>JAYESA010000013.1:123848500-124211000 GCA_036927795.1 Iris macrosiphon
TATCTGGAAGACCCGTAAGTTGTTCCCCACACCATCATAGGTTCTTCTCAACTTCTCCCACACATCTTTCACCATCTCAATACCGTCTACTGTGGCGGCAATAGACTGGACTAAGGAGTTGAGAAGCCAGATGTAGATCACCATATGAGTGGACTTCCACTCATCGCGTCCTGTCGAGCCCTCGTCCGGCTCTGTTGTCTCGCCCGTCAGGAACCCCTCCATGTTTTTTCCTGCGAAGGTTCTTCTCACCCGCCGTGACCAACTCAGATAGGTGGCTGGTCCATCTAATTTCAGATCGATGGAGGGAAGCTTCAACTCCGGCGACGTTCGTGTCGTGTTCTCACCAGCCGACATCGTCAACAACTTCATCAACGTCGCCACCTCTGCAGAATCTAGCTTCTTGATGATCTCCTCCATCGATGCGTCGTCTATCCAATCACGTCACGTCCGCTCCACGACTCACGCTCGTCCTCGTCGTCCGCTCCTAGATCCGAACATGTCCCCCTTTTTTTCCAGATCTAGGCATCCCTATTAGGCGCTGTCTCATGCTGGTGCGGAGGAGGCGGCAGCACGCATGTCACAGTCGCCGTCGCAGCAGCAGCAACACTAGTAGTAGCCGCAGCAGTAGCGGGACGGGGCAGCAACAGCGAAGGGCGGAGAAGAGAAGAGAAGGGAAGAAGGGGGGGGGGGGGCGTGGAAGAGTTCGGTGGAGGAGATCTAGGAAATCCTCCTGTGGGTTTGTGGAAGCTTGGTGACGGCTAGGGTTTGTGAAAACTTGGCTCTGATACTATGTTGAAATTAGTTGTGATTTTATTGATTGTCTCATTGGCATTATATAGCCTTACAGTCATTAATACAATGATCTCAATCATTATGACAATAATCTCATAATGGAATATCCTGTGACATATTCTGGCATCCCAAATATGTCCTCAAGATATTTCCATGTGCTTATACTATACTTAAATATGACACCCAACATACCATATCAACAGTATAATAGGAGGAAAATATACCTGGATGGCAACGGAAGAAATGGATCAAAGATTCAACGATCATATCTTTCTAATTATCTATCCAATTCCAATATTTTACTTCCTATGAAAAAAGCAAGCAGATGTAATAAAGGTACTGATTTTGTTATTGTTTAAAACTTTGCATGACCGGGATATACCTCAACTTAAATTCTCTAGTTCTAGCAAACAAATATGAAATTTGAATATCCAATTGATACCAGAGGCATTGTCAATCATCTTATCAATATTAAGGGGATTTTCAATACTTTACCCCTTTTAAGCAAAACAAGTGGTTCTAATAAAGATGGATTTGATATTCCATTTATTTAATCTTGTAATGTTGGAATATACCTTAACTTTCCTCCAATTTTCTAGCAAACAAATAAAATTTTCAACTAGAAACCTATTTTCTTAACTATCCAGAAACATATGGAGAAAGTAAGTTTCAAGCTTTCTCAATATTTGTAAAGCGCCTATGCATTATAGCTAAAAAATGGAGTTCCATTGCCATGAGGCTCCAGCTTACACGGGTTTGTGGTGGGGTTAGATGTAAGCAGCCTTACCAACATATATAACGGAGATGCTGTTTCCACGACTCCAACCCACATCCTCCAGGATGCAGGCGACAAGCCTCATCCTAATACCAAGTAACATAGCTCATTGCTACTTATTAAGAGTTTTGGTGTTTGGTCTTGAATCCCTCGGAAACAACTATTTTAACCCTGACGAACTCCCATGAGTGTTTAGCTATATTACATTTCAGTTTCATTCTAATTTCTTTTTTGTTACACCTGTATAATCTGCAGCTATACAGAGTGAAGCACTCAAACCGGGTATTCTGCAGATGCACTTTTGAAATAAAATGGCTTGTATCTGAGTTGGAGGAGGAAAGGATGATTGTCCCATCTAAGTCTATAATGAAACTCTCAAATGAAACCATAGAGACTCATCCAACGTTTGCTGGATTTCTGAATGCTTTGAGTCCTATAGGTGGTGCAGAAGTTACTTCATTTCTCTCACTTTATGAAGAAGCTGATTCTGGAGCCGAACTTCACAGAATGCTGGAGAAGCAGATCGAAGAGATCAGTAGATTGGCTGATGGATCTAAGGAATGCTCTAAAGACTCTCATTTGGAAGTTAAAAGAGGTACGGACCCTCTAACTGGGGCCATAGTTTTAGTTATTTAAAGACAAGAATTTTATTTTGTTTGTTTAATTCATATTGACTCATTTATGGCAGAAATGGAGAGAAAAATGTTGGTGATGATGATTACTAGGGTGTAGAAATTTAGTTGACTGGAAATGGTGTTATTGCTTCACTTCCCGGCTTAATGAACAAAATGGCAACTCTTCATATAAGGAAGGGATTCAATCTTAATTTGCAAGTTTTGAACGCGCACACACACACATACATCATATTGCTTGAGGCACATGTCATCGTTTTATAATTATGAGAATCATTATTCTTTTGTTAATTTTTAGAATATTTGGAGTTCTATTTTTACAATTTATCTACTCAAATATGTATCTTGTTAGTTTGCTTCTAAAACCTGTCTTGGCACCATAAATGTGCCAAAGTTCAAAGCAACCCAGATAAGAGAAGATAATCATAAGTAAGCTCAATTGTAGAATATTTGGAGATATATTATCATTATAATCTCTTGGCTATATATATATATATATATATATATATATATATATATATATATATATATATATATAGCCTTACAACTCTCCATCTTACATAAAATTTCCTAATACATTATAATATACCAATACTCCTCAAGATGGGCGAAAGATATTCACTAAGCCCATCTTGTCATATCCTCTAATCATATCTACAGAGCTAAGTCCCCTTGGTCAGACTGTCTGCTACCTGATCCTTGGTTGGAATGTGGCATAGCTCCAGTAGTCCACTGTCCAACTTCTCCTTGATAAAGAACCTATCGATCTCGATGTGTTTGGTCCTGTCATGCTGCACTGGATTGTTGGCGATACTGATGGCTGACTGGTTGTCACACCACAGCTTCATCTTGGCTCCTTGATCCAGCTTTAGCTCCACCAGCATACTCTTCATCCATAGCAGTTCTGCAACTCCCAAGGCCATATCTCTGTTCTCCGCTTTCAGCTGTCGATTTGGCCACCACTGGGTGCTTCTTACTCCTCCAAGAGACCAAGTTGCCTCCTATAAATATGCAGTAGCCCGAGGTAGACCTCCTGTCATCAGCACAGCTAGTCCAGTCAGAATCACAGTAGCCCTCGATGCTCACGTGATCATTCTTCCTGAATATCAGCCCCTTTCCGGGGGCACCCTTCAATTATCTCAGAATCTGGTACACTGCGTCTATATGACCATTCCTTGGGTCATGCATGTAGCGGCTCACCACACTCACTGCAAAGCAGATATCAGGATGTGTATGGCTCAAATAGATCAACTTGTCCACTAGTCTCTGGTATCTGTCTCGGTCAACTGGTTCTCCAGCCTTAGCACCCAGCTTGAACCTCTGATTGATCGGCGTCGTTGCAGGTTTACATCCCAACATCCCTGTCTCTGTGAGAAGGTCTGACGCATATTTTCTCTGAGAAAGAACAATTCTCTGCTTCTCGAGCAATCTCAATCCCAAGGAAGTACCGAAGAAGGCCAAGGTCCTTCACCTCGAAATCCTTGCCAAGCTTCCTCTTGAGTCGGGCAATCTCCTGCTCATCATCTACTGTGATAATCATATCGTCCACATACACCGCAAGCATGGTGATGTTGCCTCCACTCCGACGAAAAAATACAGTGTGATCAGCGTTGATCTGCTGATATTCCATCCCTATCATCGCTCTCCTGAATCTGTCAAACCACGCTCGAGGAGACTGTTTTAGTCCATAGAGGGACTTCAACCTACAGACCTTGTCCACTGTCTTATCAGTGCAGAATCCTGGTGGTATCTCTATGTACACCTCCTCCACTAGATCCCCATGAAGAAACGCATTTTTCACTTTCAGTTGGTGTAGATTCCATCAACCATTCGCTGCCAAAGAAATCAGGGTCCTGACGGTGCTCATCTTCGCCACTGGTGCAAAAGTCTCGTCGTAGTCAATGCCGTACGCCTGACTGCCTGACTGTATCATTTTGCCACCAGTCGAGCCTTGTAGCGCTCAACCTGTCCATCTGGGTTCTGCTTCACAGTAAAGACCCACTTGCATCCGACTGCCCTCTTTCCCTCTAACAGTTTTACCAGTTCCCAAGTGTGGTTCTTTTCAAGAGCCCCTAACTCCTCGTGCATCGTCGCTCTCAACTTTGGATCGTTCTTGGCAACCTGCCAATTGTTAGGTACAGTAATACTATCCAAAGACGCAATGAATGCTCCATGAGAAGAAGATATGTTATCATATGAAACAAACTGAGCAAGGTTCCAACCATATCTATCAGGAGAATTTTTTGTATTGCTGCGAGTGGTCATCCGTACTGATAATGGTGTGGGAGGGGTAGGAAGAATGATATCACCTGAAGAAAAATTTGGTGGTGGTGGTGTAGGTATCTCAGGAGTCGAGACGGACGCATGCAAGGGACTTGGCACTGGCACTATAGGTACTGGTCCTGCAATTTGCTTCCTTTTTCTGCTGTAGGTAAGTAACCTCCCCTGAGCCGTAGGCCTAACACCTCTCATCTCCTCCCCCTGTTCCTCTTCACTCTTCTCCTCAACCGTTCCTCCATGCCATACACCTAAATCGGTCACCAAACTCTCACCAATATCCTTCTCTCGCCTCATACTCTCAGTGTCAGGTGAATTGCCCATGTATGAGGTTCTCTCCTGACGGTAGCATGGCTCAAGCTCTCTGAAGTGAACATCCATGCTCACAACCCTCTTTTTCTCTACTGGGCTCCAGCACACGTACCTCTTCTGAGTCGCCGAATAGCCTACGAAGACACTTGATTGCTCTAGGGTCTAGTTTCCCAACAGACGGTCTGTTGTCCTTCACAAAACATACGCAACCAAACACCTTCAGCGGGAGTATCCCACTATCATTTTCTTGCAATATCTCACATGAAGACTTCCATCCAGTACTTTCGAGGGCATCCTGTTGATCAGTTGAGCTGCTGTCAACACTGCATGTCCCTACAGACTCTGTGGGACGTTCATGGCGATCATCATGCTCCTTGTCACCTCCAAAATGTGTCTGTTCTTCCTTTCTGCTACTCCATTATGTGCTGGTGTGTATGCACAGGTGGTCTGATGCTGTATCTCTTGGGCTGACAGATATTCCTCAAGTGCTTTGTTGGTATACTCTGTCCTATTGTCAGACCTCAGTACCTTCACCACTGCTCTGTACTGAGTCTGAATATGTTTATTAAAGTCCCGGAAACAGGCAAAGACATCACTCTTATTCTTTATCAAATACAACCAGGTGACACGAGAGGAACAATTAATAAAAGAAACGAAATACTTGTAACCATTCATAGTAGTTGTGGCCACGGCCCCTAAACATCAGAATGTATAATATCAAAAATAAAAGAGCTCCTGTGGCCCGTACTAACATATGAGCTCATAGTAAGTTTGCCTAAATCACATGCATCACATACTAGTTTCTCCTTATTTGCTTTCTCATAAATAGATAGATACAACCTACTCAAAATACCAAAATTGTAGCACTGCCGGGGGTCCCTTAGGTCCTGTGTCACCTGAATTGGCAACTGCCAGTGCTGACTTCACTTCAGGAGGACCACCTGTCCCTGCTTGAAACTTGATGCGAGTCTCCTCCTGGATCATGGCCGAGACAGCCTCCCCAAGTGTAGGGATATTCGGTTGGGCTAGAAGTAGTGCTGTCCTCTGAGCAAACACTGCGGCCAGCCTCTTAAGAAACTTTATCGTCCTCTCCTGCAGACATACCTGTCTCCTTACACTTCGGGTCCTCGTAGCTCATCCGATCTGAGGAGTGATCGTAATCCAACCACAGATGCTCCAACTCCGTGGCATACTCCTAAACCTTCTCTCCCTGTACGGTGTCGTCGATCTCCCCCTTGATCTGGAAAACCCTTAAGTTATTTCCCACACCATTGTAGGTCCTTCTCAACTTCTCCCACACGTCATTTACCATCTTAAGGCCATCTACTGTGGCGGCGATCGACTGGACTAAAGAATTGATGAGCCAAATGTATATCACTATATAAGTAGACTTCCACTCGTTGCGTCCTGCCGAGCTTTCATCCGGCTCTATCTTCTCTCCTGATAAGAAACCCTCCAGGTTCTTCCCTGCGAGGGTTCTCCTCACCCGTCGTGACCAACTCAGGTAGGTGGCCGGTCCATCAAGCTTCAGATCGGTGGAGGGAAGCTCCAACTTCGCCGGTGTTCGTGTCGCGCTCTCACCAGCCGACAGTTTCATCAGCTTCATCAACGTTGCGACCTCAGCATGGTCCAACTTCTTGATGATCTCCTCCATCGATCCTCCTTTTCTCCGATCACCTCACACTCGTCCCACGATTCACGTTCGTCCTCTTCTAGACCCGATCATGCCTCTCCCCTATCGAATCTAGGCCTTCGATGTCAACGTCCGAAACGACCCGCGGGAGACGCCAGGAATCGTGACAGAAGGCTCCTGCGGGCTCCGCAAGAGCTACGGCTTCGCCGTGGTGGCGGCGGCGACGACGACGGTGGTGGTGGGCGAGCGGTGCAGCGACGACGACAGTGGTGGGCGAGCGGCGGCGGCAGCGGTGGTGGCGGCTAGGGTTTGGCGGCTAGGGTTTATGGCGGCTAGGATTTGTGCTATGATACCATGTAGAATATTTGGATTTCTATTTTTATCATTATAATCTTTTGGATATATATATATATATATATATATATATATATAGCCTTACGACCCCCCATCTTACATAAAATCTTCTAATACATTATAATATACAAACACTAGGGTGTAGAAATTTAGTTGACTGGAAATGGTGTTATTGCTTCACTTCCCAGCTTAATGAACAAAATGGCAACTCTTCATATAAGGAAGGGATTCAATCTTAATTTGCAAGTTTTGAATGCACACAAACACACATACATCATATTGCTTGAGGCACATGTCATAGTTTTGTAATTATGAGAGTCATTATTCTTTTGTTAATTTTTTTTAGGTTTACATTGAATCCTTAAGTTTCCTTACTAATCACTGTTATAAAGATTGGACAATCCCAAGAAGGAAGGAGGGAAGCATGAATTGCTTAATTATAAAAATCTCGACATAAATTAAGAAATATAAAGATTGGACAGTCCCAAGAAGGAAGGAGGAAAGCATGGATTACTTAATTATAAACTCTCGACATAAATTAAGAAGGCTAAATTACTCTAATGGCACATAAACTATAACACTTGAGCATTTTTGTCCCTTTAACTTTTCAATGCTCAAATTTGGCACTCAACTTCATAAATTGTTCCTTTTAAGCACCTTACCATCAATTTTGAACATTTACCTCCGATTAAACTTTTGTGGGGGGCCAAGTGAGGGTAACTCAGTCAATTACAATTTAGCTAAATTACTTTATTGACACCTTAACTTTCTAATACTCAATTTTGGCACCCCAATTTCATAAATTGTTTATTTTAAGTATCTTCCATCTATTTTGAACATTTACCTCCCGTCAAACTTTCATGTCAGCCCCACATGAGGGTAACTTAGTTATTTATAATTTGGCTAAATTACTAAGTTACTCTAATTAGTTCTTTGATGAAGACCTTCTAGAAGGAGGTTCGAACGTTGAATTTTTCAAAGTAATGGTTGTCTTTTTATTCGAATGAGTTAATGATCTGATTTGCGATCATGATAAGGAAATCATTACAGGCCAAATGATCAACAAGCATGGAAGAGAGAAGAAACCTATTGTTGTCTATGTTTTTGCAATAAAATGAATAACAATATTGTTTTGACAAGATCAACTTTTATTTGCAGCCAAATTTGGAAACCATCACAATTGAATTGCAACAAGGCAAAAATATTTACTCTTTTATCAGAATGTGATTCTTGATCACAAACACAAAATGTATTTCAATTTTACTTGAAGCCACAAAATAACATGAACTGAAAATGAACCAAATGCATCCAACATTGACCTCTAACCAAACAACTTCAAACAATTCAAAACCACACATAAGTTGCTCTACAAGTACCATCAAACATTTACCAAAATAAGTTTTAATTCCATATTAAAACACTAGTCTAAAGTTTCGCCTTTTTAGCAATCCTTTGTGAAGGTGCTGTATAATTTTTTCACTAATTTATGGACACAAATTACTAAATTATCCTCACTTGGGCCCTCCATGAAAGTTTGACTTGAGGTAAATGTTCAAAATTGATGAAAGGTGTTAAAAGGAGCAATTTATGAAGTTGAAGTGCCAAAATTGAGATATAACGTATAACAAAATAGAACTTGTTCTTCCTTGCAAACACAGTTACAATTGAGATAGAACATTTACAACTAGAAGAAGGAAAGAGAAGAAGATATAATAAAAATTATTCTTACTGGGGTGGTGAACACCACCGTTGTTCAAAATAATATTCGCGTTCTATCACAATCTGCTTCCAGGAGCCATCAAGTTTACAAAAGAACTTCTGGAACGCTCGTATTCACCTCTGTGTGTGACTCGAACGGACTCCCTTGACCCCGCATTTTCCTTTTTTCTTCTCTTTCCAAAAGGAGGCAAGATAACTCTATTTATATAGATGAGTGGCAACCCCATCTCCAATCTTGGCTGATGTGGGACTAAAGTACCAACTCCCAAAAACATGATTGATACTCCAAATCCTACAATCAGCACAGAATTATGCGCCAACAACACTCTCTGCGCATATGCGCACATCAGCACAGTTGCAGCTGCTCCTGTGCGCATAGGCCAGCAACGAAGTAACTCATGCGCGCAACTGTGCAGCAGCGCATACGCGTAAACGGGCATATGCGCATAGCCGCGTATTGTTGCGCATGGCCTCTCATAGCCCGCTCAGTGCCCGCGCAAGCAACCGCGCATAAAACGAGCGTAACATATTCGCACAAGCGGCATGCGACGATACTGACGTGCTAAGTACAAAGTGCGCCATCAAAGCGTCACTTTGCGTCCTTGAGCCCGAGTCCGAGTCGCTAACCCCATCGGCCTTAACTCCTAAGAAATTTTTTCCATGAGTGACAAAAAGCATAAGTGCTTTTTTGAGGAGTTTTAACTTAATCCTACTAGAAACATATCCCACATGACACCCACTTGGACCACCACCCCATGTGCATCTCTCAACACTAAGCATGGTATTATATTGATATACCCACTTGGAGTGTTTTCCAATGTGGGACTATCTTTCTAGCCTTGCAAAAAGAAAACCTCCCACAAGCATAAGAAAAACTCCAACACATAATTCCGATTCTCCTGGATTGGATTCCGATCTTTCATACAACAACAGTTGCAGGGACTGAAATTCCGATCAGACCCGAGAGCAAGGAGTGCATGTGCGGAGTTCCGGTTCACATACCAGAATTCCAGTCCAAGCAGAAATCAATAGAT
This sequence comes from Iris macrosiphon, assembly GCA_036927795.1. Classification (NCBI taxonomy): domain Eukaryota; kingdom Viridiplantae; phylum Streptophyta; class Magnoliopsida; order Asparagales; family Iridaceae; genus Iris; species Iris macrosiphon. The sequence continues at coordinate 123,858,029 of JAYESA010000013.1, forward strand.
TGGATCATTGTAAAGTGGCTTTGACGGCCCAGATTAGCTCCAAATTTGTGAAGTTTTAGGAGAGCCTATATTAGGATTTTCCTAACCTAATAGATGTGCTTGGAGAAAAGGAGTCTTGCTAGGTTGTGTGCTAAGAAGACCCAAGGAAAGTAAGGTGAATAAGGAGAGAAGGACGAGACGTCGTTTTTAGTTCTTGTAGGGAAGAGTTGGTGCAATCTGGTAACTTTGTGTGATTCTTGTAAAGTTCTCTCTATAATTCTATAAGTTACTTCTTTCCTTACCATGTGAACGTAGGCCAATCTATTGGTTGAACCACATTAAAATGTGTGTGCTTGTGATTGGTATTATGTTTGGTTTTATCCATATTTATTCGTCAAAAGGGAAACTCCATTTCAGTGCGTTACGCTGATTTCTCCAGTTCACTGGATCCCAACAACTTAACAAGCTAGCCAATAGTCCTATTTATCCTTCAATTTGCAATTAAAGACCCTGTCCTTTGAATCAACTACCGCCAAGAAAGTCATCCACCACTTCCAATCAAGATATGACAGAGAACCCAAACTTATGGGCTGATTGGTTACCCATAAATGAAAACACATACTAGTATCTGCATGGTGCTTACATCATCCAAGTTGGTATTTTATGCACGACTATAACAGCGGAAGTTATCTATTATAAACCATAGTACAACTTTTGCATTTACATCCAAAGAGGAGCTAGATTTACTCCAAATCTTTAGCTACATGTTTTGTCTTATGAGCATGGATTCGAAGTGTTCCTTCGTATATTGCAAATCCACAAAGTTGGTTAACTTCCAATCTTAACTTCAAATTTTAATTATTTGTTTCTACAATTTGTTTGGAACATTTGTGGTTAGCTAATAAGTATTATTACTCATAATTTAGCATCCGTGCCAAAATATTATATTCTATTAATTGGAAATCATTCCATATAAGATCCTTTGATTTTGTCCGGTTACACTTACCTAGTCAGTGATATAGAAGATGACTAGGTAACTCGACTTTCTGAGACATTTGTACAGTTACGAACATTAACATGCCAACCAAGTATTTTAATCCTTGTGCAACTTTTGCACTCAGCTTGCACATGAAATGACTGCATCATCAAGTTGTATTGTTCACTGGAGAAACCCTGGAGAAGACTCCAGGACCAAAAACACACTGAAACTCCTTAATCCAGGAAAGACGGACATTTTTGACAGAGCAATACTGTTGTCATCTGTCTACCTTTATAACATGATAACAAATAATTAACATGAACACTTTCTCTCGATTATAGCAAATGTTTACCACTCGTCTGCGCACAATGTGGATGCATATCATTTATGAATACATATGTACAACTGAATAAGATTTACAAGCATCATATACTTGTGTTTCTATTTACGAAACCTTGGATGTATTTGTCTTCCTTTATAGTTCACCGGGACGGAGGTAAACATATGAAACCGGTGATTAGTTCCAGTGTTGGTTCAAATAGCAGTCAGAATAATTTTAGAAGATCCACAAGGAGCCAGAATAAGCAGCAGGTAGAGGTGGAATTCAGTAAGGATTTGCAGGAGAATAAAACTTGTGTGAACCATCCCAAGAAGTATTTGGAGGATAAAACCTTCCTAAGCCCTCCGATGAAGGATCCAGAAGAGGAAAGGCCATTTCTTAGTCCCCTTGCAGCTCGTGCAGCCTTTGCTTCATTAATACATGAAACACCAGTCAAGGCAGAACTTTCAGCACCCAATGTTGTAGAAAAAGAAAATCATCAGAATCTAGTTACGAAAGATTCCACGAATTATACCAAACTGCGTTGTCTCAACTTTAGATGCAAATATATGAATCCTGACGACTCTTTCCAGGATGGAGGGCCATCGGTTTCAAATACCATTCAATATACAGACAGTGATACTTCAGTAGCATCCCAGGGTGCATCTAGATGTTCCAATTGTAAAGGTGCTACACAGAAGACCAAGCTTAAGAAATCTCTCTATAAGGGAGAGTCTTTGCAAGCATCTGAACAAACAAAATGTGGGAAGATGAGCAACCTTATCATGGCAGATGATTCAACAGCATGTGGGAATCCGAGTGCTTGTGCCATCATGACAAGGTTAACTCGGTCTTTGGTGCAAAAAGAAATAGCAGGCCCATCTGATGAGCAGAAGAATGAGACCTCAAGTGAGAAGATTATCAGTCCTATGAATATTACGCGGGTGACACGTTCTAGTAAGCAGCTAAAGAAGAGCAATCCAGGTGCAAACCAGGAGCTCAAAAGGTCTGACCTGACTCAAGATACACATGATATACACGAAGTTACTAGTCCTGTCAATACAAGAGTGAAATGGCTAAGCAAGCAGATAGGGAAAAGCAACACAGGTGTTAACCAAGATCCTAAAAAAAAAGACCAGGTCCAAGATACACATGATAAATCTGAAGTTACAAAACCTGTCAACACTACATGCTCGAGTAAGCAGATAACGACTAGCAAGCAAAGTGTTAACCAAGAGACTAAAAGGAGTGTCAAGGCTCAAGATAAACATGATCTACCTGAAGATCTTGTTACGTCAAATAAGAATGAAAGGAAGAACAAGAGGCTGAACTCCTCAGAAGATCCGGTTGCTAAGTTAGCACTAGAGAAGAAGTCCAAAAGGACCAGAATATCTTCTAGTTCCTCAAGTACCAAGGAAGACGCAGGTAATTACCTTAACCATTTAGAGATATCAATAACTAAGATTTAAGATTTTGACTTAAAAGAATATTTGGAGAGTGACATCGTCTTGGCAGGTAAAATTCTGGGAGATGATAGTGCACCTAGTAAGAAAAAGAAAACTGGACCCAAGGACATTTTTTTGAAGAAGCCGGAGCAGCGGTTCTCCCCGCGCCTTAAATTCCTCCCTCGGACTCGCTCACAGGCAAAGGTCTAACCGGCTTGGTAGCGGAGCTCGAATTTGATCATTAAATTAGAGTAGAGGAATATGATATGGGTTGTGCTATATTTTGCTATGTAACACCAGCACTAAAAGATTATCAGTCCTATATATATACTAAGAAGTTTTAGCTACTACCTGCACAACTCGAGAGTCGAGAACTAAAAGGCTCCGGTATTCTGGTATTAATTTTTGTGTATAATAAATCTTTGGGATCAATGTTTTATGAACAAACCTATATATGAGAAATTTTGGAGTAAATGGTTCTGTTCAGGTAGTTAAGTTTTTATTTGAGCTGCTTTTCTTCTGTAGTAATCATTACACGTTACTGTAACTTTAAAAATGAGGGTAATATGGTTCTCATATTTGAAAAGTTAACAGTTCTAGAATTTGACAACACTCCTTTGTATTTATATATACAAAATACTAAATAACCGAGAATTATAATTTTTTTTTATTCCAAAGCATCCATTTTTCGAATATTCTTTATTACCACGTTTGTTTGTTACATAATGCAATATTTCTTGGTATACATAATTTATTTTTGGGTATATATATATATATATATATATATATATATATATATATATATATATATATATATATATATATATAATATTGTTGGGGTGGTTGGAGTTGGTGGGGTTTTCAACCTATGTGGAGAATATTCTGAAGTGCGACGAGCGCTATCCGTGTGTCGAAAAAGATTGAAAAGTGCATCGAGCGTCGTGTATTGGAATATTTATGGTAAACAAATATTATATGGGATTTTCATCTTTGACTTTAATTATATATTTATGATTGGATCTTTCATTTGTTAACTTTCCATATAATTGGATTTTTAATTTATGGCAAGTCAATTTATGATTTGATTTCCATTAAATATATGATTAAATGTAATTGAATTTTTATAAATATTTTTGGCTTCCATATATAGATTTTCATATGGAAACCCTAATTCAAGCAAGGGTTTATAAAAAGGCTCATGCAATATAAAAAATAAGAGTGGAAAAAAGGTTGCAATAGTGCCATTGCAACTTTGGAGAGGAGAAAGAAGGATTAGAGGCCGTTTCGGAGAAGGAGATCAATTTGGGATATTTTTTATTGTCTTTTTTTTCGTGGTTGTAATCTATTTTCTGTTCCAAAGAGTTATGGTGATCCGTGTTGGATCACTGAGGAGCTTGTAGAGGGTGTAATCTCTTTATTCCATTAGTAGAGGTTTTTCATGGTTGGACTCTGATCGTTTCGTAGTCTTTTCCATCTGGATTTTTCACGTAAAAATCTCTGTATCTGTGATTTGTGTTTGATGTTTTTTGGTTTGTGCGTTTTGTTCGATTCTCTCGTAGGTACTCTCTGGCTTGGGAAAATGTTTCCGCGTTTAGTTCCCAACAATGTGGTATCATAGCCATGTTTTGGAATTTCAGAAGGGTGTCAGGAGTTGATAAGCAAACCAGGGAGAAGAGATGGACGCGAAGTCGGTGCGCATGGTAAACCTGAACGGTACCAACTATCACTACTGGAGAAGCAAGATAAAGGATCTGCTATTTGTCAAGAAGCTGCATCTGCCGGTATTTACTTTCGAGAGGCCTACTGACAAATTCGAAGAGGAATGAAAGTTCGAGCATATATAGGTGTGTGGGTACATCAGGCAGTTCGTTGACGAGAACATGTACAATCACGTTGTCAGTATTGAGCACGCGAGGACACTTTGGGATAAACTGAAATCTTTGTATGCGAATAAGACCGGGGTAAATAAATTGTTCCTGATTCAGATGATGATGGGTCTGCGGTACAAAGATGGGATGTCCATTACGGATAATTTGAGTGAGTTCCAGGGCGTGGTTGGCCAGCTATCTTCGATAGGAGTCAAGTTCGACGACGAGGTTCAGGGACTTTGGCTACTGTGTACATTGCCAGACTCGTGGGAGACAGTACGAGTATCTATGATCGCTTCTGCTCCTGAAGGCGTGCTCAGTCTGAAGTTTGCCAAGAGCGGGGTACTGAATGAAGAGATGTACACGCGCACACGCGCGTGCGCGCGCGCGCGCACACACACACACACACACACACACACACACATATATATATATATATATATATATATATATATATATGTGTGTGTGTGTGTGTGTGTGTCACTTTTGAAAGCATTATAAAAAGCAATACTCAATACTGCTCGATTTCAAAACATTTATTTTGAACCAGATACAAGTATTTCAATATAAATTTAACAAACACTTAAAACATTGTTTTCAAATTAAAAATATCATTTAATTCCATTCTAAAAGTACATATATAATACCACCATCTTAATTATATTTTTCCAAAAAAAATATCAAAATACATATATTTACATTCATTAGTAAGTGGCACCATCAAAACTGTTAGTAGCTTCATTTGGTTTCAACTTTCAACAGGTGTATCATCAAAACTGTCGACATAAACTTCAAAACTGTTAATAATATCCTAAAAAATTGTCAAGCAAAATCCTGAAAAAGAAAACATCAAAAAACCATAAGATATGACATTTATAGGAAAAAATAGAAAATCATAAAGTATACAGTTATCTCTAATTCTTTCTTCCACTTGTTTTGAAGGTTGTGGACACGTATTCACTGTAGCGCTTGCAGTCATCTGGAGGAACTGACCATGCACATAGTTTAAACCACTCATTTTTTCATTTTGTTTTATGAATGTTATACTTTTTCTTTTGTATGTCCATTTTACCAAGTTATGTTGCAAGGACTATTGACATGTACAATTAAAAAAATAAGATATCCAGTGAAGTCGAAATCCTTAAAGCATATAACTAAAGACCGTAACATCTTAGGAAATAGATGCATAAATGATATAATTCTAAAAAAATAATGTTAATGTCAGCTTTTATCTAAATGTATGTACAAAAACAGAAATAGTACACAAATGAAATATTTATATTATGCCAATGTTGATTTGCAGAAATGCCAAAATATTAGGAAGTACCTTAGCATGAGGTCTTGACGTTCATAAGTGTTGGGATTAAGTATACTGGAAGATACACATGCAATGCTCTTTGATAAGCTTGAAGAAGAAAAGATAAAAAAAATGTCCAACACATGACTGGTTGCGGTGAACAATCTGTATATATAATTGTGTCATAATGTTAGCTAATATCCACAAGAACTAAACATATTCATCACTAGCAGAACTATTGAAATAAAATATCTAAAAGAATACATGAGAATGTCATTCTATGAATATTCTAGAGCTAGGAAGCACAAACACACCAAATAACAATGCATTGTCCATGTCGCATCGTGTCGGACACATGGACACTTCAAAATACATTATTACACGCCAAAATGGGTTCTGTGTCCGCTCAACGTGTTTGTACTGTGACGTGTCTTAATGGTGTCAGCGCAACAAAACCTAGGGGTTAATGGAAATTGGATGGTCAGTTTAGGCTTTGGTAAGGCATTGTACATTAAGTATGTTACAGACAGATGGATCAACAAGTATCTAGACCATGATTCATAAAGATAAAATTCACACAATTACTTAAAGGGCACAAAAACACAAATTTAGAGGTAACTTAGGGCAAATTGTGAGTTTGAAAAATACAAATGAGAAATTTCAGAAAGAATGTAAGAGAAATATGATAGGTAACCAAATATAGTACAACAAGTCAACCTTCGAGATACAACATTGTTTTATAAGTACAACATCTAATAAACTAACAAATTATCAATTTTAGTCTTATTAGCACTTTTACTAGTCAAACAACCTCAAGCATCACTTGTTGTGTATAACAATAAACAAGCTAAATTGTAGAAAACATGTTTCCAATTTTTACTGCTTTTGCACAAAAATATAAATAAGAAAAGCATAAATATACGTCCAGCAAATGTATTGCACTTCACTCTCTTAGCAGCACTAATGGAAGCCGTGAATACTAATACATCTCTATGTTGCACAGACACGACAAAATGGTGTTCGTATCCAGATCGTGTTCGTACCCTTTTCAGACAATGTATTCATCCAACATAGGCAGCTACTTTTATATATATTTAAAAAAATATATATCATGTATAATTATCGTGTTTGTATCCGTAACTTTGTTCCTATTCGTGCAACATAGTGAGTTATTTTTCTTTTCATGTTAATTCTGATGTACGAGTTTTGAAGAATAGTGCGGAGGAAGCTTTGTTGGACACGGAAAAAAAGTAGTGGCCTTCTGTTGACATCTTAATGTTATCTTTGGAGTTACCTATCCTTTCATAGGGTTGAGACAACATTCCATGTGCATATAATTACTCTTCGGCCGTGATCCGACCACTTATGTCCATTTTCTTAGGGGTGCTTTCAGTCTACGGTTGTGACACATACAATTGATGATTATTGAAGATTGTGTTAAGACCATGACTTGAGTTTGATCAATGCACTTAGCAAGATAAAGACCGACATTAGGATGATATCGAAGATTGCCATATTCTCAAGTAACATATTATGTAGCAAGCTAGAGTCCACTTCTTGAAGAACAACTCGCGGACGAGTTCCATTCAAGCATTGGGAGTCTGATGTAAGGGGACAACCTCCATACTACAACCGAGAATCATGTGAGGAGCAAACAACATATTCAATTAAGATATTAAGATATTTTTTTTTATCTAGTTTGTTAATAAAGTTAGCCATACTTAGGTTTTATGATGATTATTTTATCATTTAAGTTTAGATTATTATTTATCTTTATGATAAAGTTTGATTCCTATGTAAGGCTATATAAAGCCATATTTGTAGCCATAAAGGGGACCAAATTAAAAAAAAACTATCTAATACAAAAACTATATGAATAGGTATTTTCTCTCGTTTTATGGATTCCAAGACATGGATACACTCCTGGTTTTCTTCCCCTCATGTATTAAAATCCATTCCTACAATTATCTCTAATTCTTTCTTCCACTTGTTTTGATTATCCACGTAGACAACAAATTCTAGTGGCATCTAGTAGTCAGTTGTGGTGGGCAACAATCATTCCTAGAAAATTGTTGGAACATATATGGCAGGCTTGCTTCCTGCTAATAGAATGATCACCAAAACTATAATTCCTAAAAGTTCACAATAACATAGGACCCAAACAATCCAACCAAAACAAATTAAAATCAAACCAGGTAAAATACATACTGCATATAGTTATGCTACATAATGACAAATATAAACCACCATACTACATATTTCCTGTAAGAAATAGAAGACAACAAAACCAAAGAAATTACCTCAGCATGCATGCATTCATAAAACCGGCAATGAATTCGATGAGTTCGTACCGGAGTTCATCTATTTCCTCTTTTGTGATGTTGATATTGTATATTTTTTTTAACTAAAAGGTTAGAATAAAAAAATGGTTACATTTGTATAATTTCAGAAAAGTAATTGAGGACTAAATTCATGAATAATTTACCTTTGCCTCAATAGACATAGAAGAGTCCTCTATAAGTTCCTGCATAAATTTCAGAACAAAATATCCGTATTCCACACCCCCTTCTTTCTTTGGGCACTACATAAAGATATTATTTGTAGTATGAAAATATCATATACATGATTATATAGCTAATAAGTCCTATATCATTTTTATTACCATAGAAAATTTTCAAGTTGGTAAATGAATTGATAATAAATGAATTTATAATAATGATTTCAGATATATTTTGGAATAAATAATTTTATATCAATATCAGAATATACATAGTATTAAAATAATAATAAATGAATTGATAATAATGATTTCACTCACGTATTCAGAAATAACTTAATATTTCCTCTAGGGGTGAACATCAGCAAGTCCAACAAATAAACTGTGAAGGTAGGGAGGTCAACAACAATCAAAACCCAATGCATCCTATATTAAAGGAAGGGAGCAGAAATAAAATAAAGCATATTTGATATTGAATAAGAAAGTAAAATGTGGCTAGTTGACTAAAATTTCTTACTCCTTGAAATTGAAAGGAATAAAGCATATTGGGTTCTGTCACAACCCGCACCCGGATATTCGGGCATAAGTACGTGGGTACGTTCAGCCTACGCTGCAGCATCGGCGGTAGAACGCTGTCTGGTCATTTCTAAGTATCTAACATCTCAACAATATAATATGGTACCTGTCAATCATCTCAACTCCAAACGGAGGAGCAATATGGTATCTCACAAGTATAACTAATCTCAATCACAAAATAAACTAAGGAAGATAAAGCACGAATGGAAAGCGAAGGAAAGAATAAAGATACAATCCACAATTTGAAATAATAATACAAACTGTGAATCTCAAAAATAGAATATTCTAATACAATCCAACACAATAAACTAGACCTCCTCGGGCTCTGCAACTAACTCCTCCTGGTCTATAAGAGTATCCTCTAAAGGTACGCCGTCCTGCGGCCCGTAGAACGTGGGACACTGTCCTATAAGCCAATCATCTGGAAAAATATATCCAGTCAAGATTGGAGCAAAGTACAACCTAATAGCAGTTTAAATTAATTGACAAAGATTATGAACAGTTATAGTAAGTAATACATGGTGAGCAAAAAGAGGAAGAATCAGAGACTGAAACAAACAACATCTATATCAAGAGCAATGAAAGTAAATGTGGTGAGCCAGAGAGCATGGCAATAATGAATGTAAATAGAGAAAAAACAAACTAAACAAATATGATGTGAGTCCAGCAAGTGTGATGTGAAGCCAGCAAGAATACACTAAACTAGTGTGTTTTGAAATACTGCTTTCGGCATGTAAACGACTAGGGGGTAAGTACGGCTCACCGTGTGCGACTGTTATCATTCCAGATTAGACCAGAGGAGGTGATTCCAATTTTTGAAAATGTTTACATGTATACTCGAGTATTTCTCCGCCTCGACTAGCGTAAATAAATCCAATCCTGACACCCAAATCAAATATGAGTCCAGCCATATAAAATAGGTGATTCCAGTAGGTGATTGCTGATGTGATGCCAACAATGAGTCCTGAAGTAGGGGCCAGACAAGTATAATGTATGTGTCACAAGAAAGTGAATCCATGTAATACTAATCCGTGTATCCAAGTATCGAGAAATCAGGTAAAACAATACTATAGACCAGAATCATAGAAATTATCAAATAATAGAAACTATCAGAGAATGTACTCACCTGAAGTCCTGAGCAAGGTGTGTCTCTCGATGCCCAACCTGGTGTCACACAACCTATATATGGTATATTTTATTAATATAATGTTCTGGAATGAAATTAAGTTAAACTAGTCAAATTCTAGGTCATAAAGCCATTTCTAAGTTAAATCGATAAAATCTAGGTTGCAAGAGTCTAACACTAAGTCACTAAGTCGATACACTATGAAACTAAACTATACTAGCTAAGCTATGATACTAAAAGGCACTCAAAAAGCCGTATCCTAAGATACACAAGTTCGTTTATATGAAAACAGTATTTTATATATATATATATATATATATATATATATATATATATATATATATATATATATATATATATATATATATATATATATATATATACAAGTCAATAACTATAATACTATAACAAAACAATGAAATAGGATACCTTGGCCTTGCACCAATGCGTATCGCAGCTATCAGGATACCCAAACTCAATACCTTGGGTATCGACCCAATACCTTGGTGTTACCTTGGTATCCCGAGGTAATCCAAAACCTCTACATAGCTAATGCATATAGAAACCCAAAACTATTATACTAATACATGATAACACTATAATGTATCTCAAAACTATTATAGAACTAACTATAATACCAAACATACATATCCATATATAATATACCAACATATATACATATATCTATAGTTAAATTATATGCTAAATATAGCCATTATTCTATTATTAACTATCTAGACTAATAGTTATATATACAAATACCAAACATACATACTATAGATACTAACTACTTAATTATTCATATACTAACTATATCCGTAAACAAAATACTTAAACTCCATGCCAAACCCAAAATCCAACTAACAATACTACTAGCTAACTATCTATAAACCAATTACCTTGATACCTTGCTAACCCAATATCTCAAATACCCAATACCTCAAAACCCAACTAAACAATACTGAAACTGAAAGCTGAAATCTCTGATACTGCGCGATACTGTGCATTCTCCTACTGAATGCAGTGGCTCCCCGAGCCCCCTCCATGCTGTGCTGCAAACACTGCTGCTGTCAAAGCCTGCTGTGCTCGCTGCACGCACGCTGCTGTAGCGCTTCTGCTGCAGTATGCTGCTGCTGCTGCACGAGCGCTGCTCGCGCGCTGCTGTGGCGTTGTTGTTGCAGTCTGCTACTGCTGTTGCAGCCTGCTGCTGCTGCTGCACGAGCGCTGCTCGTGCGCTTCTCGCACGCTGCTCGCGCGCTGCTCGTACGCTGCTACGGCGCTGTTACTGCTGTTGCAGCCTGCTGCTGCTGCTGCACGAGCGCTGCTCGTGTGCTGCTCACTGCACACACGCACACAGAACCATAAGAGCACACACACACACACACACACACACACACACACACACACACATATACTCCTATAAATAAATACCCTCAACTCGACACATAGATACCTGAACATATACACGCACTTTCAACACATAGATACACACACATACATATATTCAAATACTTATGCTCACACACACATATATATACACATAGATATCAACTTGTATATACACACTCCTCTCTCTCTCTCTCTCTCTCTCTATATATATATATATATATATATATATATATATATATATATATATATATATATACACACAAACATACCTACACTTACATAGATACATACATACATACATACATGTATCTATCAAGTATCTCAATATATATATATATATATATATATATATATATATATATACATCCTCATATGTATATGTATAGACATAATACACAAAACTCATATCATAATAGCCATATCTCTCACACACAAACACATACAGCAACATGCCACCAACACCTATATACATATACATCTATCTATGTCCATACTCTCATCTATGCTTATATATATATATATATATATATATATATATATATATATATAAATATACTCTCTCTCTCTCTCTCTCTCTCTCTTATATATATATATATACATATCTACATATCTACATGATCTACATATAGAATATATACATATACTCTTACACACAAATCAATCACAAACACACATATGCATATACACGTATAAAACACTAGTACACACACACACACACACACACACACACACACACACACACACACACACATATATATATAGACACACACAAGGATACTTAATCATATACACTATTATATACATATATATATTATATAAATATCTATATAGAAATATAAATACACATGCACAAATAGGAAAGAGAACAATAAACAAACACGTGGAGTACACCGCAACCCGTATCACACTAATTCTATGATACGCTTGCGATACGGCTCCAACACACAACCAAACGTATCCCGGAGGACATAAGCAAGTCTAAAAATACTAATTATGAAATATATGAACATAATTCGATCCACTACATGTCTGTGTCAAGAATTGATGTGCACAACTCCCCCGTGTCGGAGGAAACCCCCAAAAATAACCTGTATCTCAATATTATTATAGAACTAACTATAATACCCAAAATATACATATCTATATATTATATAATACTACATATTATACATATATATATAGTTAAATTATATGCTAAACATAGCCATTAGTCTACTATTAACTATCTAGACTGATAGTCATATATACTAATACCAAACATACATACTATAGATACTAACTACTTAATTAATCATATACTAACTATAATCGTAAACCAAAATACTTAAACTCCATGCCAAACCCTACAAACCCAACTAACAATACTACTAGCTAACTATCTATAAACCAATTACCTTGATACCTTGCTAACACCAATATCTCACAATACCCCAATACCTCAAAACCTAAACTAAACAATACTAAAATTGAAAGCTGAAATCTCTAATACTGTGCGATATTGTGCATTCTCTCTGCTGAATGCAGTGGCTCTCCCCGAGCCCACTTTCATGCTGTGTTGCAAACGCTGTTGCTGTCGCAGCCCGCTGTGCTCGCTGCACGCGCAGCGCTGCTGTAGCGCTGCTGAGCTGCTGCACGAGCGCTGCTCGTTGCACTCAACACACAACACACATACTCTATAGACTATCAACCTATAAATAAACACTCCTCAACTCGACACATAGATACATGAAAATATACACACACTCACAACACATAGATACACACACATAACATATATAAAAAATAACTTATGCTCACACACACATATATATATACATATAGATATCAATTTGTATATACACACTCCTCTATATATATATATATATATACACACAAATATACCTACACTTATAGATATGTATATATACACTCACATATAGCTATATGGACACATACACATATATTCAAAACACCTCTATGTATTTACATATACACATACATACATACATACATACATGTATCTATCAAGTATCTCAATATATATAATATATATATATATATATATATATATATATATATATATATATATATGTATATGTATAGACATAATATACAAAACTCATATCATAATAGCTATATCTCTCACACACAAAACACACCAAACACACAAACACAATACAACAACATGCCACCAACACTTATACATATACATCTATCTATATCAGTACTCTCATTTATGCTTACAAACACACACAACACACACACACACACACATACTCCTATAGAGTACATATGTGCTCGCTGCACGCGCGCTGCTGTAGCGCTGCTGCTGCTGACACGAGCGCCTGCTCGATGCACACACACACACAACACACACACACAACACACACATACTCCTATAGACTATCAACCTATAAATAAACACCTCACTCAACTCGACACATAGATATATGAAAATATACACACACTCACAAACACATAGATACACACACATACATATATAAAAAATACTTATGCTCACACACACATGTATATATATACATATAGATATCAACTTGTATATACACACTCCTTCTATACATATATATACACAAACATACCTACACTCACTTATAGATATGTATATATACACTCAAATATAGCTATATGGACACATACACATATATTCAAACACCTCTATGTATTTACATATACACATACATACATACATACATACATACATACATACATACATACATACATACATACATACATACATACATGTATCTATCAAGTATCTCAATATATATATATATATATATATATATATATATATATATATATATATATATATATATATATATATATATATATATATATATATATATATATATACATACATCCTCATATGTATATGTATAGACATAATATACAAAACTCATATCATAATAGCTATATCTCTCACACACAAACACACAAACACATACAACAACATGCCACCAACACTTATACATATACATTTATCTATATCAGTACTCTCATTTATGCTTACACATACACACACACACACACACACACACATGTCCATATAGCTATATGTGAGTGTGTACTAGGGTTTATATGTGTATATGCATGTGTGTGTTTGTGATTTTGTGTGTAGAAGTATATATATATATATATATATATATATATATATATATATATATATATATATATATATATATATGATATTTATGTAATATATATATATATATATATATATATATATATATATATATATATATATATATATATATATACATATACTCCTACACACAAAATCACAAACACACACATGCATATACACATATAAACCCTAGTACACACTCACATATAGCTATATGGACACATACACATATAAACCCTAGTATATATATATAGTAGGGTTTATATGTGTATATGCATGTGTGTGTTTGTGATTTTGTGTGTAGGAATATATATATATATATATATATATATATATATATATATATATATATATATATATATATATATATATATATATATATTACATAAATATCATATAGATATATAAATACACATGCACAAATAGGAAAAAGAACAATAAACCAAACACGTGGAGTGCACCGCACTCGTATCACACTAATTCTATGATTCGCTTGCGATACGGCTCCAACACACAACCAAACCCATACCGAAGGACACGAGCAAGTCTAAAATACTAATTATGAAATATACGAATCATAATTAGATCTACTATGTGTCCGTATCTAGAATTGATGTGCACAACTCCCCGTATCAGAGAAAACCCCCAAAATGAATCTGTTTCGTCAAATTGATGAGATACGACCTACATGTATCCAATTGTGGACACGAAACTAGTCATAATCAAGCAGTCATATGTCAATTTGATCTATTAGATCATATAACAAATACTACATGTGTCAATCTTGTAATTCTCCCAAAATTGGCACCAAAATGCACATAACTTCCACCGTAGATCTCCGATGAACCTAAAACCAATTCCTATGGATAGCCTATGCATGTGGGTTGGTTTCTCATGATTAAATCTCAGATTTAGAACCTAATAAAAGGAAGAAAACTAAAATATACCTATTGGGAGAAGGCTTTCTAATAAAAATCCCTAAAATTGAAAGTAGCTACTCCTTGTAGATCTTGGCCTCCTCCTTCTTGATTTTTACTTCCTTCTTGTAGATCCTTATTGTAGTAGCCTCTATTGAAGAATAGGGACTGAATTTAGGTAGAAATTTGGTGAGGAATGGTGAGGGAATGAAGAAATTAGGAAAGGAGAAAAATATAGATCTAAATAGAATGAACAAAATAAAATGAGAGACACTCTCTCTCCTCCTCTAATGGCTGGTCATAAATTCTCTCCCAAGCCATATGAAATATCCAAAACACCCCTTGGGGGCTCTCATGAAGAAATAATTAAGGAAAAAATGTTCCAGTCTGATGGTTTCACTAATTAATTCATCCTCCTAATGAATGGATCTAAACTTGGGTCCAATCTAAACTAACATATAAATGTTGGGTTCATGCATCTGATAAAATAGGTTAGGTCCACTACACAAGTCTAAAATAAATCTACAACTAGCAGTCAATAAATAATATAATAATTAATTAATCATGCATGTACAATATTTAAATACAACACATCCTAAAATAAAAATACCCGTGTCAATTACCAAACTACCCTTAGTTAAAAATATGAGGGTGACAGGTTCCTCTTTGCATTTTGTAGTCTGTGTCTAACAAAATTAGTTAATTCATGTGCTAATGCCTTACTAATGGCACAAGGATTAAAGAATATCATGAGTTTCTGAGATCTTATAAATTTATCATACAAAAGCCTAAAAAAACAAACATAAATATGGTGTCAATCTCAAAAATTAAAATTTTAGAATATAAAATTCATATTTCTCCCCTCATGTATGCAATAATAGCATTCACATCCAGCAAACACATCAACATACATCCAACAAAACTTTTTTTAGGAAGATAACACAATACGTCACTTCCAAACATCCCTTCCTCTAATGATATTCGAATTGGATGAATGTCCCCCATGGTTTCTATTATGTCTCTGAAAGTGTCAATTATAGGACAACCATTGTCATCATTCTTCTTAGGTTTAACATTGTTATCTATAATTTGTGTAGTATTTTTCTGTTTTGAATATTCAATTTCTTCAGACAATTCTTAAAAGATATTGACATTAGCATTAGAAAATATTACCTCAAGACCATTAAGAACAAGCTCTTTGGCCCATGCTACGAGGGACCCAATTGCATCTTCAATAATTTCCATCTCTCCGTAAACCGGCACGGGAAGGCTCGCATTATGAGAGAGGGCTTTCGTAATTGAAATCCTTACATTATATTCTCCTAAATTAACATTATGAATTTTCTCACTTGGTCCAACCTTCTCAAAGACCATCCCCTCGGCAATAATATTATCTTTTGTGACAAAAGCTAGCTTGCATTCCTTTTCCTAAACAAAATAAAAATATAGTTATTGTGGATATTATTAAATGTTATAAGCGGTTGAATACAAGTTAATTATTGAATATATATACTTACCGTGCCAATGTTCAATGTAGGATATGATATAACTTTTTTGCTCGATTCACTTTCTATTTGGTTTCAACTTTGTATAGATGAAAGAAGATAGAAGATAAAATGCATATTAGAATAAACATATTAGATAAAAATAGATATAATTTGGAATAATCATTATCTTATAACCATATGATCGACTCTTAGTTCCATTAGACCCTTCTTCACTCGTAGGATACTTCATATTCTTCCTATTAGCACTTCCTTTGGTATTGGAAGCATCCTTTTCAGATGTAATTGTGAATTACACCTTGGGCTTGAAATCCTTTTAACATGTTCTCCAACTCTTGTCTTCGTTTATGTTCCTTTTCCAATTGAGACATAAGCATTTCATTTTGTCTTTTAATTCAATGTTTTGGAAGCTTGAAATAGGTCATTGGTGTCAGTCATAAACCTAAACCTCGAATATGACCTGAATGCTTGGGAGTGCCCAACACCAATGTTAGAATATCTAAAGCTCCTTCAGTCACCAAACTTCCATCTTCCTTTTGTTTTATATATTCCTCCTATAAAATGGACAAGTAGCAACAAGATTTTAGAAATAGAAGCATGTTGATAAGCATTGTTTCTCTGAATATTTTGGACAACATATACTCGCCACTTTCTTAGCTACTTCTTGGTCTCATCATCATTAAATGCACCGTCCTTATTAACTCATGCTTTTGCCCCCAAGTGTTGTTTTTTGTTTTAAATGATAAAACCACGTTAATAATGTATATATGTTTTAAATGATAAAACTACATATAAATCATGTTAACTCAAATATATATATATATATATATATATATATATATATATATATATATATATATATATATATATAACTTGTTCTTGGCTATCTGTTTACTTTGTTCCTTGCTCATTTTCTTATGATTACATCACATGAAGATACATAAGAAATAAGCTTCATATAATTGGAACATACTCATCCTTGTTATGCATAAAAAAACATTTCACAAGTTCACCTTAAAATTTGAAGAGAGTATGCTTTTGACGAATTCCTCCCACACAGATTGGATCAAGAACCTGCTGTATTTTGGTGGAGGGTGCTTGAGAAGCTCAAGTTTGACCTCATTCGGATAAATCCATCACTTGGTGAGTTATCCTTTGAATGCCCTCCAACTCCGAGCCGTGGACGCTAATGCAAAAGTTTTACTATTTGGATCAAAGTCAAATTTGGCCTACACCAGAAACATAAGCATTTGTTATCGTATAGGAGTCATTTCAACATAAGCATTTCAATATAAGCATTTGGCATTTTGGAAATATTGAAGAAATATGCTAAATAAAGGAGTATATCTTCTTAACAGTAAGGATCTGTCACAAGCAAACCCCCAATATGAATAATTCTCAATCACATCATCTCAAAAAACCAAAATAAAAAAAGCAATGACTATTACATTATGAAAGAGATTTCTCAACCATTATGTGTATACCCCATTAGCAAATCTTTAAAGGTCCTCTGAGGGTCTATTACATTATGACAATTTTTGTTGTAGTGTACCACATTAGCAAATCTTTAAAGCAATGGCTATTACATGATGACAATTTTTGTTGTAGTGTTCCCTACTTGAGTAAGAAGCATCGACAGTTTGTGTAAATTACACATTCTATTCTGTATTATAGCTTATGTTAGAATTTAATGTCTTTTGTTCTAACAAATTTAAATCTCTTTGTATAAAATTCTTTTAGATGCCTTCTGTACTTGGTCTATTTTTTTATTGTTAAACTGTTATCAGGTGAAAGAGGTGGGCATATATCTTGTAGGCTGTCCTCGTATTGCCAAAAGGTTAGAGAGATATTTTGATAACATATGGAAACTTTCTTCTCTCAATTCGACAGGTTACACAAAAAATTGGGATGGACAATTTCAAGTGGAAAGAAAAGTGCCTTAATGGGCACTTTTACTCTATCCCAAAGAAAGATGAAGGTATTATTGTGCCAGTTTCCATATTTATTATGTCAATCTAATTCTATTCCTTGATCGATGGCGCCTTTCTCCTTCCCGTTCTTTGTTCTAATTCTACTAATTTGGGAGTTCCTTTCCCAAGCATGACTGGGGAAGTAGGTCTTTTCCAATCTGCCTGTATCCGCCCACCCCAAGAACAAATAGGTGTAATAACAATATTGGAGCAGGTGGTAGTATCTGGAAAACCTTTGTAATCTTGTAACTGTATGAATAATTATAAATAACATATTTTATCTTATTTGTAACCTTTTAATTAATTCTATGAGGTTGGGACCAACCTAAAATGAATTTGAGTTCTAAAATATTCATGACATTAACACAACTATAGTATATAACCACCCTTTGTTAAAGGACACATATGTTGGGGTCCAGTCTGGATTTTGGTAAATTTTAGAGCCCAAATATGATCAAAGATTTGATTTGATATAATGTAGAAATCTATATTAAATGTAAGATTTGATAGATTTTAAATTTGTATCAAATATTTAATTTGACCATATTTGGATGTCCATAATTGGTGTTGGACTATTTTAGGTGGAATATGATTCTTATTTTAAGATTTTCTATTTAGGAAATCCTATTATGACCTAAAATATGATTTCTCATCCTATAAATGTAGGAGAAGGATGGAGGCACAATATATAATACAAGTTGGAGATTCAGGGTGCTCGTCCACAGAAAATCTAACAGAAAGTTCGTGCTTTGCTCTTAGGATTTCGCTATCCAAGACAGAAGAAAGAAAGAGGTCTGATCGAGGAGTAGTCACCTTTGCTCAGGGAGATTGCTACGGGTTGGTGAGTGATTTCAATTATAATATCTTTCTTTTCTTCTTGAGTGTGGTGAGGGGATTGAATCTATTAGGCAAAGGGTTCACATTGATTTTGTCAATTTTGTAATTTTACCTGAGTTATAAAGGTTAAAATTTGTCCATGTAACGTAGTCACCGCCATATACTTATCTTTATCTGTGCTTGGTGTTCGTTAGACAGGGGTTGGTTATCTCAGGTGGGTTGGCCTAAAGTTTTTCTGTGGGCACTCTCAGACACAGTATCAGAATGCTTGCAGGGCGTGTTAGTTTTTCAACATCTAGTATCAGAGCTACTAGTTTTGGTTCTGGCAACTATGTCTACGGAGCAGATAAAACTAGTACAATCACCCTTACAGGGGGAATTGGGCAATTTGGAAGCCAAGGATGCATGATCTACTCTGATACAAGGACTTTGTATGGTCCGTTGGAGGGCGACAATGCCAAGCCATCAGACAAAGCTGCTGAAGACTGGAAATGACTTGATCGGAAGGCCGTTGGATTCATCCGCCAATGGCTGGATGACTCGGTATTTCACCACGTGTCCATGGAGAGTTCGGCAAAAACATTATGGAAGAAGTTGTATTTGCTGTACGAAAGAAAGATGGGTGGCAACAAGGTATTTCTGATTTACCAACTCGTCAACTCGAAGTACACGGAGGGTGCCTAGTGGCACAATATCTGAACGAGGTTCAGGGTATTATCAATCAACTATCTATGATAAAGATGATGATTGATGATAAGCTTCAGGCCCTTTTGCTTTTGAGTTCTCTGTCGGAGAGTTGGGAGATGTTGGTGGTGTCGGTGAGCAACTCCGCGCCTGATGGAGTTGTCATGATGGAGGGCAGTCAAAACTAGCTTATTGAATAAGGAGATCCTGCGTAAGCAAGTGGAATCGTCGCAGGAGTCCGCTCTGGTAGCTTCCTACGAGAAAGGAAGACCCAAGACACAGGCGAGGACATGGGGAGTTCTCGGGATCTTGCGACTGTGGACCGCAAGGAGGACTGCTATCACTGTGGCGAAAGAGGTCATATCAAGAGGAACTGCATGAAGCTCAAAGCTGAGAAGGCCAAAGGCAAGGATGATCAGGAGGATCTCACGGCTATGGGAGATCTCATTATCGCAACAACTGATGCAGTAAAATCTTGTGTCATGTGTCATGATGACGATTGGGTCATGGACACGGGGGCGTTGTATCATGCCACTCCATATAGGATGATCTTCACGTCATACCATGATGACACATTTAGATGTGTGAAGATGGGCAACAAAGGGACGACTGCAGTTGTAGGCATCGGTGATATGCACTTGACAACGGAGCTTGGTGAGAAGCTCATTCTCAAGGATGTATGACATGTACCGAGTTTGCGCTATAATTTGTTTTTGGTAGGGAGGCTAGCAGATGATGGCTGTCGCAGTTTATTTGGGAACAAAGATTGGATGCTAACGAAGGATTCCCAACAGCTGGCTCGAGGAGATTTATGTTGTGGCATGTACAGGCTTAATGTCACGCCCCGGACCCGTCCGGGCCGCCGCTCCGCCCTGCCCTGCCCCGTAAGGCAGGGATTAACGAACCGGACACGTATCACCGTGCCTCGGCACGCCGGACGTGAATCACCGCGCCCGTCCCGCGGGTGCGAGGGAGGAAGGGAGCCAAACGAATGGCCCGTTCGAGCTTTCGGGGGACGTGATGTCGCACGGGCCTGGGGTTGCGCCCGTGCAAGGCCAATCGTTTAAGTTCAGAGTTGGCTATCATCGCATCAATCGAGTAAGCAGCGGAAAGGGACTTGTTGCAATGCAATGCATTAGCCAACTGAGTGTTCGGGACAATCGAGGCAACTTGGGTTTCCTTTAGCAAAGGCACACGTTCGTTCCTACATTATGTCCCCTTATACGATAGCATTCTCGGGGCAACAATCGAAACCAGGATTCCGGGTCTTCGGGACTGTGGCACGCCTATCGCTCCCTCGGACGATCCAGTACCTGCGAACAAGTAAACTGTTGGTGGGTCAGCACTTTATACAAGTACTGGTGAGATAAATCAACTGAACAGAAACAAGCATTCACTCAAACAGGCACTAAGTAATCATGTTATAAAACATTACATTACTAGTGATCTTTCTAGTTTTACCTAGGTTCGTTTTATGCAGTTCTAGCAGAGTCATATTACATTATTTGGAAACATGTTTGGAAACAGAGTTTCATATTGAATATGCAAGCAAGCAAACCGTTTATGTTTCAGGGTGTGCGTAGCGTGTCCCGTACGACTCGAGGGTCTGATGCATAGCTAGACACACGATGCACATTCTTAGGGGCAGTCACTATCCAAGCCAACACAATGACTTAGCTATATGCAGGGCGGTCCCCGAGTATCTCAGGATCGGCAGCTGGTGGAACAGCATACCAATGACTCATTTCTCTGATGCTAATGGCAGCTGTGACCCATGGTGGCTATGACGCATGCAGTTCAGCTCTC
Organism: Iris macrosiphon; assembly: GCA_036927795.1. NCBI lineage: Eukaryota > Viridiplantae > Streptophyta > Magnoliopsida > Asparagales > Iridaceae > Iris > Iris macrosiphon. The sequence goes on from JAYESA010000013.1 coordinate 123,880,347, forward strand.
CACCAAAAGCCATTGTTCGACCGCGTGCGAATGCATGGAACACTATCAAATAAACTCTAGTATGCAGACGAGAAGAACCATCTTAATACACTCGTTGTTGCGGGGTAATCCGACTTATCACTTGAACACGTTCAGGCACAGTATGGTTCTCTCGAAGCATAGACGATAGTGAACATGTTCATGCACTCTAAGCAGGCGATTCAGGATTCTCGTTAAGCAGGCATTGTTTCAAAGACAAGCTAGGTGAGTTCGTTCATTAACATGCAAGGCAGGTTCTATCATTCTCTTAAGAAAACATTGTAAGCAAAAACTCAGGTTATTATTAAGGCGTACAAGAATCAGAGAACGAAGTTCTGCCCACTCACCTTGATACATAACGCCGGCGCGGAGCGGGGCGTTACGTACTTACCAACCAACAAAAAGTTTCGTCCTCAAAACTTCAAGGATAAACTTCTCGATATCCCGAGTAGCGATAGTGCCGTCCCTCGCCGTACTCAATCGAAACAATCAAGCAATTCAAGTTCAGGAAACATTTTGCACTTTGAGAATATCTATGGACTTATTGTATGGAACGCTCTTTGCAAAACCATATCGATAATATCTCAGAGTCATAGCAACGGTTTGGGCCAGAGAATCGATTCCGCTCTGATACCATTCTGTCACGCCCCGGACCCGCCCGGGCCGCCGCTCCGCCCTGCCCCGCCCCGTAAGGCCGGGATTAACGAACCGGACACGTATTACCGTGCCTCGGCGCGCCGGACGCGAATCACCGCGCCCGTCCCGCGGGTGCGAGGGAGGAAGGGAGCCAAACGAATGGCCCGTTCGAGCTTTCGGGGGACGTGATGCCGCACGGGCCTGGGGTTGCGCCCGTGCAAGGCCAATCATTTAAGTTCAGAGTTGGCTATCATCGCATCAATCGAGTAAGCAGCGGAAAGGGACTTGTTGCAATGCAATGCATTAGCCAACTGAGTGTTCGGGACAATCGAGGCAACTTGGGTTTCCTTTAGCAAAGGCACACGTTCGTTCCTACATTATGTCCCCTTATACGATAGCATTCTCGGGGCAACAATCGAAACCAGGATTCCGGGTCTTCGGGACTGTGGCACGCCTATCGCTCCCTCGGACGATCCAGTACCTGCGAACAAGTAAACTGTTGATGGGTCAGCACTTTATACAAGTACTGGTGAGATAAATCAACTGAACAGAAACAAGCATTCACTCAAACAGGCACTAAGTAATCATGTTATAAAACATTATATTACTAGTGATCTTTCTAGTTTTACCTAGGTTCGTTTCATGCAGTTCTAGCAGAGTCATATTACATTGTTTGGAAACATGTTTGGAAACAGAGTTTCATATTGAATATGCAAGCAAGCAAACCGTTTATATTTCAGGGTATGCGCAGCGTGTCTCGTGCGACTCGAGGGTCTGATGCATAGCTAGACACACGATGCACATTCTTAGGGGCAGTCACTATCCAAGCCAACACAATGACTTAGCTATATGCAGGGCGGTCCCCGAGTATCTCAGGATTGGCAGCTGGTGGAACAGCATACCAATGACTCATTTCTCTGATGCTAATGGCAGCTGTGACCCATGGTAGCTATGACGCATGCAGTTCAGCTCTCCACCAAAAGCCATTGTCCGACCGCGTGCGAATGCATGGAACACTATCAAATAAACTCTAGTATGCAGACGAGAAGAACCATCTTAATACACTCATTGTTGCGGGGCAATCCGACTTATCACTTGAACACGTTCAGGCACAGTATGGTTCTCTCGAAGCATAGACGATAGTGAACATGTTCATGCACTCTAAGCAGGCGATTCAGGATTCTCGTTAAGCAGGCATTATTTCAAAGACAAGCTAGGTGAGTTCGTTCATTAACATGCAAGGCAGGTTCTATCATTCTCTTAAGAAAACATTGCAAGTAAAAACTCAGGTTATTATTAAGGCGTGCAAGAATCAGAGAACGAAGTTCTGCCCACTCACCTTGATACATAACGCCGGCACGGAGCGGGGCGTTACACTTAAGCCGTTGAGTGTACAGGCAGGCTACAGACATCGGATGGAGGCTCGAGAGGTATTCGACAAGAGTTGGATCGTCGGAACTTGCTGAGAAGGGGCTTCGAGATACTTTGAGGATTACGAAGGATTTGGTTCGTCGAGACAAAGCGACGAATGGTGATGAGCCAAAGATTGAGAGTCAGTATGTTAGTCCCATGACAGCTGGCCGGTCTCCATGTGGGGGTTGCTTCACGGATCCAGTTTTGGCGACGGATGGTTTGCCAAAGCTTCACAGAGTGATATTGGTTTTAGTAGTTCGAGGCCAGAGGGGAGATCAAGGTTTGCAGTAAACTCAACCTGAGGTGGGAGTGTCACCATTCACACAGTTTCGAGGTAGTTGTGGATCATCGACGACATGCATAGTGCATGATATTCTGCTCGAGGACGCATATGTATGGGGGAGCTTCAAGTTTGGACACGAAGGTGGGAAGATTCAGGAGTTCGAATCTGGGGATAATCGTACTGTCTGCTTGGTTGGACCAACCAAGGGTAAAAAAGTTCGTCGGAACGTTAACATATTTTGATGGAAGACGGAATTCACACACATACATAGCCAACACACACTTATGATATAAGACTTACCCTAGACTTGACTCCTTGTTAGTGTCACTACCATATTTTCTAGGAGAGGTTATTTTGATAATTTTATATTTAATTAAATATTGTGCATGTTGTATAATTATTTATTATATTATTTATTTATTTATTGTTAGATGTTAGTTTATTGTTTTGGACTTGTGTTAGTGGACCTAACTAGCTTAGTTTAGACTCATGGACCAACATATATTAATAGTTAGAATTGAGCCCATTTAGAAGCCCATTGATTAGGAGGATGATTAGTTTAATTAAATCATTAGACTAGAACCTTCCCTCCTTAATTATTTCTTCATGAGAGGCCCCAAGAGGTATAATGGATATTACATAGAAGCTTGAGGGAGGGGCAAAGGGGCCGGCCTACATAAAGAGGGAGGAAAAGTTTCTCTCCCCTCTTTTCAATTAAAATCTAGATCTAGAATTTCCCTCAACCAAATTCCCCCATTTCCACATCATTTCTCTACCAAATTTTATCCCAATTCCTTCCCAAATTATCATTGGAGGCTAGTAGAGTAAGGATCTAGAGGAAGAAAGCAATGATCTACAAAGAGGAGTAAGGATCTACAAGTTGGAGGCCAACTTCATCACATTTGGAGGTTGCATTGGAAATTCATCTCCCAATAGGTACAATTCAGTTTTTTTCCCATCATATAGGTTCTAAATCTGAGATTTAACCATGAGAAATCAACCCATATGCATAGGCTACCCATAGGATTTGGAATTGAGTTCATATGAGGCTTATTTAGAAAGTTATGGTACTTTTTATGTCAATTTTGGGGAAATTCCGAGATTGACACTTCTTGTATTGTCAATTGGTCCTATAAATCAATTTGACATATGTTTGTGTGTTTATGGCTAGTGTTATATCCACAATTGGGTACGTGTAGGTTGTATTCCAATAATTTGGTGATATATGTTGATTTGGGGATTTTTCCTCCGACACGGGACTTTATGCATGTCATATTTTGACACAAACACGTAGATAGGTGTTTGACTCTTCGTATTGTTCATATATAGTATATTAGACTTGCTTGTATCCTTCGGGATACGTTTGGTTGTGTGGTGGACTCGTGTCGCAAGCATATCATAGATCAAGTGTAATACGGGTGCGATGCACTCCACGTGTTTGTTGTGTTGCATTTCTAAATCTAATTCCTATTATTCATAGTTATTTATAATAATTGTATTCATATGTATGTATATAAATATATATTGTTATGTATATATATTTATATGTGCTAGTGGATCATATATATATATATATATATATATATATATATATATATATATATATATATATATATATATATACAGTTATACATCTATATATATAGTAACTATTTGAATAAGTTATGTAATATGAGTACTTGTATGATATGTATATATATGTATGGTATGCTATATCTATAGGTACATAGGTGTATATGCATATATATATTAGTATAGTTGGGAGTAGGTGTATATATATATATATATATATATATATATATATATATATATATATATATATATATAGGTATAATTGATAGCTATATATGTATATAGTAGTGTGCTTGTGTGTTGTTGTGTTGGGAGAAAGGGGGGGGGGGGGGGCCTTGGGACAGAAACTCGAGCAGCAGCTCACTGTTGAGCAGTGAAGCAGCAATAGTAGAACGAAGTCAGCAGCAGCAACAATAAAACGAAGTCAGCTGCAGCAGCAGTAAAACAAAGTCAACAGCAGTAAAACGAAGTCAGCAGCAGTAGTAAAACAAAGTCAGCAGCAGCAGCAGTAAAATGAAGCAGCATCAGCAGCAGTAAAGCGAAGCTCAAAGCAGCAGCATCCAAACAAGGATCAACAACTGAGGGGGGGGGGGCACTGTGTATCAGTAGCTTCACATTATATTAGTCCCTGTGCTGAGCACAGTATCTTGGGTTTTCTGTTTCAGTTGAGTTTCACTTGGGATCAGGTATATTGATTAGTTAGTTTAATTTTAAGGTATTGAGCAGTTAAGATAATTGATATATTTTGGTTAGTAGTTAGTTAGATATACGTAGTGATATTTATGTGGTAGTTAGATACATTATAGTAGTTAGTTATTATATTAACATAGTATTTTGGGTATAGTTTAGCTATATGTTTATTGTATTAGTTATGGTGGTATTGTATTGATTAGACGGTTAGTCTTGAGCATTATATTATAGTTAGTTTCCTATGTATATATATATATTATAGTGTTAGTTATAGTTAGTATTAGTTTGGTTTATATTTATGTATTAGTTATATGTTAGAGTTTTGGGTTACCTCGGGATACCAAGGTATTGGGCCGATACCCAAGGTATCGAGTTTGGGTATCGAGATAGGTGTGATACGCATTGGTGCAAGGCCAAGGTATCATGTTTCATTTGTATTGATATAGTATTATAATATTTGACTTGTATATATATCTAAAACACTATTTTTTATATAAATAAACTTGCATATCTTAGGATACGGCCTTTTGAATGCCCTTTTAGTATCTTAGATTAGCTTGTATAGTTTAGTTGCATAGTGTATCGACTTAGTAACTTATTGTTAGACTCATGCAACTTAGAAATAGGTAGTTGGACCAAGTTTGACCGGTGTGACTCAGAGTTGACCTAGTTTGACTATTTTGACTTAGAAATGGCTTCTTGACCTAGAAGTTGACTAGTTTAACTTATTTTATTCCGAAATATTGTATTGATATTATATTCCATATCTAGGTCTTCGAGGCACCGTACCAGACATTTGTGAGACTATTCACCGAACTTCAGGCGAGTACATTCTCTGATAGTTTCTTGTCACGACCTGCACCCGGTGTAAGGGTACAAGTCGGAAACAACGCCCAGCCTACGCCACAGAATCGGCGGTAGAACGCTGTCTAGATAATCTATCTAACAATATAATGAACCACCAAAATGATAATATACTCAATCACAGATCTAAGATGGAAAACACGAATCGGATAAAAAATAGAATAGTCACAATACATCTCATGAGTCTAAAATAATACATCAATAAGTCAGAAGAAATACAGAATAAGCTGGAAACAAATCCAGTACAAAAGAATACTACGATGCTACAACTCCATGGTCAACTGTCTCAGTTGGGATAAGTCCCTCCTGAGCCAGGGTCTCAGAATCTAAACCTACAACATCCTGGGGTCCATAATAGGTAGGGTACCACTCCTCAGTGTCATCTGGAAAAATATATCCAGTCAGGAAAGGAGCAGAGTACATCTCTAACAGCAGTTATAATCAATGAAAAAAACTATGTAACAGTAAATAGCTGCGGATAAACAAGATGCACAATAGATACAAGATATATATATATATAATAAGAAAATACTGGAAATAAATACAATAATGAACAATATGCCAATGAACAAGAATACTAATGACTAAGTGTGTGAGTACTAGCTTAACATGTGATCGGCTTGGGCAAGATGCAATACGGCCTGGCTAATCATACGTGCGGTGTATGATCAACATTATTCAGTAATCAGTACTTGATATAATAGGGATATTGATCACATATCTATACTAATACTCCCCACCCCGACTGGTATAATAGATCCAACCACGGTATGCTATGGCACGAGATTCCCCAAGAAGATAGCTAGTCTTCCCGAGAATCGGTGTCTGTACATGTACAAGATAACCAATGAAACAATACTTGCACCATATACACCATATACCAAGGAATAACATCTCATGACGAGATCCGAATATACCAATCCGTGTAACCATAGTGTCAAGAGAACATGGATATCTATACTAGATACAATGAACATAGAGAATATCATAAATGATAAACTATCAGAGAATGTACTCGCCTGAAGTCCAATGAATAGTCTAACAGATGTCTGACTCGGTGCCTCGAAGACCTAGATATGGAATACAACATCAATACAAGGTTCCGAAAAGAGAATAAGTTAAACTAGTCAACTTCTAGGTCAATAAGTCAATTCTAAGTCAAAAGTCAACTATGGCCAACTCTAAGTCAACTATGGTTAACTATGGTCAACTATCTATTTCTAGGTTGCACAAGTCTAATACAAAAATCTTGGGAGATATTAAAATTTAAGTCATAAAAACCACAACTTAAAATTTTAAGATACCGTATCTCCGGATACATAAATTCTAAGGTAAACATCACAATACATATATATCAAACAATTATGTATAATAATATAGAATATTAATTACACATCAAATATGTACCATGGTTTTGAACCAACTTGGTATCTCAACAAAAGTCACAATCTTGATACCCAAATCCCGTATCTTGAGTATCCTACTTACCTTGGTCTCCACAAGGTAATACTCAATACCTTGATGTACTAATACCCTCATATAATATATAAATATATACTAATATTATACAAATAAAAAATATAGCAATAATAATATATTATCTCAATATCAATACATATATATATACATATATATGTAAATATAAGTATAAACATAAATATATAATAATCTGCCTAACCGTCACTGAAAACAGTGTTGAAAAACACTGATACGCTGAAACCAGACTTTCAGTGACAGTTCTGGCTGTCACTGAAGCCACCGTCGCTGCTGCTGTTGGAATCTGCACTGCTGCTGCTGCTTTGGTGACGGTTTTCAACCGTCATTGATCCTGCTGTCACTGCTGCTGTATTTCCCGCCGCTGCTGTCCCTCATTAATGACAGCGGTTGCTGTCATTAATGGCGCCGCCTCTTAGCTACAGAAGCTGCTGCTGTTCTGCGACAGCGGCTGCTGTCGCCAAAACTCCGTCGCTAAAAACCTATAAAATATATATATAATATATATAAAATATATATATATATATATATATATATATATATATATATATATATATAATAACTATACACCCTCTCCTATTATTATGTACATATTAATATAGCAACAACACACACATACAATCATATATAATAAATATACACCCATACATATATATATAAATAATCATATAGTAACTATAAATAATCTAATTACTTTATTAAATATACACATATATTATATAAAAACATATACATATATTTATATCCCAAACATATATTATAACATATATATTAATGCATGTAGAAGAAAGCTACATAATATATATTCTATTAATACATATATAATATATAGATCTATAATACAATAATCACTATAATAAATACACTATAATACATATATAATATCTATATATATATATACACAATTATAATTCAAGAATTAAAGCACAATTAATTAGATCTACACATAAACACAAAACAAATGGAGAGTATCACACCGTATCCCACTAGATCAAGGATACGCATGCGACACGAGTCCACCACACATCCAATTGCACCTCGAAGGACACAAGCAAGTCACAAATAATATTTATGAACAATACGAAGTGTCAAATATAGATCTATGTGTCCGTGTTAAAATACGACATGTACAAAGTCCCATGTCGGAGGAAAACCCCCCAAAATAATACGTATCACCAAATTGTTGGGATACGACCTACACGTACCCAATTATGGACACTACACTAGCCCCAAGCACATAAACACATGCCAAATTGATCTATAGGATCAATTAACACACACAACAAATGTCAATCTCGGAATTTCCCCAAAATTGACACAAAAAGTACCATAACTTTCTCAATAGGCCTCCTATGAACACAAAATCAAATCCTATGGGTAGTACATACATATGGGTTGAGTCTCCATGATTAAATCTCAGATTTAGAAGCTATTTTGAGGGAAAAAACTGAATTGTACCTCTTGGGAGATGGATTCCCAATGAAACCTCCAATTGAGATAAAATTGCTTCTAAATTGTAGATCCTTGCTCCTCTTTGTAGATCCTTGCTTTCTCCTTCTAGATCCTTGCTTCTCAAGTTTCTAATGGTGATTTGGAAAGGAATTGGAATAAATTTGGTAGGGAAATAAAGTGAGAATAAAGAAAATTTGGTAGTGGGAAATTCTAGATCTAGATTGGAATGAAAAAGAGGAGAGAGAATTTTCCCCCTCTTTTTAAATAGGCCGGACCCTATTCTCCTCCCTCAAGTAATCATGTAATATACATTATACCCCTTGGGGCCTCTCATGAAGAAATAATTAAGGAAGGAAGCTTCTAGTCCAATGATTTAATTAATTTAATCCATCTCCTTAACAATGAGCTTTCTAAATGGGCTAAGTCTAACTAATTAATTCATGTTGGTCCATGGGTCCAAACTAAACTAATTAGGTCCACTAACACAAGTCCTAAATTAAATAAATAATATCTAACAATAATTAAATAATACCACAAATAATTATTTATCAAGCACAATAATTTATTAAATAGAAAATTACTAAAATACCCTTTCCTAGAAAATGTGGTAGTGACAAGTCTACCCTCCTTAAAATAATTTTTTTCTCAAAATTCAAAGAAGAAAACTACCCCCAGAAAATAACAGAACAGAACAAAAGAATCATAACTAACTATGAAAGAGCATAACAATGAATAAAACATAACTAGGAAATAACATACCTCAAGGCACAAACAAATATGGATAACGCTCCCGCATTCATTCTCTCTCTCCCAGGTAGACTCCCCCGGAGAGTGATGCCTCCATGCGAAGTACACCAAAGGAATAGTCTGGTTCCTCAGCACCTTCTCTCTTCGATCCAGAATCTCAACTGGCTGCTCTGGATAGCTAAGAGTAGGGCCCACCTCTATCTCCGAGTGATCCAATATATGACTAGGATCTGCTACGTATCGTCTCAACTGCGACACGTAAAATTCGTTGTGCACTCCCTCCAATGCAGGTGGCAAGTCTAGTCTATAAGCAACTGCACCGACCCTCTCTAGATTAGTGAAAGGTCCGATGAATCGCGGACTAAGCTTCCCGCCTCCACCGAAGCGAATCGTGCCTCGTGTTGAAGAAATCCTCAGAAACACCAAACCACCCGCTAGAACAAAATACCACCTTAAGAACTTAATCTATAACAACAACCAAGAACAAACACAAAACAAAATCTAAACTATACCTCAAACTCCAAAGGTCTCCGATGGCTATCGGCCCAATATCGCTGTCTGTCCTGCGCCACTCGAAGTCTATCTCTGATCAACTGAACCTTCTCTGCTGCATACATAACCATCTCTGGCCCAAGCAAAACTCTTTTTCTCCAATATCGTCCCAAGACAAAGGAGTACGACACCTTCGACCAGACAGAGCTTCAAAAGGTGACATCTCTATACTGGCCTGGTAACTGTTGTTGTAAGTAAACTCTACCAAATGGAGATGGTCCTCCCAAGAACCCCCAAGATCTGGTACACAAGTGCGTAACATATCATCGAGAGTCTGAATAGTCCTCTCTGACTGCCCATCTCTCTGGGGATGATATGCAGTACTGAATTTGAGCTGAGTGCCCATACTCTCCTGCAAACTTCTCCAGAAATAAGAAGTGAAATGACTATCTCGATCCGAGACTATGCTGATGGGAACTCCATCTATCCTAACGATCTGCCTCACATACATCTCTGCCAGCTTCTCCATAGACAAACCCACCTTGAAAGGCAAGAAGTGGGCCGACTTGGTCAACCTATCAACGATGACCCAAATGGCGTCTTTTCCTCCTGGAGATCGTGGAAGTCCGGACACAAAATCCATAGTAATGTGTTCCCACTTCCACTCTGGAATGGGTAATGACTGAAGTAAACCTCCTGGCCTCTACCTCTCGGCTTTTACCTGCTGGCACACTAAGCATCTGGATACAAACTGTGCCACTTCCCTCTTCATGCCATACCACCACACAATCTCTCGCATATCCCGATACATCTTGTTAGCACCTGGATGCATGGAATACTGAGACCGATGCGCTTCCTGCAATACCTTCTCACGCAGCTCCCCACTAGGCACATACAATCTAACTCCATGCCTCAAAGATCCATCCTCTGTAATATTGAAATCATCCTCCAATCCTGCTCTCACCTGAGCTCTGATACTCCTCAGAGATACATCCTCATACTGTGCTACATTGATCCTGTCCATCAAATCTGAGTGTATCTGTAATCCCCACATCTACATAGCACCACCAGAAACAATCACCTCAATGCCCAAGCTCTCCAAGTCCTCCAATAAATATCGATTCTGCGTCAAGAACATAGCTACCGGATACCTGCTCAAAGCATCGACAACTATGTTGGCTTTCCCAGGATGATATTACAAAGAGATATCAAAATCCTTCATCAGTTCCAACCACCGACGCTGCCTCATGTTCAACTCCTTTTGCGTGAAAACGTACTTCAAGCTTTTGTGATCTGTGAAGATATCCATACGCTCTCCGTACAAATAATATTTTTACAACTTCAGGGCGAATATGACTGCTGCCAACTCCAAATCATAGGTAGGATAGTTCTTTTCATGAGGACACAATTATCTGGATGCATAGGCAATCACTTTCCCATGCTACTGAAGAACACAACCCAAACCCTTCCCTGATGCATCACTATAAATTGTGAAACCTCCGGACCCTGATAGCAACATTAAAATAGGAGCAGACATCAACCTCTTCTTCAACTCCTCAAAAGCAACCTGGCAATCCTCCGTCCAAACAAACTCCATATCCTTCCTTGTGAGCCTGGTCATCGGCTCGACAATCCTCAAAAAATCTTGTACAAACTTCCTGTAGTAGCCTGCCAATCCCAAGAAACTCCTGATCTCTGCTATCGAACTCGGAGTGTTCCAAGATTCTGCCGCTGAAATCTTCTTCGGATCCACTGAAATACCATCACCAGTCACAACATGCCCCAAGAATTATAACTTGTCCAGAAAAAACTCATACTTGGACAACTTTCCATGCAGCTTCTCCTTCCTCAGCACATCCAACACAATCCTCAAATGCTCCTCGTGCTCCTCCAGTATCCTCGAGTATATGAGTATGTCATCGATGAACACCACCACGAACTTGTCAAGGTACTGGTGGAACACCTTGTTCATCAAGTTCATAAATACCGTCGGTGCATTAGTCAAACCAAACGACATCACCATAAACTCGTACTGACCATACGGAGTCCAAAAAGCAGTCTTCGGTATGTCCTCCGGCTTCACCTTCACCTGATGGCAGCCTGATATCAAATCTATCTTAGAAAACACCTTCGCACCACTCAACTGATCAAACAGATCATCAATCCATGGCAAAGGATACTTATTCTTGATAGTGAGATTATTCAAAGCCCTGTAATCAATGCACATATGCACCGATCCATCCTTCTTCGGTACAAACAATATCGGGGCTCCCCATGGTGAAGAACTCGATCTGATAAACCCCTTATCCTGCTATTCGTCCACCTGCTTCTTCAACTCGACCAGCTTGTTGTTGTTCACTCTATAGACATGCTGCGAAATTGGTTCTGCACCTGGCACCAAGTCTATAGAAAATTTAATATCTCGATCTGGCGGCAATCCTGACAATTCTTCAGGAAACACATCCAAGAACTCTGCTATAAACGGATGTGGCAACTCCTTGTCTTCCACCATAGCTCCACAAATAATGCCTTCTCCCTGCTCTACAGCTCCTCTAGCAAACTCGAACTCTGGCTCTCCTGGCGGACCAAACAAAACTCTACCTCCTCTACAATCTATGCTAGCGCGGTGCCTACTCAACCAATCCATCCTGAGTACAATGTCATAGCTCGGAAGTGGCATTACAAGTAGACACGCACTCAAATCCCAGCCTCCCAGAGTAATTCTCCGATCCTTGCAAATATCATTAACCAGGATAATGCCTTCCTCGGTCATGATCTTGCAAGTCCTAGGCAAAGACTCAGCTACCAAACCATGCTTCAGAGCAAAAGAAACAGATATAAAACTATGGGAAGCACCACTATCAAACAAAGCTAAAGCTGGAATAGAATCAAGAAGAATAGAACCTGCGATGACATCTCCGGTGGGTTCATCCTCCTCGACGGTCATAGCAAACGTTCGTCCCTGCCGAGCACCTCCCTGCTGCTGATGTTGGACAAAATGCTACTGCTGTGTCGGAAGCGGTCCCCTCGGCTGTGCTTCAGGTGGTCTCGTCTGTGCCCTCGGAGCTGAAGCTGCTCCCTGAACTGTACGACGAGGACACTCCCTCTATTGATGCCCTTCAGTACCACAATACAAATAAACCCCTAGCCTCCTCCTGCAAACTTCCCAGATATGGTCGGGCTTCTTACAGTAGTTGCATGGAGCTTGCTGTAACTGTCTCTGCTGCTGAGGTGCCTGGTGAAAAGACGCTCTAGCTGGAGTCTAGTTCTGCTGTGGCTATTGGAAAGGCCTGGACTGGAAATAAGAACGTTTGGCAGATACTACACTGCCGTTGGCCCCCAGAAAAGAATCACGGTCTCTCTTGGGCTTCAAACCCAACTCCCGCTCAACCTTGCGTGCCTCCGCAAGTATCTCCGAGTATGTCTCATAAAAAGACGAAATAAGAATCTTCACTTCCCAATTTAGACCCTCACGGAAATGAATAGCTCGAACCTCCGGCTCTCTCACCAGATACTCTGCAAATCGGTTCAACCTGCCGAACTCTGCAGCGTACTTCTCCACATATATGCTCCCCTGAATGAGACTCTTGAACTGTCTCCCCAAGTCTAGCCTGTCTGCCCGGGCGAAAAACTTCTTCTTGAAGAGGTCCTTGAATACCCCCCAAGATTGTCCTGCGTCAACCAGAACCGGCTCATTCCTGAACCAAGTGCGAGCGACGTCAAATAGTTGAAGTCCTACCGCCTCAACCTTCAGATCCTCAGAAAGACGGGACACCCTCATAAGACCCTCAATGTTCTCTAGCCAATCATCAGCATCGACGATGCCCTCCGTCCCCTTGAAAACCCTAGGCTCCAGTTTTTTGAAGTCCTGAATATTGCCTGGCCGAAGCTGAGCAACCTGAGGAACATCCTGCTGCTGGACCGGAACTCCTCTCTCAACTACAGCACGAGCAAGCTGATGAGCACTCTCGATGCCCTGCCGTAGAACGTCGGTCTGCTTCTGATGTGCCTCTGACTGAGCCCTCTGTGCCTCGAGCATCTTACGAAACAGTGTAAACATCTGTGATGCCTCTGCTGGCACAGGAGGTGGAGGTGGAAGCACCTCAGATATAGCTGACACAGTCCTCTGAGTAGGTGATGGACCTCCGAAAGCAGCTGACACTCCAATCACAGGAGAAGTGACTGGTACAGGCCCTCGGGATGTCGCAGACCTCTCAGAAACTGCTCTCCCCTGTTGTGATATAGTCTTAGGCGGTATCCTGAGACAAAGTGAAAGAAAGAATCAATATGGCACAAGATGTAAGACTTCAAGGAAAGAACAGTTTAAGAGATCAAGTATCAATATCAAAGGAGAATAGTTGAATCAAAAGAATTTTCCTAGATGTGATTGAGTATCTCAGACTATTTTCTATATCCTATTGCAGGCTCGCAGTAGTAAAACTAAATTATCGTACTACCACGACATCACATACTTTGTGAAGCTTGACCTGCATGGGCCACCATTAAAAATATGTCACGACCCGTACCCGGTGTAAGGGTACAAGTCAGAAACAACGCCCAGCCTACGCCGCAGAATCGGCGGTAGAACGCTGTCTAGATAATCTATCTAACAATATAAGGAACCACCAAAATAATAATATACTCAATCACAGATCTAAGATGGAAAGCACGAATCAGATAAAAAATAGAATAGTCACAATACATCTCATGAGTCTAAAATAATACATCAATGAGTCAGAAGAAATACAGAATAAGCTGGAGACAAATCCAGTACAAAAGAATACTACGATGCTACAACTCCATGGTCAACTGTCTCAGTTGGGATAAGTTCCTCCTGAGCCAGGGTCTCAGAATCTAAATCCACAACATCCTGGGGTCCATAATAGGTAGGGTACCACTCCTCAGTGTCATCTGGAAAAATATATCCAGTCAGAAAAGGAGCAGAGTATATCTCTAACAGCAGTTATAATCAATGATAAAAACTATGTAACAGTAAATAGCTGTGGATAAACAAGATGCACAATAGATACAAGATATATATATACAATAAGGAAATACTGGAAATAAATACAATAATGAACAATATGCCAATGAACAAGAATACTAATGACTAAGTGTGTGAGTACTAGCTTAACATGTGATCGGCTTGGGCAAGATGCAATACGGCCTGGCTAATCATACGTGCGGTGTATGATCAACACTATTCAGTAATCAGTACTTGATACAATAGGGATATTGATCACATATCTATACTAATACTCCCTACCCCCGACTGGTATAATAGATCCAACCACGGTATGCTATGGCACGAGATTCCCTAAGAAGATAGCTAGTCTTCCCAAGAATCGGTATCTGTACATGTACAAGATAACCAATGAAATAATACTTGCACCATATACACCATATACCAAGGAATAATATCTCATGACGAGATCCGGATATACCAATCCGTGTAACCATAGTGTCAAGAGAATATGGATATCTACACTAGATATAATGAACATAGAGGATATCATAAATAAGAAACTATCAGAGAATGTACTCGCCTGAAGTCCAATAAATAGTCTCACAGATGTCTGACTCGGTGCATCGAAGATCTAGATATAGAATACAACATCAATACAAGGTTCCGAAAAGAGAATAAGTTAAACTAGTCAACTTCTAGGTCAATAAGTCAATTCTAAGTCAAAAGTCAACTATGGTCAACTGTAAGTCAACTATGGTCAACTATGTATTTCTAGATTGCACAAGTCTAATACAAAATTTTTGGGTCAAGATATTAAAATCTAAGTCATAAAAACCATATCTTAAAATATTAGAATACCGTATCTCCGGATACGTAAATTTCAAGGTAAACATCACAATACATATATATCAAACAATTATGTATAATAATATAGAATATTAATTACACATCAAATAGGTACCATAGTTTTAAACCAACTTGGTATCTCAACAAAATCACAATCTTGATACCCAAACCCCATATCTTGAGTATCCTACTTACCTTGGTCTCTACAAGGTAATACTCAATACCTTGATGTACTAATACCCTCATATAATATATAAATATATACTAATATTATACAAATAAAAAATATAGCAATAATAATATATTATCTCAATATCAATATATATATATATACATATATATGTAAATATAAGATATAAACACAAATATATAATAATCTGCCTAACCGTCACTGAAAACAGTATTGAAAAACACTGATACGCTGAAACCAGACTTTCAGTGACAGTTCTGGCTGTCACTGAAGCCACCGTCGCTGCTGCTGTTGGAATCTGCACTGCTGCTGCTGATTTAGTGACGGTTTTCAACCGTCACCGATCCTGCTGTCACTGCTGCTGCATTTCCCGTCGCTGTTGTCCATCATTAATGACAGCGACTGCTGTCATTAATGGCGCCGCCTCTTAGCTACAGCGGCTGCTGCTGTTCTGCAACAGCGGCTGCTGTCGCCAAAACTCCATCGTTGAAAACCTATGAAATATATATATATATATATATAACTTATATATATATATATATATATATATATATCACCCAATTAAATATAAATATAAATATATATATAATAACTATACACCCTCTCCTATTATTATGTACATATTAATATAGCAACAACACACACATACAATCATATATAATAAATATACACCCATACATATATATATAAATAATCATATAATAACTATAAATAATCTAATTACTTAATTAAACATACACATATATTATATAAAAATATATACATATATTTATATCCCTAACATATATTATAACATATATATTAATGCATGTAGAAGAAAGCTACATAATATATATTCTATTAATATGTATATAATACATAGATTTATGATACAATAATCACTATAATACATATATAATATCTATATATATAAACAATTATAATTCAAGAATTAAAGCACAATTAATTAGATCTACACATAAACACACAACAAATGGAGAGTATCACACCGTATCTTACTAGATCTAGGATACGCATGCGATACGAGTCCACCACACATCCAATTGTACCCCGAAGGACACAAGCAAGTCACAAATAATATTTATGAATAATACGAAGTGTCAAATATAGATCTATGTGTCCGTGTCAAAATACGACATGTACAAAGTCCCGTGTCGGAGGGAAAACCCCCAAAACAACACGTATCACCAAATTATTGGGATACGATCTACACGTACCCAATTGTGGCACGATACTAGCTTCAAACACATAAACACATACCAAATTGATCTATAGGATCAATTGACACACACAACAAATATCAATCTCGGAATTCTTCCAAAATTGACACAAAAAGCACCATAACTTTCTCAATAGGCCTACTATGAACACAAAACCAAATTCTATGGGTAGTACATACATATGGTTGATTTTCCATGATTAAATCTCAGATTTAGAAGCTATTTTAAGGAAAAAAAACTGAATTGTACCTCTTAGGAGATGGATTCCCAATGAAACCTTCAATTGAGGTAAAATTGCTTCCAAATTGTAGATCCTTGCTCCTCTTTGTAGATCCTTGCTTCCTCCTTCTAGATCCTTGCTTCTCAAGTTTCTAATGGTGATTTGGGAAGGAATTGGAATGAATTTGGTAGGGAAATGAAGTAAAAATGAAGAAAATTTGGTAGTGGGAAATTCTAGATCTAGATTAGAATGAAAAAGAGGAGAGAGAATTCTCCCCCTCTTTTTAAATAGGCCGACCACTATTCCCCTCCCTCAAGTAATCATGTAATGTCCATTATACCCCTTGGGGCCTCTCATGAAGAAATAATTAAGGAAGGAAGGTTTTAGTCCAATGATTTAATTAATTTAATCCATCGCCTTAACAATGGGCATTCTAAATGAGCTAAGTCTAACTAATTAATTCATGTTGGTCCATGGGTCCAAACTAAATTAGTTAGGTCCACTAACACAAGTCCCAAAATAAATAATATCTAACAACAATTAAATAATACCACAAATAATTATTTATCAAGCACAATAATTTATTAAATAGGAAATTACTAAAATACCCTTTCCTAGAAAATATGGTAGTGACATTTCTTATTTATGATATCCTCTATGTTCATTGTATCTAGTATAGATATCCATATTTTTTTGACACAATGGTTACACGGATTGGTATATCCGGATCTCGTCATGAGATGTTATTTCTTGGTATATATGGTGTATCTTGTGCAAGCCTTGTTTCTTTGTTCTTCTTGTACATGTACAGATACTGATTCTCGGAAAGGGTCGCTATCTTCTTAGAGAATCTCGTGCCAAAGCATACCGTGGTTGGATCCACTATACCAGTCGGGGTTGGGGAGTATGTAGTATAGATATGTAAACATACCCTTCTTGTATCATGTCTTATTCTTGAATAATATTAATCATACATCGCCCATATGATTAGCCAGACCATAAATCTTGTATCAAGTTCCCAAGCCGATCACATGTTAAAGCTGGTGCTCACACACTTAGTCATTAGTATTCTTGTTTATTGTCATATTGTTCATTCTCATATTTATTTACAGTACATCCTTTATTGTATATCTCTTGTATCTATTATTGCATCTTGTATATTCGCATCTATTTACTGTTACATAGTTTTTATCATTGATTAAAACTGCTGTTAGAGATGTACTATGCTCCTTTCCTGACTGGATATTTTTTTTTCAGATGACATTGAGGAGTGGTACCCTACACATTATGGGCCTCCGGATGTTGTGGGTTTAGAGTCAGAGACCCTGGCTCAGGAGGAACTCATCCCGACTGAGACAAATGACTCAGGACTTGTAGCTTCTTAGTATTCTTTTATATTGGATTTGTCTTCAGCTTATTGTTTAGTATTTCTTCAGACTTATTGATGTTATTATTTTAGACTCATGAGTTGTATGCGACCATTCTATTCTTTATCTAATTCGTGCTCATTTCTATCTTAGATCTGTGATTGTGTATATTGATATTGTTGGTGGCTTATTATATTGTCAGATAGATTACCCAAACAACGTTCTATCGCCGATTCTGCGGCGTAGGCTAGGCGTTGTTCCCGACTTGTACCCTTACACCGGGTGCGGGTCGTGACACATTTTTAGTGGTGGTCTATACAGGTCTTCAAGGTTGCAACTAGTGCAATTCGTAGTGGTGCTCAGAATTGAGTACTATTACGAGCCTGTTTCAGGATATAGGATATAGGCTATAGGCTAAGAATATTCAATCACATCTAGGAAAAATTCTTTTGATTCATTCAACTGTTCTTCCTTGATATTGGTATTTAATCTTTAAACTGTCCTTCCTTGAGTATCTTACATCATATGCTATATTGATTCTTTCTTTCGCTTTGTCTCAGGATGCCGCCTAAGACTAGATCGCAGCAGGAGAGAGCAGCTTCTGAGAGGTCTGCGACTTCCCGAGGGTGTGCACCAGTCACTTCTTCGGTGATTGGAGTGTCAGCTGCTTTCGGAGGTCCACCACCTACTCAGAGGACTATGCCAGCTATATCTGAGGGACTTCCACCTCTACATTTTGTGCCGGCAGATACGACGTAGATGTTCACACTATTTTGCGAGATGCTAGAGGTACAGAGGGCTCAGTCTGAGGCACATCAGAGACAGGTCGACGTCTTACGGCAGGACATCGAGAGTGTTCATCAGCTTGCTCGTGCCGTAGTAGAGAGAGGAGTTTCAGTCCAGCAGCATGTTGCTCCTCAGGTTGCTCAACTTCGGCCAGGCAATATTCAGGACTTCAAGAAGCTAGACCCTAAGGTCTTCAAGGGGACGGAGGGCATCGTCTATGCTGATGATTGGCTCGAGGACACTGAGCATCTTATGAGGGTGTCTCTTCTTTCTGAGGATCTGAAGGTTGAGGCGGTAGGACTTCAACTGTTCGACGTTGCTCGCACTTGGTTCAGGAATGAGCCGATTCTTGTTGACACAAGACAGTCTTGGGAGGTATTCAAGGACCTCTTCAAGAAGAAGTTCTTCGCTCGGGAAGATATGCTTGACTTGGGAGGCAGTTTGAGAGCCTCATTCAGGAGAGCATGTCTGTGGAGGAGTACGCTGCAGAGTTCGGTAGGCTGAGCCGATTTGTAGAGTATTTGGTGAGAGAGCCGAAGGTTCGGACTATTCATTTTTGTGAGAGTCTAAATTGGGAAGTGAAGATCCTTATTTCGTCTTTTTATGAGACATACTCGGAGATACTTGTGGAGGCACGCAAGGTTGAACGGGAGTTGGGTTTGAAGCCCAAGAGAGATCGTGATTCTTTTCTGGGGGCCAACAACAGTGCAGTATCTGCCAAGCATCCTCATTTCCAGTCCAGGCCTTTTCAGCAGCCACAGCAGCACCAGACTCCAGCTAGGGTACCATTTTATCAGGCACCACAACAGCAGAGACAGTTACAATAAGCTTCTTGCCACTATTGCAAGAAGCCAGGCCATATTCGAGCCGATGACCAGACTCACCAGGAAGGATGTAGAGTCTGTTTGGACAGAGGATTGCCATATTGCTTTTGAGGAATTAAAAAGAGGTTAAAGTCTGCTCCTATTTTGATGTTGCCATCAGGGTCAGGAGGTTTCACTATTTATAGTGATGCATGGGGAAAAGGTTTGGGTTGTGTTCTTCAGCATAATGGGAACATGATTGCCTATGCATCAATGCAATTGCGTCCTCATAAGAAGAACTATCCTACTCATGATTTAGAGTTGGCAGCAGTCATCTTTGCCCTGAAGTTATGGAAACACTATTTGTACGGAGAACTTGTGAAGATCTTCACAGACCACAAGAGCTTGAAGTACGTTTTCACGCAGAAGGATCTGAACATGAGACATCGTCGGTGGTTGGAACTGATGAAGGATTTTGACATATCTTTGTAGTATCATCCTGGGAAAGCTCATGTACTTGCCGATGCCTTGAGCAGGTATCCGGTAGTTATGTTCTTGACACATGATCGATATTTATTGGAGGACTTGGAGAGCTTGGGCATTGAGGTGATAGTTCCTGGTTATGCTATACAGATGTGGGGATTGCAGATACACTCAGATTTAATAGACAAAATCAAGGTAGCATAGTATGAGGATGTATCTCTGAGGAGCATCAGAGCTCAGGTGAGAGCAGGATTGGAGGATAATTTTACCATTGCTGAGGATGGTTCTTTGCTGCATGGATTTAGGTTGTGTGTGCCTAGTGGAGTGTTGCGTGATGAGGTATTGCAGGAAGTGCATCGCTCTCAGTATTCCCTACATCCATGTGCCGACAAGATGTATCGGGATATGAAAGCGAGTGTGTGGTGGTATAACATGAAGAGGGAAGTGACACAGTTTATATCCACATGCTTAGTGTGCCAGCAGGTGAAAGCCGAGAGACAGAGGCCAGGAGGTTTACTTCAGCCATTACCCATTCCAGAGTGAAAGTGGAAGCACATTACTATGGATTTTGTGTCCGAACTTCCACGATCTCGAGGAGGAAAAGACGCAATTTGGTCATCGTTGATAGGTTGACCAAATTGCCTAATTTTTGCCTTTTAAGATGGGTTTGTCTATGGAGAAGCTAGCAGAGATGTATGTGAGGTAGATCATCAGGATACATGGAGTTCCCGTCAGCATAGTCTCGGATCGGGATAGTAGTTTCACTTCTCATTTCTGGAGGAGTTTGCAGGAAATTTTGGGCACCCAGCTCAAGTTTAGTACTGCATATCATCCCCTGACAGATGGACAGTCAGAGAGGACTATTCAGACTCTCGAGGATATGTTGCTCACTTGTGTACTAGATTTTGGGGGTTCTTGGGAGGACCATCTCTATTTGGTAGAGTTTGCTTACAATAATAGCTACCAGGCTAGTATAGAGATGTCACCATTTGAAGCTCTGTACGGTCAAAGATGTCGTACTCCCTTGTCATTGGATGATATTGGAGAGAGAGTTTTGCTTGGGCCAGAGATAGTTGTAGATATAGCGGAGAAGGTTCAGCTGATCAGAGACAGACTTCGAGTGACGCAGGACAGACATCGACATTGGGCCGATAGCCACCAGAGACCTTTGGAGTTTGAGGTATAGTTTTAAAATTTTATTTTGTTCTTGATATTGTTTGTTTTTATAGATTAAGTTCTTAAGGTGATATTTTATTCTAGGTGGGTGGTTTGGTGTTTCTGAGAATTTCTCCAACACGAGGTACGATTCATTTTGGAGGAGGCGGGAAGCTTAGTCCGCGATTCATCAGACCTTTCACTATTCTAGAGAGTATCGGTGTAGTTGCTTATAGACTAGACTTGCCACCTGCATTGGAAGGAGTGCACAACGTGTTTCACGTATCGCAGTTGATATGGTACATGGCGGATCCTAGTCATGTGTTGGATCACTCGGAGATAGAGGTGGGCCCTACTCTTAGCTATCCAGAGCAGCCAGTTGAGATTCTGGATCGGAGAGAGAAGGTGCTGAGAAACCAGACTATTCCTTTGGTACGCGTTGCATGGACGAATCACTCTCCGGAAGAGTCTACCTGGAAGAGAGAGGATGAAATGCGAGAGCGTTATCCATATTTGTTTGTGCCTTGAGGTATGTTCTTTCCTAGTTATGTTTTGTTCTTTGTTATGTTCTGTTATTTTCTGGGGGTAGTTTTCGTCTTTGAATTTTGAGGACAAAATTATTTTAAGGAGGGTAGACTTGTCACTACCATAATTTCTAGGAAAGGATATTTTGGTAATTTCATATTTAATTAAATATTGTACATATTGTATAATTATTTATTGTATTATTTATTTATTGTTAGATGTTAGTTTATTATTTTGGACTTGTGTTAGTGGACCTAACTAGCTTAGTTTAGACTCATGGACCAACATGTATTAATAGTTAGAATTGAGCCCATTTAGAAGCCCATTGATTAGGAGGATGATTAGTTTAATTAAACCATTAGACTAAAACCTTCCCTCTTTAATTATTTCTTCATGAGAGGCCCCAAGGGGTATAATAGATATTACATGGAAGCTTGAGGGAGGGGCAAAGGGGCCGGCCTACATAAAGATGGAGGAAAAGTTTCTCTCTCCTCTTTTTATTTGAAAACTAGATCTAGAATTTCTCTCAACCAAATTCTCCCATTCCCATATCATTTTCCTACCAAATTTTATCCCAATTCCTTCCCAAATTACCATTGAAGGCTAGTAAAGTAAGGATCTAGAGGGAGGAAGCAAGGATCTGCAAAGAGGAGCAATGATCTACAAGTTGGAGGCCAACTTTATCACATTTGGAGGTTGTATTAGGAATCCATCTCCTAATAGGTACAATTTAGTTTTTTCCCCTTCATTTAGGTTCTAAATCTGAGATTTGACCATGAGAAATCAACCCATATGCATAGGCTACCCATATGATTTGGAATTGAGTTAATAGGAGGCATATTGAGAAAGTTATGGTACTTTTTATGTCTATTTTTGGGAGAATTCTGAGATTAACACTTGTTGTGTTTGTTAATTGGTCCTATAGATCAATTTGACATGTGTTTTTGTATTTATGGATAGTGTCGTGTCTACAATTGGGTACGTGTAGATCATATCCCAAGAATTTGGTAATACGTATTGATTTGGGGGTTTTTACTCCGACACGAAACTTTGTGCATGTCACATTTTGATACGGACATGTAGATATGAGTTTGACTCTTCGTATTATTCATATATAGTATATTAGAATTGCTTGTATCCTTTGGGGTACGTTTGGTTGTGTGGTGGACTCGTGTCGCAAGCGTATCATAGATCTAGTGTGATACGGGTGCGATGCACTCCACGTGTTTGTTGTGTGGCATTTCTAGATCTAATTCCTATTGTTCGTAGTCATTTATAATAATTGTATTCATATGTATATATATAAATATATATTGCTATGTATATATATTTATATATGCTAGTGGATCATATATATATATATAGTAACTATTTGAATAAGTTATGTAATATAAGTACTTGTATGATATGTATATATATGTATGGTATGCTATATCTATAGGTACATAGGTGTATATGCATATATATATATATATATATATATATATATATATATATATATATATATATATATATATATATATATATATAGTTGGGAGTAGGTATATATATATATATATATATATAGGTATAGTTGATAGCTATATATGTATATAGTAGTGTGCTTGTGTGTGTGTGCATTGTTGTATTGGGAGAGAGGGGGGCCTCGGGACAGAAACTTGAGCTGCAGCTCACTGCTGAGCAGTGAAGCAGCAGCAGTAGAACGAAGTCAGCAACAGCAGCATTGAAACGAAGTCAGCAGCAGCAGCAGTAAAACAAAGTCAGCAGCAGTAATATGAAGTCAGCAATGAAGTCAACAACAGCAGCAGTAAAATGAAGCAGCAGCAGCAGTAAAGCGAAGCTCAGAGCAGCAGCAACCAAACAAGGATTGGCAGCTGAGGGGGGGGGCACTGTGTATCAGTAGCTTCATATTGTATTAGTCCCTGTGCCGAGCACAATATCTTGGGTTTTCAGTTTCAGTTGAGTTTCACTTGGGATCGGGTATATTGATTAGTTAGTTTAATTGTAAGGTATTGAGGAGTTAAGGTAATTGATATGTTATGGTTAGTAGTTAGTTAGATATACGTAGTGATATTTATGTAGTAGTTAGATACATTATAATAGTTAGTTATTGTATTATCATAGTATTTTTGGTATAGTTTAGCTATATGTTTATTGTATTAGTTAGGGTGGTATTGTATTGATTAGACGGTTAGTCTTGAGCATTATATTATATTTAGTTTCCTATGTATATATATATATATATATATATATATATATATATATATATATATATATATATATATATATATATATTATACTGTTAGTTAGTTATAGTTAGTATTAGTTTGGTTTATATATATGTATTAGTTATATGTTTGAGTTTTGGGTTACCTCGGGATACCAAGGTATTGGGCCGATACCCAAGGTATCGAGTTTGGGTATCGAGATAGGTGTGGTACGCATTGGTGCAAGGCCAAGGTATCATGTTTTATTTGTATTGATTTAGTATTATAATATTTGACTTGTATATATATATATATCTAAAGTACTATTTTTCATATAAATGAACTTGCGTATCTTAGGATACGACCTTTTAAATGCCCTTTTAGTATCTTAGATTATCTTGTATAGTTTAGTTTCATAGTGTATCGACTAAGTGACTTAGTGTTAGACTCATGCAACTTAGAAATAGGTAGTTGGACCAAGTTTGACCGGTGTGACTTAGAATTGACCTAGTTTGACATTTTTGACTTAGAAATGGCTTCTTGACCTAGAAGTTGACTAGTTTAACTTATTTCATTCCGAAACCTTGTATTGATATTATATTCCATATTTAGGTCTTTAAGGCACTGTACCCGACATCTGTGAGACTATTTACCGGACTTCAGGCGAGTACATTCTCTGATAGTTTTTTATTTATGATATCATCTATGTTCATTGTATCTAGTATAGATATCCATGTTTTCTTGACACGATGGTTACACGGATTAGTATATCCGGATCTCGTCATGAGATGTTATTCCTTGGTATATATGGTGTGTCTTGTGCAAGCCTTGTTTAATTATTCTTCTTATACATGTGCAGACACTGATTCTCGGGAAGAGTTGATATCTTCTTAAGGAATCCCGTATCATAGCGTACCTTGGTTGGATCCACTATACCAGTCGGGATTGGAGAGTATGTAATATAGATATGTGATCATACCCTTCTTGTATCATGTCTTATTCTTGAATATTGTTTATCATACACCGCACGTATGATTAGCCAGGCCATAAATCTTGTATCAAGTTCCCAAGCCGATCACATGTTAAAGCTGGTACTCACACACTTAGTCATTAATTTTCTTATTTATTGTTATATTGTTCATTCTCGTATTTATTTATAGTACTTTCTTTATTGTATATCTCTTGTATCTATTGTTACATCTTGTATATTTGCATCTATTTACTGTTACATAGTTTTTATCATTGATTAGAACTGCTGTTAGAGATGTACTCTGCTCCTTTCCTGACTAGATATATTATTTCCAGATGACACTGAGGAGTGGTACCCTACACATTACAGGCCTCAGGATATTGTGGGTTTAGAGTCAGAGACCCTGGCTCAGGAGGGACTCATCCCGACTGAGACATATGGCCCGGGACTTGTAGCTTCTTAGTATTCTTTTTTACTGGATTTTTCTCCAACTTATTGTTTAGTATTTCTTCAGACTCATTGATGTTATTATTTTTGACTCATGAGTTGTATGTGACCATTCTATTCTTTATCTGATTCGTGCTCATTTCCATCTTAGATCTGTGATTGAGTATATTTATATTTTTGGTGGCTTATTATATTTTTAGATAGATTACCCAAACATCGTTCTACCTTCGATTCTACAGTGTAGACTGGACGTTGTTCCCGACTTGTACCCTTACACCGGGTGCGGGTCATGACAGTTAGACTTGGTTCTGGTAATTTTTAGAATTTGATTTAGATTCTGGTAATCAGACTTGACTTGACTTTAACCATATTTATCCTTGGAAACAGGCATACCGACAGTATACTATAGTATACCGATGGTATACTGATTTTGATCGACTTATATTTCTAGATATTTTTAGTGAACCTTATCGGCATACCGTCGATGTACTATAGTGTACCGACGATATATCGATCCTTGCCGACATTGTTAACCGACTTCAAAATATTTTTATTGGCCGGCATACCGATGATATAATATAATATACATTCGATATACCAATTTGTTGAACTTTATTTTTCAGTAACTTTTTGCCTACTTGGAATGGCATACCTATGGTATACTACAATGTACCGACGGTATACCGATTTGTTGGAATCCAGAACTTGCTGTATTTTTTCTATCTCTGAGCCGATATACCAACGATGTACTGGACTATACCAACGGTATACCGATCGTGCACTTTCTTTTGGAATTCTTGGTTTTTTGTGATTCCATTCTGATACTTCTGGCTTTTGTTTGGACACGAGATGACTTGACCTGACTAGACATGAACTTACATGGCTTAAGGGGACTTGACTTGACTTGGCTTTACTCGGTTTCATTCGACTTTGCCATGCTACACATGATAACATGATTGACTGAACTTGACTTGACATGACTTTACATGGCTTCATCGGACATGGCTTAAATTTGTTTCATTTGGTTTCATCTGGATGGACATGGCATCACATGGTTGTACATGGTTTCACTTGGCTTCACCTGATTGATATGGGTTCATTTGGCTTTACCTGGCTTTATTTGGTTTCACGTGGCTTGGTTGTTGTCGTGGCTTACATTAGTCTGTTTGTGCAATGTATTAAACCTTTTTATATTATTATTAGAACTTATTTTGTTGTATAATGTCTAGGATGGATTCAGTGGAATGCCATACCCGAATTCCTACAAGAAACTACTAGGGGTTAATAACTAGAAATAACTTAGTACATGGCTAAAATTTTTTCTAGATTGTATGCAGTCTCGGTTATTCATACAGTATTCTTGTGGAGTATTTAGTGGTTTATATTGTAGAGTATCTTGAGGAGTATCCGGTGCTGGTTTGTGCGTATGGATATCCCGGACAGACTACAGGGGCATGCAATCAGAAGGAACTCTAGCATCGCGTTGTATTATAATTGTTAGTAATTAGGATTGTGATAACCCTAGTTAGTTAAAGTATCAAGTCGTACCTATATGATTTGCCGTGATTGATAGATGATTGTTAGTCCAGGATTTACATGATCATCTTTATTTTCTACACTTGCTATTCTATTTTGTTTATCAGTTCAGGATATGTCTTATTGCAGATTTATATTAATTTTTTATTATCCTGAGATCATTTACATTCAGTCTTTACTTTCTGTATTTGTATTATTTGTAATATTGGTTCAAGTTCCTAGATTGGCTTCTTTTGTGGTACTTACTATTTGGGGTCTGACCCTACTAGTTTAGTATGCTCAGACCCAGTAGCAGCACCAGAGGATCTTCCGTACTTTCCTGAGGATGGTGACCACCAGGAGCACCAGACCAATTGAGTGGGTTTTATTACTTTCCCACTCTATTGTATATTCTACTTTTATTGGCATTTATCCACTGAGCACGTGTTTACATCGTGTTTTGGTTTGATCAGTTAGCATATGGGCATTATAATGTTTGACATATCCTAGGGTTGATTATGTTTGACTTAGATTTTGGCTAGTTTATTCATTTTATGTTCACTAGCATCATGATCATTTGTATATTATAGTTTGGTATGATTTACTATTATATTTTAGTTAATCTTATATATTATTATTATTACTGTTGTTCTTGTGATTAAGACACTAGGATTTGTTGGACCTAGGCTTGACTGTTTGTTTGTAGTAGTGACCCCTCATGTCTTACAACTTTACTGTATATACGGAGTTTTGGGCTCTTAGTATACGTAGCGGGCCTTGTCAGCCCCGCTCTCCGGTATTCTGGTTCTGGGGTGTGACACGGTTTTAGTGGTGGCCCATAAAGGTCTGTATGAGAGGATTATGTCTGTCTGAGAAAATTTGATCTAATTTTTACAGATATATGCGGGTTGATGCTATTTTTAGATGTCTCAGTCCTAAACTGTTCCCTTTGATCCCTAGTCATTTATCTCCATCCCTGAATCTTGACATGTTATCTGCTTATTCGTTGATCTATCATGTTCTTCGTTTGATTCTTGTGTCCTTAATTTTTAGGGCATTGTTCCTGTTACTATTGGCTAGATGGATCGAGCAGCTCAAGGTGGGTCAGCATTCGGGAGCCCAGCGTAATCCTAGAGATCTGCCTCAGCATTCAGGGGCAAATTCTAGAGTAGATCCCGAGGAAGATCTGCCGGCAGTACCGGACTAGCAGGCAGCACCTGTGCACCCATTTCAGCCCGAGCAGCCAGAGGATATTGCCCGAGCACTGATGGATGTCTTTTGAGGTATCATGATGACCTAGTAGCACCAGGGTGATGTACTCATTCAGTCGATCCAGACATAATTGGAGCGATGTGGTTCTCAGATCCATAATTTTGCGACGAACTTCAGGCATCTTAGTCCTCCGTACTTCAATGGTACAGAAGACGTATTTTCATTCGATGCTTGGCTGCAGGATACTGAGGTCATCTTGGAGGCATCAGGGACTCCGGCTAGAGAGCATGTAGCAGTAGTGAGGCTATAGTTGTTGGACTTGGCTCGTGATTGGTGGGCAGCGCAGGAGGTTTCTCTCACAGCACCGATTCCATGGACAATTTTTACTGAGAGGTTTAAGGCAAGATATTTGGACGCAGTGGCGCGTTACGAGCTTCAGTAGAGGTTTAAAAACCTTAGGCAGGAAGGCAGGACCGTCAACGGTTATGCGGCAGAGTTTGCGAGACTTAGTCATTTTTTTTCCACTTTGGTAGTGACCGAGTTGGAGAGAGCGAGGAGGTTCCAGCAGGGACTCCATTTAAAGATTATCTTGGCAGTGGAGCAGCATGAGTTTTAGACCTTTGACATGGTGATGCAGGCAGTTAGGAGGTATGAGTACACATTGTAGAGGAATATAGATCGAGTTGGGAGTCAGAAGAGGCCCAACATTTTTGGAAGATCAATATCCTAGTCATCAGCACCAGCTCCAACAGTTCGAGCCCTGACAATTAGATTCTTGAGGAGGACAACATCATCTCAACAGTCTTCCTAGATTCATCCTCAGCAGAGGCAGTCATCTTCTTCTTCTTCCCGTAGTTATTTTTATTGCAGAAAACCTGGACATATAGTATCAGAGTGTCATAGGGCACAGGGATTGTGCTTAGTATATGGGGCATCAGACCACCTGGTCGGAGCATGTCCTAGGAGGAACCAGATTGGATCATCATTAGCCCAGTCAGCAGTTCAGCCTGCAGTACTGTACTACAGGACACCAACACCAGTGCAGCAGCAGGTTCATAGGCCTTTGCCTCCACAGGCTCAGACATTCCAGTAGATGTCGCAGCAGTATACAAAGGCCCAGGCACATATGAGACCTATAGGTCGGCAGCAGAGGGGTCCAGCACCCAGAGGGCAGGGTCAAGCATTCTTGCTATCGATGGAGGAGGCTTTGGCAGCAGGAGAGGTGGTAGCAGATACCATTCTCGTCTACTTTCTTTCAGCTTCATCTTTATTTGATTCTGGTGCATCATATTAATTTAAATCTGCACACTTTGTGACACAAGTTGGATTAGAGTCTGAGTCCTTGTTTGCCATTTAATATAAAAATGAGAACTAGGAGAACTAGATTTGATTAACAAACTAAGAGAGTGCAAAAAAGAGTCCTAGGAGACAATCTAAGTACAAATTTATTTTTTGGGGGGTGACGATAGAGGGTTAGGAGTGTAGCAACTCTTTTTACTCTGTGGATGATCCGATACAGAAGCTCTTCTCTCTCTCTTGAGTATTGATTCGTAGATAGCCAGCCAGCCTTTTGTCCGTTCTGGTAACCTACTATTTATAGTCATATTTATGGCCGCATAGATTTTGGGCAGCATGGATGGAGGGGTTGGCCATGTGTCTCTTCTCAATGGAAGGCTGCTACAGCTATGCACAGGAATCTGGACTCCGCTGCCATATGAACATTTGCTGGGATTTTGTTTTTTGTTGAGTATCTGGGCGGTTCTCAACTGTGTAGGTACGACTTGGTCAAATGGACACGTGTCCGCAATTTGGTTGGAGAGGACCACTTAGTTGTGACAACAAGACTTGGTCGTCATAGAATCTGGGACACATGTGGCCAAAGATGCACGAGACGCATGGAGTCTGGAATGCACGGGGACAGAGACGCATGTACCGTATAGAGTCTGGAACGCATGGGCCAGAGTCGCATGGAACGCATGGAGTATGGAACGCATGGGCCAGAGACGCATAGACCGCATGGAGTCTGTGAGGCACAGGCCAGAGCCGTATGGGATCTTTTTGTTGTGTTGTCCATGTGGCTCTACACCATCCTTGGGACTTCTGCCTGTTAGTGTGTTCTCATCCTTCGAGGCGATCAGGAAAATTCTTTTTGTCAGGATTCTGTGTCAGGGGCAATCTTTGTTGTCAGGACGTCATGTCAGGTCGACCTGCGGCTAGTTGTTAGGACGCTTGTTTGGATCCCATGGGTGTCCCTTTTCTGGACCGCATCGTGTCCATGTAAACCCCCTCAATAATTTTTTAGGTAGACTGGGTATGGTGAGAATTTTGGTTTAGCTTCATGTTGTTTAAGGATTAGAAATTATGGTTATGACTAGTTCTTTAATTTATACCCTTGATGCACATTACCGTTGTTATAATATTTGGAGCACAACAATAGCCTTTATCTTCCGTCAAATTTTTTTACTCTAGACCTAGATGAGCCAACCTAGGCGCAGGATATTTCTGTCACTCACAAACACACTCCCTTGCGCTCTATTTTAAATGCACAACTTTATAGTCACAAAAATCAATTCTTTAATCCGATGCCTTGTACCTAGGTCTTTGCCATCGATTTGGGGACATAAACTCAACCCGTTTCACCTAACCAATTAAAGGGCCCAAGACTAACACCAAGCCTACAACATCCATGATATTTGTGTTACTTCCAATTGAGACCCCATGAACTCCCATTTTATTTAAGAACACCTATGACATAATATTTATTTAATTTGGTGAAACCGACTAAACTTAACCCCAACCAAACCCTCACACCTAATCATGAGACTCATACAAAATACCCAACACCCACTCCATCCTACAAAACACCAAACACCATTTTCCTACATCAAATTCTTACTCTTTTTCCTTCATTTGTAAACCCTAAACTTTAAGGTATCCAAATGCAAAATTAATGCAACGTGTCAACCTCCTATTGGTGCAAGCCAAATAAAGAACCTCTTTGGGTCATGTGACCGTCAACACACTCTTTCTCTTTCTCTTTTTGTATGTCACTATTTATTCTTATCAACTCATACTAAATCCTAGCCTTTGATTTAAACCTCCCCCTATCACAACCACCCATTCCCTCTATGTTAACACACACACACCCTCAATCCCTAGGCCGGCCCTAATCCCAAGGAAACTCTTTTTCACCTCACGCTCTCTCCTTCCCTACCTCTCTCAGCCGACACCTCCCTCCATTCTTCTTCTTCTTCTTCTTCTTCTTCTTCTTCTTCTTACTCACCTACCTCCAACCAATACCACCACCACCGAACACCACCCTCCCTTTCACAGCCGAACCTCTCTCCATTCTTTTTCTTCTTTATCTTCTTCCCATTCTTCTTCTTCTTCTTCTTCTTCTTCTTCTTCTTCCTTACCCCCCTCCGGCCAACACCACCACCGAACACCACCCTTACCACCATCAGCCGCCACCAACACCACACAACCACAACCTCACTACCACCATCACCACCACAGCCAACATCACCACCGCTGCTACCAATGTTAACACCACCACCATCGCCATTACTATTCCCTATCACCATCACCACCACCAACACCACCACTGAACACCACCATACCCACCACCACTGAGCACCACTACCATCACCACCACCGAGCACCGCCCCTACCACCACATCACCATTCCCATCACCACCATCGAGCACCACCCCCACCACTACTGTCGATACCAGCACTACCACCACAGTCAACACAACCACTGACAACAGCCACCACAATGCTGCTGCCACCACCAACAATCCCCCCTCGCCTTGGTAACTTCTTCTTATTATTGTACTTCTTCTTTATCAACTTTTTATATTGCTTATGATCACCTAGCTAGGTTTAAACATTCTCCATTATTTTTATTGATAAATGCTTGCTAATACTTGTTAAATAATACTAGATAAGATCTACTTCCAGAATACTAACGTGAATGTCTAGGGTTATATGGTTGTGTGATGCATGAGGATGACGTGATTATGTTCTAAAAATAGATAGATTTTATGCTAGGTTGTATACATGATTTGATTAATGTGCATTGTATAGTGAGTTATGGAAGTTTGGATTGGTGATTTGTCCATGTTTAATTAAATACATATTTGAGGAATGTAAACATGATAAACGTTATTGGTTTAGTGTTTGGGATCATGACATGATTAGAATATAAAATTAGATTTAAGTATTTTTGTATGTGTAGACTTGATGGTGTTATGCCAAAGATATTTTATTAGATAGTAATGATGGTATGAATGGGGATGAGAATATGAACATTATTTATAGATGACCAAATCCATAATTGATGATAACTAGTATTGTGGACGTTATGTGATTTGGTAATTTCGTACTTGATGCAATATTTTTCTAGTCAACTTTGGTCAACCCTCTAGTTAATACCTTAGTCGTGAGTTTTGTGACTAAGACGAAAGCCTATGTTAGTTCATGATGTCCTCTCTTCATTAAGATAGTTTTAAGCTAGATTATTAATTAATTTCTATATCATCTCTATGTACATTAGGATCCTCAGACTTGGACGTTGTACCGGAGCTCCACCTTCAGCATCCAGATCCAGGCAAGTGTACCTTGCCATTATGTATTTCAGTTCCAGTTTTACTTATTTATTTTATTTATACATTGTGTGCCCTTTGGATCAAAATTTTTAGTTAGCGTCCGGGTCATATCCGGGTACAGACGTTCGTCGGTAACGTCTAGTATTGATTGTTAGATGTTTCTCGATACCTTTATGTACCTACTTGGTTACATCAGAAACCTAGGACACATTCATACACTATCATCATGCTAGACTTCCTGTATCCTAATAGTGTCAGCATGACCGGAACCTGTGATGACTATAGGATCGTGATTGGTGCTAGTTACTTCAGTATGACGAGATAGTTTAGATAGAGGTTCAGGCTCAGCGAGCTTCAGATGCGTCTCGTTGACCTCATTGGGAGGGAAAGACAGTTACTAGACGCTTGGACTACTTCCCATACACTATATATATATAAATATAAATATAAATAAATAAATAAATATATATATATATATCCTTATTTATGTAGAGATCTTGTATCCGGAGTCGTAGTACTTACTTACTGTATGTCTCTGTGCTCGGAGCTACGGGTACACACCGTGTGTCTCTGTGCCTCGGAGCTATGGATTTATATTTGGAAAGCCCACGTGTTGAATGTTGTCTTCAAGTTGTGTCTCACTTAGGTGGATATGCTAGATTACACCGACGTATCACATATTTCCTTTCCGTTTTACTATGGCATACTATTTTTGTACCTTGTTATATCCCTCTGAGGACCTGGTTCCCTTCCAGGCATAGGCGAAGAGAACTACCCGGAGGAGTACGGACCGGGTGTATATCCAGGAGCAAGACTTCTAGCAGAGGACGAGATCCTTCCCGAGGACTTTGCTTGGTCACCGGTAGTGACTTCACCTTGGGTCCGGTATCATTATCTAGTTAGCAGATATCGGCCCTAGTTAACTTATTGCTTTCTTTTATTCAGTACTGTATTAGCGGGTTTGTCCCCATGTGACTCTATCCGTATTGTATTATGATATATTTTCAGAATTATTTTCTTTTTGCACATTAGTAGACTTTTTTCTCTATGTGTTTCATATTCTTATGTCTATGGATGAGATTATTTAGTTTGCTTATGTTTTAATATTGGGTTATATTATTGTACTTTACAGCTTAGGTGCACACCATCGGGTCTATTAGATTGGGATGCCCATCGAAGTGTACCCGCTGGCCAATGCCACATGGCTCAGTTCTTAATATTTGGAACGTGGACGTGACATAGATTTTGTGGTGGCCAATGAAGGTCCGATTTAAATCGTCTTGGTTACCTGACTGTACCAAATGAGCCTGCAATTAGGAATATATATTAGGATCTCATCTACAGCCTTGAGTACTTCACTTAAAACCTCTATTTCAATTTTATTTTGCCAAATTTGCATCATGTTTAATTCCAAAATGCTGATCTTAAACATGACTTCTTTTCAGAGTTATGAATCTCTGTAGTGTACGTATCGCAGAGCCGGGCGATATCCTCTGTGACGCCGGGTCATCTGGGAAACCTGTACTAGGGCAGGTTCTTCTGTTGACCCCAGCTCCCCAGGGACAGTCATCTAGGCAGCCAAAGGTGCCTCCAGACGGGCACCAGTGTCCGTACCAGGCAGATCATGAGGGTCAACGAGCCGCTGGACAGGAGGAGCAACAGTTGCCTCCACCACCTCCAAACATGCCCTTCCCACCAGGGCAACCTATGGCAGGCCGCAGATGTTCGAGATGATCTATTCTATGATACAGGACCAGCAGCAGGTCCAGCACCGCCAGGCTGAGTATTTGAGAGAGAGTATTATGACGGCTTTGGGACAAGTGCCACCACCAGCTCGCCAGTCGATGATGGGGTCTTTTATAGACTTCTGTCGTATGATACCCCTTCCATTTCCTGGCACAGAGGAGTCGACGAAGGTACAAAAATGACTTACCAATATTCAACACCAGTTGGAGGCCACCGATCTCTCGAAACATAGATGGATGACCGCTGTCAGGATGCAGCTTACCAGTAACGCTCATCATCGGTTACTTTTAAAGGAGGAGCATTTAGGGCCTGATCGGGTCACTTGGGAGGAGTTCTCTAGAATCTTCAAGGAGATATTTATTCCTTCCACTGCCAGTACGGAACTTAGCGATATGTTCTAAAATCTTAGGTAGGGCAGTTCGACCATTGAGGAGTAAAATGCTGAGTTCCTCCGCTTGAGCAGTTTTGCCCCGTACTTTATTCCGACTGAGGAGAAGAAGGCCTAGAAGTTCTACGAAGGCCTGAGTTTTGAGACACAGAGGTTTATTGGATCTATAGCCCCCTCCTCCTACTTTGAGGTTCTGTTAGCAGCCCGACGCCATGATCGTATCAACAAGATGGACGCCAGTCTAAAGTTTTCCTATGCATCATCATTGTCAGATCGTGTACCGCAGGGAGGACCTGGTACCACAGCAGCAGAGAGCAGCACCCTTGCAGGGACCAGTGATTCCTATTTGCCATTACTACGGCAAAAGGGGACACATGTTGAGGGATTGTCGACGGAGGTTGGAAGTATGCATGAGATGTGGAACTGACCAACATGCAGTCAGGGATTGCCCAGAGCGGAGGGTTCCAGTACCGATGGTTCATTTACCAGCCTTACCAGCACCGAGGCCCTACTAGTAGCCTCCCGGGCCAGTCTTTTTAGGACCGAGGCTGCCCTACGCAGGAGTTGGAGCGTTGCGACCACTAGCACCAGAAAGAAATCATAGGAGGCTACCCTTGGCCCTAAAGGCAGTTCATTTCCATAAGGCTGGACAGTAGACGAGGACACCAGTACCAGGACAGGGCCAGGCCTTTGCGATGACCATTGACGAGGCAGAGACCGCTGAAGAGGTGATCGCATGTACTATTTTAGTATCTTCATTACCAGCAGTAGTATTATTTGATTATGGTGTCACACACTCTTTCATAGCTGCTAGTTTCGTGGCCACCCATAGAATAGCAACTGCACTCCTTCCAAAGATTAAGAAGATTCTTACGGGAGATAAAATAGTACCGGTTAGCAAAACTTGTAGATCTTGTTCAGTAGTTGTTTACGGGCGAGAGATACGTGCCCGATTTTTAGTCTTCTCTATGCCAGACTATAACATTGTCCTAGGCATGGACTGGTTGAGCCAATACCATGCGATGCTAGATTGTCATCATGGATGCATTATATTTAAACCACCAGATCACCCTAAGTTTGAGTTTCTTCGGGGAGACCGAGAGCATGGTGTCCAACCTACCATAGCGGCACACATTGCATAAGGTGAACCAATGTACCCCCGTATTATATCAGAGTTTGAGGATGTGTTTTTCGAGGATATTCCAGGCCTGTCACCTGACAAAGAGGTAAAGTTTACTATAGAGTTGACTCCCGGAGCCGAGCCAGTTACTTCTCCCATTTACAGACTAGCACCGAAAGAGTTGGTTGAGTTGAAGGTCCAGGTAGATGATCTCTTAGACAAGGGTTTCATTCGGGCTAGTGTTTCTCCATGGGGAGCGCCCATCTTATTTGTGCCGAAGAAGGATGGTACGGTATGTTTGTGTATCAATTACAGGGCGCTAAATATTATAACTATAAAGAACAAGTACCCTCTATCGTGCATCGACGATTTATTTGATCAGCTGAGTGGAGCATGAGTATTCTCGAAGATCAATCTCAGATCCGGCTATTATCAGATCAAGGTGAGAAATGAGGACATTCCGAAGATAGCTTTTCGGATGAAGTACTGGCACTATGAGTTTTTAGTTATGTCGTTTGGTTTAACCAATGGCCAGCCGTGTTTATGAGCCTGATGAACAAGGTTTTCTACTAGTACTTGGATAAGTTCGTGGTGGTATTTATCAACGATATCTTGGTATATTCCAAGAGCCAGGAGGAGCACGAGGAGCATCTCAGGGTCATGTTAGAGACGCTGAGGCAGGAGAGGCTGTATGACAAACTCATCAAGTGTGAGTTCTGCTTGGATAGGGTACCATTCCTTGGTCACATAATCATTGGAGATGGACTATCAGTTGACCCGAAGAAGATCTCCGTAGTGGAGATGTGGCCTACCCCTACAACAGCTATAGAGGTTAGGAGTTTTCTCGAACTTGTCGGATATTATCTGAGGTTTATGGAATACTTCTCGAGGATTGCTGCGTCTATGATACGGTTGATGCGTAAACGCGAGGAGTTTATCTGGACTGAGGAGTGTCATATGACTTTCGATGAGCTAAAAAAAGTCTGACGATAGCACCAATCTTGATACTTTCTTCTTGATCTAGATAATTTATGGTGTATAGTGATGCGTCTGGGAGCGGACTAGGATGTATACTGATGCAGCACGACAAGGTGATAACTTACGCATCGAGACAGCTGAGGGTTCATGAGAAGAATTATTCGACACATGATCTAGAGCTAGCTGTGTCACCCTCACTTTTCCAACTAGGGGTAGTTTGGTAATTTGGCATAGGTATTTATTTTTTAGACATATAATATTGAATATTGTGTGATAATTATATATATTATTTAATTAAGTTGAGCTATGATTGTTATGACTAGTATTAGTTAGTCATTAGAACTTGTGTTAATTAGTTAGTTAGAGAGACTAGACAATAATTAGACTTGTCACTTATGGACCTATTTAAATTGTCATGACAAATAGTGATCCCAACTTGGACCCAAGCCTATTAGTCATCAAACTAATTAAATTAAGAAGGATAAGTATAATTATAATTAATTAGAGACTTCCAAATATATCCATCCTTAATTATTCCTCATAATGAAACATGTAGGGGGCAACTTGGACTTTTGACATTGCTTGAGGAAGGGGAAAAAGGCCGGCCACATGAAGAGGGAGGTTCTCCTCTCTTTCTCTCTCTCTCTCTCTCTCTCCCTCTCTCTCTCTCTCTCTCTCTCCTCATTTGTATTTTATTTTGTGTCCAAATTCTAGATCCCTAAATTTCCCAAATTCCCTCCATTGAATTTCCACACAATTTACCACATTTTTTTTTTAATTCATCATTCTTGGATCCTTGAAGCTGGAAGGGGCAAGGAGCACAAGGAGCATAAGGAGCACAAGGAGGGGAAGCTTTGGAGATAGAGATCGTGTCCGGATCGTGTCTAATTGTATTTTTTATTGGGAATCCATCTCCCAATTGGTAATTCCTAAATTTCTCTCTCATTATAGCTTTTTAAACATGCATTTGACCATTAGGAATGACCTAATATCATAGGACTATCCATAGGAACAAGTTCTAGGCTATTTGGCCTTGTAATGTGAGATCTATGAGGTAATTTGTGTGCATGTTAGAGAAATTACGAATTTTGACACATCAATTATGTGTCATGAGGCCAATTAGATCTAATTAGATCGAGGTTATGGGACTAGGTACGTATCCACAAATGGATACATATAGGCCGTATCACGATATTTTGTGATACGGTGTGATACATGGCCAATTTTGGATGATTTACATGAATTATCTTCCTTATATGTTATAATAATTTCTAATAGCTATATATATATATATATATATATATATATATATATATATATATATATATATATATATATATATATATATATATATATATGACTTGTAGGAATAATTAATTATGGATAATGTAGAGTTTGGTACCTCAATGGTGGAGTATCATAGGTATCCTAGTTAATGCACTATATGTATTTGTTTAGTTGCCTCAACATGTGTGTGTGTGTGTATTTTTGAGTGTGTCTAATATTGTGCAACATTGGTTGTGTTTGAGAGGTGTTTGTGTGTGAGAGAGTGGCATTGGCAGTGTGTGCAGGAAGTGATTGGGTAGTCAGGTTCTGTAGCAGCAACTAGCAGCAACAACAACATTGTAAGCTTGCTCGAATGCATCAGAGCAACAACAGTTAGTAGTGTGCATAGTAGAGCAGCAACCAGCAGCAACTAGTAGCAAGTGCAGCAGCTTGCACTAGCCGTAAGATCAGTCACAACAAGAGCAGTATCAGTAGCACAACAGTGCTTAAGTGTCGGGTTGAGAGGGGGGCAAATCTGTGCATTAATGCATTGATGTGCTAACATCGGAGAGCATCCAAGGGAGGGTACACTAGTGTCCAGTACAGGGGGAGATGATAGGTAGTGTGGTGAGTGTGTGCAATAACAGTTGTAGTGAGGATTAGGTATCTTGAGTTAAGTATCAAAGAGCAAGTGTCATTGTATTAATATTCAGAGTGTGGCTGACTGGAATGCTGGGGTGTTTGTGTGTAAGATTCAAGTGATGCACAGTAATATGAGTGTAGGAGACTGATTTTGTATATGTTACAGTGCACAACATGGTGTAGTGAGCAAGACATTATGAGTGTAGGGACATGTAAGAATTTGGGTGAGAGAGAGAGAGAGAGAGTCTAGAGTGTTGATATACATCAATATATAAGAGGTAGAAGGTTGGTATCAGGTCATATTGATTATGTGCTTCTTGCACATTAGTGAGTGTGATAACTAGTATCTATGTGTAAGAGTGAGGTATCGGTAGCTAAAGGGGGTGACTTATACTAAATGGGATCAGTGAGTATTGGCTTATGTAAGGTGAGTTTTAAGTTAGATATTGGAATTTGTCTATGTATATAGATATTTTGGGCACATGTGATGGGTGAGAGAAGTTGACTGCCATGGGTGATACTTGAGAATATGTAAGTATGGGGTAGTGGGTAGTATGGTACACATGTACCAATGTAAATTATGAGTTAGACTAAGATAATATTTAACATGGGTTTATATATATATATATATATATATATATATATATATATATATATATATATATATATATTGGGTTATGGTTATACATATAACTAGCTAAGGTATTGTTGATACTAGTATAGGTAACTGGTAAGCTAGTATTTTAAGTTAGGTATATTATATTGATACTTAAGGTATTATAATATCTAGTATTAGCTAGTATAGCTTGTATCATTGTGATACCAACCTCATAATTTAAATATATGCTCATACAACCTAGAAATAGCTAGTGTGACCTAGTTTGACAGTTTGGACCTAGAAATGGCTTAGAAATTTCATATTGATTCATTTTAACTCTTTTATCTTCTATTACACCTAATTGACAATGATAATTAATATATAGGACTGTGTGACACCATCATAGGAATCAAAAGACACACCTTGATCAGGACCTCAGGCGAGTATATTTCTCTGTTAGTTTTCATTTCATAATAGTGTATATATCTCATGTTCTAGAACCGTATACTTGATTCTGACACAGTGGTTTCATGAACTGGTACTACATGGATCCTATTAGGAGATGTTATCCCTTACGTGTTCAACGGGTACTCCTTCACATGTATTTTATCGTGGGTATCAGGTATTGATTTAGTGTACTTCGTGTTCATACATTGCTTGTGTTCAGTGTGCTTATATTCGTGTACACACACTGCTCGTGTTCAGTGTGCCCATATTCATGTTCGTAATATATCGTGATTGGATCCATTAGTATTAGTTGGGGATGGGGAGGTAGGAGTTGATTATGTGATCAAGCCCCAGTGTATTCGTGTACATGTCGATTATATACCACACTTGTAATCGAGTTACCATATTGTATTCATGTTCAACCTAAATCGATCACATAATAAACTTGTATTCTAT
The DNA here is from genome assembly GCA_036927795.1 of Iris macrosiphon. Taxonomy (NCBI): domain Eukaryota; kingdom Viridiplantae; phylum Streptophyta; class Magnoliopsida; order Asparagales; family Iridaceae; genus Iris; species Iris macrosiphon. Next base: position 123,921,171 of record JAYESA010000013.1, read on the forward strand.
GGCACATTAGTTAGATTTTATTTATCTTCATTATATTGTAGATATTCTATTGTATGTTCTTCATTCCATTACATTACCTGTTCACTCTAGTTTATTTTATTCTGTTCTTTATTTATCTTGTATTCTTTTCTATTATCTGTTATATATGCTCGATTATATTTTAGAAACTGCTTTCAGAGGTATGTACTTTGCTCCAATCCTGACTGGATATATTTTTTTAGATGATTGGCTCGTAGACCAGTGTCCTACATACTACAGACCGCATGACGGTGTTCCATTAGAGGATAATCCTGTAGACTAGGAGGACTTAGTACCAGAGCCTGAGGAGGTTTAGATAGACTGTTATTGAGACTTATGGCATATATATTTTATTTCAGATTTGTGGTTGTATTATGATTCTTTTCCTTCGTTATTCCATTCATGCTCTATCTTCTTTAGTTTGTATTATGATTGAGTATAGTTATATTTATCAGATACCATATTGTTCCTCCATTTGGAGTTGAGATGATTGACATGTACCATATATATATTGTTGAGATATTTAGTTAGTAGAGTTGACCCAGACAATGTTGTACCTTTGATGCTATGGCGTAGGCTGGACGTACCCACGTACTCGTGCCCGAATATCCAGGTGCGGATCGTGACAAGCTGCGATGATATTTTTATTAAAGCTATGGCGTGCGGCACTACCTTTTTGGAGAGAGGGATGAGATTTACACAGATCATAAAAGTCTGAAGTATGTCTACACTCAGAAGGAGCTCAATATGAGACTGAGGCATTGGCTATAGTTGATGACAGACTATGATATCGAGTTACAGTACCACCCTACCAAGGCAAATATTATAGCATATGCCTTAAACAGAAAGCCCATGACATACTTTTTGATGACTCAACGCCATTTGTTAGAGGATCTTCAGGAGCTCAGGATAGAGGTTGTATTACCAGGCATGGATGGACAGTTGGTCAGTCTAGAGGTTCAGTCTATATTGGTTGAGAGGATCAAGGCAGCCTTGCCTACCGATACGAGATTCCGGCGACTGCGAGAGAGGACTGAGGCTGACATGCAGACGGGACTCCGGATTCACGAGGACAGAATATTAAGGTGTGGATATCGCCTATATGTTCTGAGTGGCGAGCTACGCCAGGAGTTGATGACCGAGGCCCATAGTTTAATTTATTCTATTCATCTTGGGGGTACGAAGATGTGCCGAGATTTGAGACAACACTACTGGTGGTATGGGATAAAGTGGGAGATTGCGAGATTCATGGCAAGATGTTTGGTCTATCAGCTAGTCAAGACCGAACATCAGAGGACTGCAGGACTATTGCAGCCGCTTTCCATTCCTGAGTGGAAGTGGGAGCACATTACCATGGACTTCATCATAGGATTTTCGAGGACCCCTAGCGGGAAGGATGCAATATGGTTTGTTGTGGACTGAATCACCAAGTCGGCGCATTTCTTGCCCTTTAGTGTTGGAAAGTCCACGGAGATATTGGCTGACATGTAAATGAGGCAGATAGTATGACTACATGGAGTGCTTGTCAGCATTATATCGGATCATGATTCCAGATTAATGTCATATTTTTGGCAGAGTATGCAGGAGAGTCTAGGAACTCACCTCAAGTTTAGCACTGCATATCATCCACAGACTGATGGTCAGTCAGAGCGCACGATTAAGACACTAGAGGATATGTTGAGAGCGTGCATGATCAACTTTGGTGGATCTTGAGAGGACCATCTACACTTGGTGGAATTCTTCTACAACAACAACTACCAAATAAGCATCCAGATGGCACTGTTTGAGGACTGTATGGCAGGAAGCGCAGGTCTCCGGTGTGTTGGAGTGACGTAAGAGAACGTCAGATACTTGGTCCAGAGTTGGTGACTCAGACAGTAGAGAAAGTGAAGCAGATTCAGAGCCATCTCCGTGCAGCATAAGACAGGCAGAAGCATTGGGCAGATGCGCACTATAGACCTTTGGAATTCAAGAAAGGTGATTATGTATTTTTGAAGATATCGCCTACTCGTGGTACCATCAGATTTGGGGGCAGAGGCAAGCTTAGTCCGAGGTACATCGGACCTTTTGACATCTTGGAGCGTGTTGGCGAAGTGGCTTATTGTCTTGCATTGCCTTAATTAGAAGGCATGCATGACGTATTTCATGTATCATAGTTAAGAAGATACGTGGCAGACCCTAGCCACATGCTCGATCATTTAGAGATTATAGTCGGGCCTAGTTTATCATATGTGGAGTAGCCACTAGGGATACTTGATCGCAGTAAGAAAGTTTTGAGGGGGCAGACTATTCGACTAGTCAGAGTTACATGGAAGCATCATTCGCCGGAAGAGTCTACCTGGGAGCATGAGGATTCCGTTCTACAGTGTTTCCCTCATTTATTTGAGGACCAAGGTACGAATTTATGTACTGTATTTCAATTACATGTTAACTTTTTAATTCTTCCAACTCTTATTCGTGCTTTACTTTTAATTTCGGGGACAAATTTCTTCTAAGTTGGGAAGGATGTAAACCCCCTCAATATTTTTTTAGGTAGACTGGGTATGGTGAGAATTTTGGTTTAGCTTTAGGTTGTTTAAGGATTATAAATTAGGGTTATGAAGACTGGTTCTTTAATTTATACTCTTGGTGCACCTTACCGTTGCTATAATATTTGGAGCACAACAATATCCTTTACCTTCCGTCAAAATTTTGCACTCTTGACCTAGACGAGCCAACCTAGACGCAAGATATTTCTGTCACTCACAAAAATACTCCCTTGTGCTCTATTTTAATTGTATAACTTTCTAGTCACAAAAATTAATTCTTTAATCATATGCCTTGTACCTAGGTCGTTGCTATCGATTTGGGGACACAAACTCAACCCGTTTTGTCTAACCAATTAAAGGGCCCAAAACTAACACCAAGCCTACAATGTCCAGATATTTGTGTCACTCCCAATTGAGACCCCGTATACTCCCATTTTATTTAAGATCACCTATGACAAAATATTTATTTAATTTGGTGAAACCGACTGAATTTAACCCCAACTAAACCCTCATACCCAATCATGAGACTCATACAAAACATCCAACACCCTCTCCATCCTACAAAATACCAAACACCATTTTTCCACATCAAATCCTCATTCTTTTTTATTCATTTGTAGACCCCAAACTTTAAGGGACCCAAATACAAAAGTAATGTAAGTTTTCAACCACCTATTGGTGCAAGCTAAATGAAGAACCTCTTTGGGTCATGTAACCTTATCAACACACACACTCTCTCTCTCTCTCTTTGTATGTCACTATTCATTCTTATCAACTCATACTAAATCCTAGCCTTTGATTTAAACCTCCCCCTATCATAACCACCCATTCCCTTTATTTTAACACACACACACACACACCATCAATCCCTAGGCCGGCCCTAATCCCAAGGAAACTCTTTCTCACCTCCCTCTCTCTCCTTTCCTCCCTCTCTCAGCCGACACCTCCCTCCATTCTTCTTCTTCTTCTTTCTTCTTCTTCTTCTTCTTCTTCTTCTTCTTCTTCTTCTTCTTTCTCACCTCCCTTAGGCCAACACCACCACCGAACAACACCCTCTCTCTCACAGCCGAACCTCTCTCCATTCCTTTTCTTCTTTATCTCCTTCCCATTCTTCTTCTTCTTCTTCTTCTTTTTTTTCTTCTTCTTCTTCTTATTTTTCTTCTTCTTCTTCCTCACCTCCCTCCAGCCAACACCACCACCGAATACCACCCTCACCACCATTAGCCGCCACCAATACCATATAACCACAACCTCACCACCACCATCACCACCACAGCCAATATCACCACCGCTGCCACCAACGTCAACACCACCACCATCGCCATCACCATTCCCCATCACCACCACCAACACCACCATCGAATACCACCATTCCCACCACCACCGAGCACCACTACCATCACCACTACCGAGCACCGCCCTCACCACCATATTACTATTCCCATCACCACCACCGAGCACCACCCTCCACCACCACTGTCGACACCAGCACCACCACTACAGTCAACACCACCACCGACAACAGCCGTCGTAACGCCGCTGCCACCACCAACATCCACCCCTTGCCTTGGTAAATTCTTCTTCTTCTCCTTATACTTCTTCATCAACTTTTTATGTTGCTTATGATTACCTAGCTAGGTTTATATGTTCTCCATTATTTTTATTGATAAATGCTTGATAACTCTTGTTAAATAACACTATATATGAGCTATTTCCAGAATACTAACGTGAATGCCAAGGGTTATATAGTTGTGTGATGTATGAGGATGATGTGATTATGTTCTAGAAATAGATAGATGTCATGCTAGGTCGTATACATGATTTGATTAATGTGCATTATATAGTGAGTTATGGAAGTTTGAATTGGTGATTAGCCCATGTTTAATTAAATACATATTTGAGGAATGTAAACATGATAAATGTTATTGGTTTAGTATTTGGGATCATGACATGATTAGAATATAAAATCAGATTTGAGTATTTTTACATGTGTAGACTTGATGGTGTTGTGCCAATAAAATTTTATTAGATAGTAATGATAGTATGATTGAGGATGAGAATATGAACATTATTTATAGATAACCAAATCCACAATTATTGAAAACTAGTATTGTGGACGTTATGCGATTTGGTGATTTTGTACTTGATGCAATATTTTCCTAGTCAACTTTAGTCAACCCTCTAGTTAGTACCTTAGTTGTGAGTTTTGTAACTAAGACAAAAACCTATATTAATTTATGATGTCATGTCACTACCATATGTTATAGGAAGAATATTTTGGTTATTTTATAATTTATGTGCTTGTTGAATATTTATTTATTCTATTATTTAATTATTATTAGATGTTAGATTTGATTTTGGACTTGTGTTAGTGGACCTAACTAGATTAGACTAGACTAATGGACCAACATTAATCCTAGTTAGATTTGAGCCCAATAGCAAGCCCATTCATTCGGAGGATGACTTAATTAGTTAAACCAATTGGATTAAAACCTTCTTTTCTTAATTAATTCCATCATGACAAGCCCCAAGGGATATTATGGACTTTTTATAGTAACTTGGAGTAGGGGGCAAGGTCGGCCATAGTAGGGGGGAGGAGAGAGACTCTCTTTCTTCATCCATTTATTTTAATTCTAGATCTAGAATTCCCCTCTTCCAAATTCCTTCATCCCTACACCAATCCCTACCTAAATTCCTTTCCAATTCCTTCTCTACTCACCATTGGAGGATATTAGAATAAGGAGGAGGCAAGGATCTACAAGGAGGGAGAATGAGCACAAGTTGAAGGCTCTTGACACTCATTTGGAGAATTACATTGGGAATCCATATCCCAATAGGTATAATTCAGTTTTTTCTCTCTAATTAGACTCTAAATCTATAATTTAATCAGTAGGAACCCTCCTATGTACTAAGGGTACCCCATAGGAAGGGAAATTAGGTTCACATGAGGCCTATAAAGGAAGTTATGTGGTATTTTATGTCAAATTTAGGGGAATTTTGAGATTGGCACATCATGTGTTTGTCAATAGGTCAATTAGACCAAATTGACATGTGTTTGATTGTACGAGACTAGTGTCGTGTCCATAATTGGATACGTGTAGGCCGTATCACGATAATTTGGCGATATTGGTTGATTTAGGGGTTTTCTTCTGACATGGGGGTTTGATCATGTCATATTTGGACACGGTCATGTAAATATGTAGCTAACACTTCGTGTTGCTTCTAGTTATGATTCTAGACTTGCTCGTATCCTTCGGGATACGTTTGGTGGTGTGGTAGAGCCGTATCGTAAGTGTATCATAGATTGAGTGTGATACGGGTATGATACACTCTACGTATTTGATACTTTGCTTTCTAATTAAATTTACCTTGGTTATAGCTATTAGAATATTATATTTGCACTTGTCATATGATATGTATATGTATATGAGTTTATAACTATGTTTATGATTTATTCATGTGTATAATTATATCTATATATATTTGGTGGGTAACTATACTATATTGTATTAGTGGTGTAGTATCGATGTTGTGGTGTTGTGAAAGAGTTTAGGTGCCTAGACAGCTAGGGGGAGTAGTAGGGTATGCAGTGCACTGATTTGCACTGTGCAGTGTCTTGAGGGGGGGGGGAACCCAGGCTCGGGTATTCAGGAACACATCAGCAGCAACAATGCAATAGCAGCAGCAGCAGCAGCAATCTTGCAATAGCAACAGCAGAAGCAATCTTGCATAGAAGTAGTAGCAACATAAGGAGCAAGGAAGCAACACATAGATGTGGGTTGTAGTCTTGTAGTACTGAGCAGTTAGGATGAGGTAGAGGTTAATATCAGTCATGTAATGGCTAGTAGGTAAGTGGCTTTATGTTAGTATGTTAGTGTTGAGTTGTTAGTTAGTTAAGTTAAATTAAGTTGTGTATTGTTAAAAGATGCATGTCAGTTGATTAGTTCATGAGTACTAGACACTTGATGTTAGTATATTTTATGTCATAAGTTAGTATATAGTATAAGTTAGAGTTAGGTGTTAGACCACTAGTTAGGTATAATTAGATACTTAAGTTAGTGTGTATGTGTGTGTGTATATATATATATATATATATATATATATATATATATATGTAGCTAGTAGTTAAATTTTAGCTAAGGTTAAGTATTACCTTGTGATACTAAGATAATTGTTAGGTATTTTGATTTATACTCAAGGTATTAGGTTGTGTATTAAGAGGGGGTGTAGGTGGTATGATACCGTATTGACTCAAAGCCAAGGTATCCACTTAGCATTAGTTTAGCTAGGGATACTATATATTTTTATCTTGTATATATATATATATTATTGTATTTTTATATCTAATAATTTACGTATCTTATGATACGGAATATTGTCGATACTCTAATAACCCAACATAGCTAGTATAGCCTAGTTAGATAGTGTATAGACCCAATATCCTAGAGATGGGCTCATACAACCTAGAAATAACTAGTTTGACCAAGTTTGACCAGTTTGACCTAGAGTTGACCTAGTTTGACTATTTTGACTTAAAAATGGCTTTATGACATAGAATTTGACTAGTTTAGTCCATGAATTAGGCCCATGGATTAGGAGGTTAGATTAATTAGAGAAACCATTAGACTAGAACCTTCCCTCCCTAATTAATTTCTTCATGAGAGGCCCCAAGGGGTATTTAGGACATTTACATTGCTTGGAGAGGGGGTTATATGGCTGGCCCATAGAGGAGGAGAGAGAGAACTCTCTCATTTCAATTCATTCCCAAATTCTTAGATCTATAATTTCCCTCTTCCAATTCCCTCCATTCCCTCATCAATTCTCCACCAATTCTTCACCAATCTCTTTCCAAATTCTTTATTGAGTATTCTACATCAAGGATCTACAAGAAGAAAGCAAGGAACAAGGAGGAGGAGGCCAAGATTTACAAGGAGATGAGCTACTTGGCACTTGGAGAGTTTTTATTGGGAATCCATCTACCAATAGGTATATTTTAGTTTTTTCCCTTATAATAGACTTTAGATCTGAGATTTAACCATGAGAAACCAATCCACATGCATAGGCTACCCATAGAAATTATTTTAGGTTCATCGGAGACCTACAGTGGAAGTTATGTCCATTTTGGTGCCAATTTTGGGAGAATTTCAAGATTGACATATGTAGTGGTTGTTATTAGGTCTAATAGATCTAATTGATATGTGAGTGCTTGTTTGTGACTAATAGCATGTCCATAATTGGGTACGTGTAGGCCGTATCTCGTCAAATTGACGAAACGGGTTAATTTTGGGAGTTTTTGTACGACACGGGGCCTTGTGCATATCATATTGTGACACGGACATGTAGATACTCTAATTACTATACGTATTATTCATAATTGGTGTTTTAGACTTGCTCGTGTCCTTCGAGATGCGTTTGGTTGTGTGTTGGAGCCGTATCGCAAGCGTATCATAGAATTAGTGTGATATGGGTGTGGTGCACTCGTCGTGTTTGATATTTGTATATATATATATATATATATATATATATATATATATATATGATATTTATGTCATATATATGTATATAATAGTGTATTTGAGTTTATATATATGTTTGTCAATGTGTGTATATATTAGAGTATATATAGATCTATATATATGTCTATATGTATCTATATATATGACTATATTTATATATATATATGTGTTGGTATATATATGTAAGAGTGTAGTATATATATATGCTTATGTAGATATGTATATATATATAGTTGGTTTTATATACATAGAGGATTATGTGTATATGTATTTGTGTAGGTGTGATAGTGTGCTATGATTGCGTTTGTGTATATGTGAGGGAGTAAATGGCTCAACAGGGGAGTATCAGTGCACAGCGGCTATGTGCAACTGCACACATGGAGATACTATGCAGTCAGTTAACTAAGGGAGTCGGGCATGGAAGTATCAGCTCAGTTGACTGCAGTGTATGCAGAGTCAGTATCAAGAGCCCTCACTGCAGTAGCAGTTAAATGGAGAGGGGGAGCTGCTGCAGCAAACTGTGTAGCAGTGCAGCTAGCTGCACTCGGGCAGCAGGGAATGCACAGTCAGTTCACTGTGCTGCTACATACAGTTTTGGTGCAGTAGGCTTCACTGTGCAATATATAAGGGGCTCGAGGAGGCTTAACTGCACAGCTTATAAGGGGCTCGAGGAGGCTTAACTGCACAACATGTAAGGGCTCGGGGAGAAACTGGACAACAGTGAGTATCAGTGACTAACTGTGCACAACAGTGAGTACCAGTAACTCACTGTACAGTTAGTAGTCGGGCATCAATAGTAGTGTAGATTTGTATAGTTTCTGTGTAAGTTTTAGCGTAGTAGCAGTTCAGCCAAGCCATGGAGTTGCTCGGGCACCAACAACAGTCAGTGCACTGTGCAGTATCTGCACAGTACAAGTGATGCACAATTGTTGTATTTTGGTTCAGTAGTTTATTGCAGCCTTCAGTTTAAGTTTCAGATTTTGTTTCACTATACAGTTTCATTCCAATTTCAGTGAGTGTGGATTTAGCAAGATATTGAGGTTTCACTTGGGTTTGAGTATTCAAGGTATTGTTAGTAGTTAGTGATTATATATATATATATATATATATATATATATATATATATATATATATATATATATATATATATATACTTGTTTATGTGAGTTAGCTATCTAGCTATAGGTATTAGGTATATTTGTAGTTATGGGTTATTAAGATAGTGAGTTGTATAGTAGTAGTTAGTTATGTATAGATATAGTGTGGTTTTATTGTTTAGTAATTATATACTTATATTGCTAGTGCTAGAAGTTTATGTATATGTGTATTAGCATAATTAGCTTGGGGTATCATATATGTGTTAGCTATTATGTTAGTATTTGGGTTACTTTGGGATACCAAGGTATTACAAAGGTATTGGGTCAATACCCAAGGTATTGAGTTTGGGTATCGAGATAGGTGCGATACGCATTGGTGCAAGGCCAAGGTATCCTATTTTAATTGATTTGATATAGTATTATAATATATGACTTTTATATATATATATATATAAAATACTATTTTCGTATACGAAAACTTGCATATCTTGGGATACGACTCTTTGAGTGCCTTGTTGTTTCTTAGTTTAGCTAGTATAGCATAGTTTCATAGTGTATCGACTTAGTGACTTAGCATTAGACTCTTGCAACCTAGATTTCATTGGTTTGACTTAGAAATGGCATATCGACCTAGAATTGCATCAACTTCTCTTATTTTTATTCTTGAACCTTGTATTGATGCAACGTACCATATATAGGTTATGTGACACCAGCTTGGGCATCGAGAGACACATCTTACTCAGGATGTAAGGCGAGTATATTTCTCTGATAGTTTTCAATTCATAATATTGTATATATGCATATTCTAGAATTGTATACATTCATCCTGACACAGTAATTTTACGGACTGGTACTATATGGATCCTGTCAGGAGATGTTATCCTCTACCATGTTCAGTGGGTACTCGTGTGCATTGTATCTCATCATGTATATTGGTTGTTGATTATATTTCATGTTAACAGACTTCTCATTTTTAGTGTGCTTATTCGTGTACACCCACCGCTCGTGTTCGGTAGTTATGATATTCATGTACACCCACTGCTCGTGTTTAGTGGTTATATTTCGTGTTCGTAGCGTGTCGTGATTGGATCCATCGGTATTAGTTGGGGGTGCAAGAGTAGGAGTTGATTATGTGATCAAAGCCATTGTTACATCATGTACATTCTGGTTATATACCTCACTTATAATCGTCTTACTTGATCATGTTCACCCAACCCGATCACATAATGAACTTGTATTCTGAGGCACATTAATTAGTTTAGATTGTAGTTATTTTATCATATTATGATATTCGTATTGTTGATCTATATCCTCGTACATTACCTGTATATCTTGTTCATTCATTCATATGTTTAGTGATCTTGTATTTTATTTCTACTATCTATTTTATATGCTCGATTATGTTATTGAAACTGCTTTCAGAGGTATGTACTTTGTTCCAATCCTGACTGGATATATTTTTCCAGATAATTAGCATATAGAGCAATGTCCCACATTCTACGGGCCGCAGGACTGCGTACCTTTAGAGGATACTCCTATAGACCAGGAGGACTTAATTGTAGAGCCCTAGGAGGTCTAGTTTATTTGTATTGGATTGTATTAGAATATTATTTTGGTGGATTCATATCTTGTATATTATTTCAGATTGTGGATTGTATCTTTATTCTTTCCTTCGCTATTTCATTCGTGCATTATTCTTCCTTAGTTTATTTTGTGATTGAGATTAGATATACTTGTGAGATACCATATTGCTCCTCCGTTTGGAGTTGAGATGATTGACATGTACAATATTATATTATTGAGATGTTAGATAGTTAGAAATAATCCAGACAGCATTCTACCGCCAATTCTGTGGCATAGGCTAGGCGTAACCACATACTCGTGCCCGAATATCTGGGTGCGGGTCATGACAACTTTGCTTCTTTCCTGACTGGATATATTTTTTCCTATATGACACTGAGGAGTGGTACCCCACTCACTACCATATTTTCTAGGAAGGTATTTTGGTCATTTCATAATTTATGTTCTTGTTGAATATGTATTAATTATATTATTTAATTATTATTAGATGTTAGATTTGATTTTGAACTTGTGTTAGTAGACCTAACTAGATTAGACAAGACTCATGGACCAACATTAATCCTAGTTAGATTTGAGCCCAATAGCATGCTCATTCGTTAGGATGATGACTTAATTAGTTAAGCCAATTAGATTAGAACCTTTCTTCCTTAATTAATTCCTTCATGACAAGACCCAAGGGGTATTATGGACTTTTCATAGTAACTTTGAGTAGGGGGCAAGGCCGGCCATAGTAGGGGGGAGGAGAGAGAGACTCTCTCTTCATCCATTCATTTCAATTCTAGATCTAGAATTTCTCTCTTCCAAATTCCTTCATCTTTACACCAATCCCTACCCAAATTCCTTTCTAATTGCTTCTCTACTCACCATTGGAGGCTATTAGAACAAGGAGGAGGCAAGGATCTACAAGGAGAGAGAATGAGCACAAGTTGAAGGATCTTTACACTCATTTAAAGAATTGTATTGGGAATCCATCTCTTAATAGGTATAATTCAGTTTTCCCTCTCTAATTAGACTCTAAATTTGTAATTTAATCATTAGGAACCCTCTTATGTACTAAGGGTATCCATAGGAAGGGGAATTTAGTTCATAGGAGGCCTTTGGAGAAAGTTATGTGGTATTTAGGGGTTTTCTTCGGATACGGGAGTTTGAGCATGTCACATTTTGACACGGGCACGTAGATATATAGTTAACACTTTGTGTTACTTTTAATTATGATTCTAGACTTGCTCGTGTCCTTCGGGATATGTTTGGTGGTATGGTGGAGATGTATCATAAGCGTATTATAGATTGAGTGTGATACGGGTGCGGTGCACTACACGTATTTGATACTTTGCTTTCTAATTAAATTTATCTTGGTTATAACTATTAGAATATTATATTTGTAGTTGTTATATAATATATATATGTATATAAGTTTATATCTCTATTTTTAGGATATATTCATGTGTATAATTATATATATATATATATATATATATATATATATATATATATATATATATATATATATATATATATATATATATTGTGAGTAACTATACTATATTGTATTAGTGGTGTAGTATTAATGTTGTGGTGTTGTGGAAGAGTTCGGGTGCCTAGACAGCTAGGGAGAGCAGTAGGGTATGCAATGCAATGATGTGCACTGTACAGTATCTTGAGCGGGGGGAACCCAGGCTCGAGTATTCAGGAACAAAGCAACAGCAGCAATGCAATAGCAACAGCTGCAGCAATCTTGCAATAGCAGCAGCAACAATGCAATAGCAGCAGCAGCAGCAATCTTGCATAGTAGCAGCAGCAGCAGCATAAGGAGCAAGGCAGCAACACATAGATATGGGTTATAGTCTTATATTGCTGAGCAGTTATGATAATGTAGAGGTTAGTATCAGTCATGTAATGACTAGTAGGTAAGTGGCTTGATGTTAGTATGTTAGTATTGAGATGTTAGTTAGTTAAGTTAAATTAAGTGTTGTATTGTTAAAAGATGCATGTCAGTTGATTATTTCATGAGTACTAGACACTTGATGTTAGTATATATTATTTTATAATTTAGTAATAAGTTAGTGTGTATATATATATATATATATATAGCTAGTAGTTAAATTTTAGCTAAGGTTAAGTATTACCTTGTGATACCAAGGTAAGTGTTAGGTATTTTGGTTTATACTCAAGGTATTGGGTTGTGTATCAAGAGGGGGTGTAGCTGGTGTGATACCGTATTGGCTCAAAGCCAAGGTATCCACTTAGTATTAGTTTTGCTAGGGATACTATATATTTTTATCTTGTATATATATATTATTATATTTTTATATCTAATAATTTACGTATCTTATGATACAGAATAGTGTCGATACTCTAATAACCCAACATAGCTAGTATAGCCTAGTTACATAGTGTATTGACCTAATATCCTAGAGATGGACTCATACAACCTAGAAATAGCTAGTTTGACCAAGTTTGAGATGTTATTCCTTGGTATTTATGGTGTATCTTGTGCAAACCTTGTTCCTCGTTCTTCTTGTATATTTACAGACATTGATTCTTGAGAAGACTAGCTACCTACCCAGTGAATCCCGTGTCATAACGTACCATGGTTGGATCCACTATACTAGTCGGGGCGGAGAGTGTTAGTGTAGATATGTGATCATACCCTTCTTATGCATGTTATTGTGAGTGTTGATCATATACCGCACGTATGATTAACCAGGCCCTAATCTTTGTGCAAGTTCCTAAGTCGATCACATATTGAAGCTGGTACTCACTCACATAGTAGTAGTATTTCTCGTCCATATTCATGATGCTCATTCTTGTATTTAATTCCAGTATTCCTATTATGCATATCTCTTATACTTGTATATTGCATCTTGTATATTCACTCTATTTACGGTTACATAATTTATATCATTCATTGGAACTGCTGTTAGAGGTGTACTTTGCTCCTTTTCTGACTGGATGAATTTTTTTTTTAGATGACACTGAGGAGTGGTATCCCACTCACTGCGGGCCTCAGGACGTAGTTAGCTTAAAGCCAGAGACTTTGGCTCAGGAGGGACTCATCCCGGTTGAGACAGACGACCCAATACCCGTAGCTCAGTAGATAGATTTATTTGTACTAAATTTGTCTCCAACATTAATGTTAGCATTTCTTATTGTTTAATGACTCATTGGATATTATTTGTCTTATGAGTTATATTTGACTCTTTATTTCTTTATATCATATTCGTACGATTGTTCTATCTTATAGATCTGTGATTGAGTATTCATATTTTATTGGTGGTATTATTATATCTTGATTGCTAGATAGATAGTTTACCCAAACAACGTTCTACCGCCGATGCTGCGGCGTAGGCTGGACGTTGTTCACTACTCGTTCCCCTACACTAGGTGCGGGTTATGACATGTCATCTCTTCATTAAGATAATTTCAAGCTAGATTATTAATTAATTTCTATATCATCTCTAGGTACTTTAGGATCCTCGAATTTGGATGTTGTACCGGAGCCCCGCCTTCAGCATCCGGATTCAGGCAAGTGTACCTTGTCATTTTGTAACTCAGTTCCAGTTTTACTTATTTATTTTATCTATACATTATGTATGCTTTGGACCAAAATCGTTACTTAGCGTCCGGGTCATATCCGAGTGCAGACATTCGTCGGTAAAATCTTGTATCGATTGTTAGATGTTTCTCGATACCTTTTTGTACCTACTTGGTTATATCGAAATCCTATGACACATTCAGACACTATCTTTGTGCCAGACTTCCTGTATCCTGATAGTGTTAGCATGACCGAAACCTGTGATGACTATAGGATCATGATTGGTGCTAGTTACTTCAGTATGATGAGACTATTTAGATAGAGGTTCGGGATCAGCGAGCTACAGATGTGTCTCGTTGACCGCATTGGGAGAGGAAGACAGTTACTAGACGCTTGGGCTACTTCGTATAAACTATATATATATATTTATTTATGTAGAGATCCTGTATCCGGAGTCATAGTACTTACTTATTGTGTGTCTCTGTGCTCGGAGCTACGGGTATACACCATGTGTCTCTATTCCTCGGAGCTACAAATTTATATTTGGAAAGCCTACGTGTCGAACTTTGTCTTCAAGTTGAGTCTCACTTAGGTGGATATGCTAGATTACACCGATGTATCAAATGTTTACTTTCTGTTTTACTATGACATGTTTTTGTACCTAGTTACGTCCCTTGAGGACCTGGTTCCCTTCCAGGCATAGGCGAGGAGGACTACCCGGAGGAGTACGGACCGGGTGTATATCCAGGAGCAGGACTTGTAGGAGAGGACGAGATCCTTCCTGAGGACTTCGCTTGATCACCGGTAGTGACTGCACCTTAGGTCCGGTATCATTATCTAGTTAGCAGATATCAGCCCTAGTTACGTTATTGTTTTCTTTCATTCAGTACTGTATTAGCGGATTTGTCCCCGTGTGACTCTATTCGTATTGTATTGTGATACATTTTTAGACTTATTTTCTTTCTGCACATTAGTAAACTTTTTTTTCTTTATGTGTTTCATATTCTTATGTCTGTGGATGAGATTAGTTACTTTGCTTATGTTTTAATATTGGGTTATATTATTGTAATTTACAGCTTAGGTGCACTCCATCAGGTCTATTATATTGGAATGCCCGTCGGAGTGTACCCGTTGGCCAATGCCAAGTGGCTCAGTTCCTGATATTTAGAACTGGGGCATGACATTCTATGATATCCATCATCTGTTGAGTTTTATTTGGGACGCATGGACGTTGGGCACATGGATGCATATTTTTCATGCTTCTACAAGACCCCCTTCAAAGTTTTCAAACTTATAAGTTTGGAATACTTTGAATAAGAAGCATAGATGGGGTACGTCCAGGCTACATGTACATTGAGCCACATGGGCGAACGCTGCCAGGCTGTCCCTTATTCATCAACTGCTAGATTGCCTTGACCTTTGGGTGAATTTTGTTCAGATTGTGAGCCACCCTTTCATACGGATCCTAATACAGACGAATTTAGGAGGGAGCCCAACAAAGCGTAGTTGTCAGTGGATGAGGGTATAATTCGAAGGATTTATTTTTGTCTTTTTGTGGCCTACAAATAAGGGTTTGAGGGGAAGAGAGAACTTATTGCTTCTGCTAAGTTCTATCTTCCATATCTTCTCTGCCTTTTCATCCTCCGTGTTCGGTCGTCTTCTTAGAGCGTCTACCATGGCCCCTAAGGTCTCGTCTTCTTCCAAGAAGGCCGTCGCTAAGAAAAAATGTCCTGCCTCATCATCTTGGACCGAGGATGAGGCCCCATCCTTTCACCTTGACGTTCAGCCACCCATCCACGGTAAGGGTCGGAGGAGGAGAACTCTGGACACACGGGCATTTTTGTACCCGGTCCATTATACAAGTCCTTGTATATGACCATGACGCATGCTTTATGCGCGGGTCTACCTTTGGCTTCGTGCACAAGCCTTGACTCAGCCACATGGAAGCCCTGTCATGGTTTTGGCCGCAACGAGGTTCTGCCATGAGTTGGCCGCATATCTCCTTTGGTGACTTGGCCGCATGGAGGTCCTGTCATGACTTAGTCGCATACAACTTCCATGACTCGGCCGCATGTCATCTTGATGTCTCTAATTCTTACTATCTATTTTGTAGTTATTTTGCCTGTGGCTCCGTCGGGAGATGTGCTAATTAGTCGGGCTCAGGATGCCTTGGGCATTAAGCTCGATCATATAGTGGCCGATGTTCAAGCTCAAATTAACAAGGATTAGCCTGAGGTGAGGCTGACGTTGATATCTAGCCAGCCCTGGTTCTACTTGCTTAGCCAGCAGAACTCCGGGAGGATCGATGACTCTCATTTGACGCTAATCTTCCTATTTTTGAATACCCCCTCGATCTTGGATCCCAAGTAGTGATGTCACGACCTGCACCGGGTGTAGAGATGCAAGTCGGGAACAACGCCCAGCCTACGTTACAACATCGGCGGTAGAACGATGTCTTGGTCAACTATACTATCAAATTATCTCACAATAATGCATAAACCGCCAATAATATCTCAACTCCAATAAGAGAGTAATAAACTTAATTCAATATAATACTCTATCATAATTCTATAGCACGATAAGATATCAAAGAAGTCTAACATAACTATACAGTCAAAAATATAGTCAACTATAATAGAAATAATATCCAAATCTCAAACTATATGTCGGAAACAAATTCGGTACCAAAATGCTAGAGAAACTAACTATAAAAATCTAGTGATCCGGATAAACCTCCCGACAATCACTCCAGAACTAGTGGGTCCAAGTCTGCACCATCTATAGGTCAAAGTCCATAGTATGTTGGACACCAATCTCCGGGATCCTCTGAAAAATATTTTTCAATCAGGAATAGAGCAAAGTATATATCTAACAACAGTTCTAATCAATGATATAAACTATGTAACAGTAAAATAGATGTGAATATACAAGATGCCATATACATGTATAAGAGATACGCAATAAAGGAAATACTGGAAGTAAATACAAGAATGAGCAATATGGAATAAACAAGAAATACTAATGACTAAGTTAGTGAGTACCAGCTTTAACATGTGATCGGCTTGAAAACTTGCACAAGAAACTTGTACAGGAATAAGGGCCTGGTTAGTCATACGTGCGGTGTATGACCAACACTCACAAGAAACAAGACATACACAAGAAGGGTATGATCATATATCTACACTACATACTCCCCGTCCCCGACTGGTATAGTGGATACAACCATGGTACGTCATGACACATATTTCTATAAGAAGGGCGATACCCTTCTTATGAACCAATATCTGTACATGCACAAGAACAACAATGAACAAGGCTTGCATAAGATACACCATATATACCAAGAAAAAATATCTCATGACGAGATTCAGATATACCAATCTATGTAACCATCGTATCAAGAAATCAAGGATATCTACACTAGATACAATGAACATAGAGGATATCATAAATGAGAAACTATCAGAGAATGTACTCACCTGTGATCCAGAGCAATGAATGTCAAACTGTGTCTGTACTGGTATCACAGACCTATATTTTGAATATTGCATTAATACAAGGTTCTGGAATAAAAATAAGTTAAACTAGTTCAATTCTAGGTCATGAAGCCATTTCTAAGTTAAAATAGTCAAACTAGGTCAACTCTAAGTCAAACTAGTCAAACTTGGTCAAACTACCTATTTCTGGGTTGCATGAGTCTATCTCAATGATATTGGATTCATACACTATAAACTAGGCCATATAAGCTAATTCTATATACACTAACTACTAATATATCCACTAGCTAATCAACCCATTAACTAACTACATGCTAATTATAACAACCACTAACTACTAACATATGATACCTATTAGTACATAGATACATATAACTACATAATAACTTACCAACTACTAATGTATATCTATATATAAATTAAACATACATGTATATACATAGCTAGAGATATATAAGTATGAATATATATCTAACTACTAATACAACAAGTATATATATATATATATATATATATATATATATATATATATATATATATATATATATATATATATATATATAGACCTAACTACTAATAGCTAAACTATACTAACTAACCTTAATACTAAAATAACTGAATACACTAACCATCTACTAGCTAAGCACCTTAACCCATACCTGAGTATTCACCTAGACACACCCTCAAGTATCTATGTATCATATTGGTACTAATAAACTAATACCATAACACTAACCCACTCTTATACATATCTAATACATATATACATATGAATATAACACATATACATATAGATAATTATCCATGTATATATAAATATATCACACTTCACACACACACACACACACACACACACACATACACACACACACACACACACACACACACACACACACACACACACACACATATATATATATATATATATAGAACTATGCATACACATTTAGATATAGATGCACATAGATATCAATATACATATATAAACACACAATCACAGAGCTATATGTACATAACTATATGATATAATATAAATATATACACTTATACATATATATATCATATCTAATATATCATATCACAAGTCACATTGAATCTAGAAATGCAATCAACAAACACGTGTAGTGTATCGCACCCGTATCACACTAGATCTATGATACGCTTGCGATACGTGTCCACCACACAACCAAACGTACCTCTAAGGATACGAGCAAGTCTAAAATAGTATATATGAACAATACAAAGATTCAATTACAAGCCCCATGTCAGAGAGAAGACCCCCAAGTCAACACGTATCACCAAATTTATTGGGATACGACCCACACGTACCCAATTGTGGATACGACACTAGCCACAAATAAACAAACACAGGCAAAGTTGATCTATACGACCAATTGACAAATGCAACAAGTGTCAATCTCGGAATACCCCCAAAGTTGACATAAAAAGTACCATAACTTTATCAATAGGCCTCCTATGAACTCAATTCCAAATCCTATGGGTAGCCTATGCATATGGGTTAATTTCTCATGGTTAATTCTTAGATTTAGAACCTATTTAAAGGAAAAAACTGAATTATACCTATTAGAAGATGGATTCCCAATAAAATCTCAAAAAATGGTAAAATGAGCCTTCAACTTGTAGATCCATGCTCCTCTTTGTAGATCCATGCTTCCTCCTTGTAGATCCATGCTCTAATAGCCTCCAATGGTGATTTTAGAAGGAATTAGGTAGAAATTTGGTAGGAATTTGATGGAATTTGGTTGAGAGAAATTCTAGATCTAGATTTGGAATAAAAAAATAAAGAGAGAGAAAGTTTTTATCCCCTTTATATAGGCCACCTCCCTCAAGCTACTTCCCTTAAGCTACTATGTAAAGTCTAAAATACCCCTTGGGTCCTCTCATAAAGAAATTAATTAAGGAGAAAAGGTTCAAGTCCAATGGGTTTAACATAATTAATCATCCTTCTAATGATTGGTCTTCTAATTATTGGACTCAATTCTAACTAGAATTAAATGTTGGTCCATGGATCTAATCTATACTAGTTAGGTCCACTAACACAAGTCAAAAAATAAATCTAACATGCTAACAATAAATAAATAATACAATAAATAAATATTCAACATGCACAATATTTAATTAATTACTAAATGACTAAAATATCCATTCCTAGAAAATATGGTAGTTACAAGTCTACCCCCCTTAGAAGAATTTTGTCCTCGAAATTAAAACTCTCACCCCTCTCTTTTTGGCCAGTCACAACCTATTCATACAAATTTTACTATGGTCAAACCTCCATCAATCACAGTCTAAAACAGTCATATCATATAACATACAATCCTACTATTCTACTGAAAGAGAAATTATACTTGGATATAGTCTCTTAACTATCATGAAATTCAGTCCCTGTCCTGCTGGGGTGTGTCCCTCTACTGGTGCGGGGTAATCTGCTTTGCCACATGTGGCCTATTCTATCACTCTCTAAGCATTCACTAATCATCAACCTAGTCAAAATATTCTTAATACTGAGGGTTACCAAATACTAGTGATATACTATAGTTCTAGGTCATGGACATGCTTCACTCACTGGCACTTGCTACATAGGATACTATACAAACACCACTAAGATACTGCCTCCTTTATCTGCTTTAAATTTTTTTTACCAAAATTTCTCAACCATTCTCTTGCAAGGAACACTTCTATACTTTTTCAATCATGTATTTTATTAGCACACCCTTGTCCAACTTGAATACTCCCAATAGGATACCTTCTCAAATCTTGTTACTGTCTACACAAAGCACTAGCTCTCATATGTATTTTTAGATGGCATCCTTATACCAAGTTACTCATGGCTCACGTCTATACTATTATACTAAAATGCTTGTGCCTAAACTTTTATAATACTTGAGGTACTCTCGCTTTTGTTACTAGGGTATCTCTTTCTATTTGATACTTGGTGTAACTCATCCTCTAACTTTTATTAATCATCCTAAGGTTCTCATCTGTATATTAGTATCACAATACATACACAATTATCTTCTAGCCATTACAACACTATGACATCTCACTGGTATCCTTATACCCCTCGTACTATTCTCTGCTACATACAAACTCTATTAGCAAGGTACTATACCTACTAAACTTATATATATATATATATATATATATATATATATATATATATTGTCTTTCTTCTCTACTGCTTGGATCACTTATACTATTACTTTCAAATAATTCTCTATCCATATAACTGATACACCAATTTATCACACAAGGTACTTACTGTTACTAGCACATTACTCAACTAATCCCTGATATAAAAATACTAGCACTCTTGATATAGTAACACTAGCTTCCTAACTACACAACATATGCCCTTAATGTTCTAGGACACTACCTTTATCATTAGATTATCTCATCACACTCACTAGAACTCATGATCACTTGCATCCAATGCTCTAGTTATTAATTTCTATAATACACATATTTTATTTCACTCTCAAGGGCAGGTACATGGTTCCATATCTCTATTGATGTATACGTATCTCTCCTTAAACCCTTTATAGACTGATACACTAATCAGTGATACACTACATATCTTCCATGACCAATCTTGATATTTCACAACCCATGACATACTATTAACACTCAAGCTTCCACTATCTGATACTCATGAGCTTCCACACTGACACTTATCACCCACTGTGCATCCTGCACACAATTTTTAGACACTCTTCCACCTATTGTTTATAACATATTTGTTTGTGGTATTAAACGAAAGAATGAAAGTGTATTTCAATGACAGGGTTTATGCGAAACCCGCGCCCTTTGGTTTACAAACAAACTTGTATAATTTAATCTTATACGAGGATGTGGGAGTATAATTTATTTAATCTGGGTATAAATTGATATAGGTGTCTGATCTGCAGTCGATCACTTTAGCCCTTGGACCACACGATGTTGAAGAAGTGTCGTGGAAGGCAGGTTACAGCTTCGAAGGTTGCAGAAGCGGGTGGATGCACGATGCCAAAGTCGTCGATCCCTGCTCTTTGCCTGAGCTCCAGTCTCTCTCTCTCTCTCTTGACCTTTTGATCTGGTATTGGTTTTCTTGACCAATTTTCTGACCCTCCAATTTTGTCGACCTTGTTCCCCATTGATAGGGGTCTCTATTTATAGAGTTTTGATGACAGTGACCACTCCATCAGTATAAAAACCGAGGAGTGGTAAGTACAGCACCCTTTTACACAACGGTTAAAATAACCAATGCCTGCGTATATATGACCTTTTGAGTGAGCATGTGACGCGTGTCCAACTAAGGGGACAAAACGCGTATATCTGCTGCGAAGATCACGGCGTAGAAGCCACGTAGGTAGGTATCCCTTATGTAGAAGAGGTTGGCGTAGAAGCCAAATGACTGTCACCCTGGCGTAGAAGCTGAATAGGCATAGAAGCCGAACAGGCATGGAGGCCGAACAGGCATAGAAGCCGAACAGGCGTAGAAGCCGAATAGGCATAGAAGCCGAATAGGCATAGAAGCCGAATGGTCGTAGAGGTCGAGTGGTCGTAGAGACTGAGTGGGCGTAGAAGTCGCGTGAGCACAGATCCTGAATGAGCATAGAAGCCGCTGCGTACCGTGCCAGAGTGCTGATGTGGACGTCTTAGCCAGAATTACGGCTTTTGAAGATATAATCAAATCTCTTGCAGAACTTTGCCACCATCTTATGCATTAAATACGGAGGCGTGTTTTAAAGGTCTGCAGCCCTTCTGTGCATCCGTCGCAGAGACGTACCTTGAGAGAAACTGTCACCGCTCTGTGCAATTAGACATGGAGACGTGCCTCGAGTCCCGTATGAAGTGCAGCTTTTGACGTGGCAGGCGGTTTATCTACTGCGGAGCATAAAACAGCTCATGTTTGCCTGTGTAAAACAAGGTAGCGTATTTCCTTGTACGCGAAAGAGCGGTTACGCTGAGGGGACTTCAGTAAACTACGGTTCGGTAATGTTTTAACCAAATCCTCTACATTAAATGCAAAGATCCGCCATCATACTGTGGGGCACGTCCCGAGGGGTCTGCCATCGTTTCCAACCGTCATCTGGGTAGCCGTGCAGCACTTTTTGTCAGGAGTCAGAGGTCAGATTCACTGCGTGACTTGACAGGTTCATTTCGGGGAAGATGAAGCGTTCCTCGTACGCTTTAACGCTGCTTTGAGAGCGGATGAGTTTTACGCCATGGAGGCGATGAAGAACCCTGTTTACGCTGGAGCGGCCTGGACGTACTGCACTTACGCGGATGGTCCTTTGAGCTTATTCTTCACGCTGTGTTTTAGCGGAAAAAGCTCTGTTGTACGCTTGATGGCTCTGAAGGCCTCTGTTTACGCTACTCTGCATCAAGAGGCTGCGTAGATCCTCCCAGCATATTTTTCATGCTTTTACAACATTACTAGCCTCAATATCAGGTGATATACCCATCACTAGTCATATACTGGTACACTTCTATCTACTCATATTAACCTGTAACACAAGTTATACTACTTTAGCATAATATATTCTTATTTCCACACATTCTCTCTATATCTATTGGTACCACTCTACTATGGCACACTCAAGCGTCAATAACTCAATAGAGTGTCATGCTCCATTGATATCTAACACAATCCCGTGATACTTAATTGTTACATGGCTCACCCAACTACTTGAATTTATGACTATCCAGAACTGAAATATTGATACTGATACTAACTCATGGAACCACCACTGATACTCTCTACTCCTCCTTCCACCTACAATACCAATACTAACTATAATGACACCTATCATAAAACTATTGCTACAAGGTACTATGCTATGGATATCTCTAGATTGATGCATATTGCTCTCATGCCCAACCAAGAATCACTTACAGACTCACAAGCCACACTCCCAACAGTCAATACTGATAATCAAGACATAGACCTAATTGCAATTCATCAATTATCACACTAACAAGGACTCTAATGGAATGAAGCTCTATAAGGAACTGGACTAAAGAACTGAAAGTATCTCTACTGCTAAGATAAAGAATGATGGAACAAAGTCCTATAATAACAGGAGTGGAAAAGTATTGAGATGATACTTTAAGAACCAATTTAAGATACAACCTGATAATCATATACGTCTGTCCAAAATTATGATACTCAGAATCTTCGCTACGCCAGTAAGCATAGCTGCAATAAATGATAGATTCCATAACTAGGGTATGCAACTCTATAATCATGTCATCTAGAATCCTCACCACGCCAACTGGTATGGCTGCGAGAAACTCTAAATTTCATAACTAAGATATCTACATCTGAAGTCAGGTTCCTATGTTTCTGCTACGCCAGCTAATATGATTGCGCTAAACTCTAGGCTCCATAACCAAAGCAGACGTTTTACCTTTCTCACTGTCCTCATCAACATATGTCATCAGATAATACCGTATTTTAGTCCGTAAAATTTATCTTGATATGAAATCAAACTCAATAATGAACACCAAGAATTAAATTCAACAACCGATTCACCAAGAATCAAATTCAATAACAACAAGTGAGAGCGGACAAAAACAAGGAGGAAGTTTTGAATTGGAAATTTATAATAAGATTCTCAAGGGTCGTCCCAGGAATCTCTCAAAAAATTTGTGATTGAGTATCCTCTCATCCTTATATACCCTATATCCTATCGCAGGCTCGCAGTAGTACAACTAAATCATCGCACTACCACGACATCACACAACTTGCAAAGCCTGACCTGCATGGGCCACCACTAAAAACGTATCATGACCCGCACCCGGTGTAGGGATGCAAGTCGGGAACAATACCCAGCCTACGTCGTAGCATCAGCGATAGAATGCTGTCTTGGTCAACTATACTATCTTATTATCTCACAATAATGCATAAACCTCCAATAATATCTTAACTCCAAGAAGAGAGCAATAAACTTAATTCAACACAATACTCAATCACAATTTTATAGCACGATAAGATATCAAAGAAGTCTAACATAACTATACAGTCAAAAATATAATCAACAATAATAGAAACAATATCCAAATCTCAAACTATATGCCGAAAACAAATCCGGTACCAAAATGCTAAAAAAACTAACTATAAAAAACTAGTGATCCGGATAAACCTCCCACAATCACTCCTGAACTAGTGGGCCCAAGTCTGCACCATCTATAGGTCGAAGTCCATAGTATGTCCGACACCAATCTCCGGGATCCTCTGAAAAATATTTTCCAGTCAGGAATGGAGCGAAGTACATCTCTAATAGCAGTTCTAATCAATGATATAAACTATGTAACGATAAAATAGATGTGAATATACAAGATGCCATATACATGCACAAGAGATACACAATAAAGGAAATACTGGAAATAAATACAAGAATGAGCAATATGGAATGAGCAAGAAATACTAGTGACTAAGTGAGTGAGTATTAGCTTTAACATGTGATCGGCTTGGGAACTTGCACAAGAAACTTGCACAGAAATAAGGGCCTGGTTAGTCATACGTGTGGTGTATGACCAACACTCACAAGAAACAAGACATGCACAAGAAGGATATGATCACATATCTACGCTACATACTCTCCGCCCCCGACTGATATAGTGAATCCAACCATGGTACGTCATGATACAAGTTTCCACAAGAAGGACGCTACTCTTCGCATGAACCAATGTCTGTACATGCACAAGAAGAATAATGAACAAGGCTTGCACAAGATAAACCATATACACCAAGGAATAATATCTCATGATGAGATCTGGATATACCAATCCGTGTAACCATTGTGTCAAAAAATCAAGGATATCTATACTAGATACAATGAACATAGAGGATATCATAAATGAGAAACTATCAGAGAATATACTCACCTGTGATCCAGAGCAATGAATGTCAAACTGTGTCTGAACTAGTATCACAGACATATATATAGAATATTGTATTAATACAAGGTTCTGAAATAAAAATAAGTTAAACTAGTTAAATTCTAGGTCATGAAGCCATTTCTAAGTCAAAACAGTCAAACTAGGTCAACTCTAAGTCAAACTGGTCAAACTTTGTTAAACTACCTATTTCTAGGTTGCATGAGTCTATCTCAATGATATTGGGTTTATACACTATGAACTAGGCTACACAAGCTAATTCTATGTACACTAACTACTAATATATCCACTAGCTAATCAACCCATTAACTAACTACATGCTAATCATAACAACCACTAAATACCACTAACTATTGACATATGATACCTACTAGTACATGGATACATATAGCTATATAATAACTTACCAACTACTAATGTATATCTATATATACATTATACATACATACATATACATAGCTAGAGATATATAAGTATGAATATATATCTAACTACGAATACAACAAGTATATATATATATAGACCTAACTACTAATAGCTAAACTACACTAACTAACCTTAACACTAAACTAACTGAATATACTAACCATCTACTAGTTAAGCACCTTAACCCATACCTTAGTATTCACTTAGACACACCCTCAAGTATCTATGTATCATATTGGTACTAATAAACTAATACCATTACACTAACACACTCTTATTCATATCTAATACATATATACATATGAATATAACACATATACATATAGATAATTATACATGTATATATAAATATATCATACTTCACACACACACACACACACACACACACACACACACACACACACACACACACACACACACACACATATATATATACATATATATATATACATATATATATAGAACTATGCATACACATTTACATATAGATGCACATAGATATCAATATACATATATAAACACACAATCACATAGCTATATGTACATAACTATATGATATAATATAAATACATAAACTTATACATATATATATATCATATCTAATATATCATATCACAAGTCACATTGAATCTAGAAAAACAATCAACAAACACGTGGAGTGCATCGCACCCGTATTAGACTAGATCTATGATACGCTTGTGATACGAGTCCACCACACAACCAAACATACCCCGAAGGACACGAGCAAGTCTAGAATAGTATATATGAACAATACAAAGAGTCAATTATATATCTACATGTCCGTGTGAAAATATGACATTCACAAAGCCCCATATCGGAGGAAAAATCCCTAAATTAATACGTATGACCAAATTTGTTGGGATACGACCTATACGTACCCAATTATGGATACGACACTAGCCACAAACAAACAAACATATGTCAAGTTGATCTATAGGACCAATTGACAAACACAAGTGTCAATCTCGAAATTCTTTCAAAATTGACACAAAAAGTACCATAACTTTCTCAATAGTCCTCCAATGAACTCAATTCCAAATCCTATAGGTAGCCTATGCATATGGGTTGATTTCTCGTGGTTAATTCTTAGATTTAGAACCTATTTAAAGAGAAAAAACTAAATTGTACCTATTGGGAGATGGATTTCTAATAAAACCTCCAAAAAGGTAAAATGAGCCTTCAACTTGTAGATCCTTGCTCCTCTTTGTAGATCCATACTTTCTCCTTGTAGATCCATGCTCTAATAGCTTCCAATGGTGATTTAGGAAGGAATTGTGTGGAAATTTGGTAGGGATTTGATGTAATTTGGTTGAAAAAAATTCTAGATCTAGATTTGGAATAAAAAATGAAGAGAGAAAAAGTTTTCATCCCCTTTATATAGGCCCCACTTGCCCCCTCCCTCAAGATACTATGTAAAGTCTAAAATACCCCTTGGGGCCTCTCATGAAGAAATTAATTAAGGAGGGAAGGTTCTAGTCCAATGGGTTTAATATAATTTATCATCCTCCTAATAATTGGGCTTCTAATTATTGGGCTCAATTCTAACTAGAATTAAATGTTGGTCCATGGATCTAATCTACACTAGTTAGGTCCACTAACACAAGTCAAAAAATAAATTTAACATGCTAACAATAAATAAATATTCAACATGCACAATATTTAATTAATTATCAAATGACTAAAATACCCTTTCCTAAAAAATGTGGTAGTGACAAGTAAGAATTAAAGAGACTAGGGATTTCTCCTCTAGTGGAATAAAGGTGCATATTCTTGCGATAGAGCACCATTAGCCCTTATCAGCTTTCAACGTGGTGCCCCTTCGAAGAAAGATGCCGGGCAGCCTAACCCCAGACCAAAACAAAACCCAGGTCGATCGTATCTGTTTCAACTCAGAACTGAAGGGAGCATCAGTGGTCAAGGATCCATTTTCTTACTCCGTTCATAGACTAACACCTGGCACTTTCTCTAGCAAGATGGGGCCGAATGTCCGATTTTATGAAGCAGACACCTTCTTGAACCAGCTTGTGACCAAGGGAACTTATCCTAAGGAAAAAGTATATTTGCTCAACTGAATGCGTTACTGGACCTCTTAGGTTGGTTTGATGCAGTGGGTATTAGAGAGGTATGAGCAGACCCTAAAGACAGTCGACCTCTACTACGCCGTACGAGATTCTTGTTATGGTTTGGATAAGAACCTGCCGCTATTTTTGTCTTTGGCTGAAATATATAACTGCCACACCGGGACCTTCTTTTCTCCCTGCGGAGAGATGGGGCTCGCTCTCCATGAGATGTATGATGTCTCGCGGTTGCCCTGGGATAATGAACCATATGAGGAGTACACCCCCACTATTGAAGAATTTGAGGAGTTGGAATAGTAACATCCAGGATTTTTTGCTTTGTACCGAGAGGTGTTATGTCACCATATCACTTGCCAGCAAGTTTCGAAGAAGAAAGATAGGAGCTCGAAGGAGAATCTGCCCCACATTAAAGCCTGGACTAGTCACCTTTTCTCCATTGATGCTTCGGGTAGTGTCACCTTTTGGAGCCCTTGCACTCGGAGAGGTGTTGATGACCAAGTACGCAGCACCAAGAGGACTGCCGCCACTGGTGAGGTATTTGGTAGTTCGGTGATAGTTTCAGTTTTTTTTACCAGGATACCCAACTATTATCCGAGAAAGCCACCTTGTTTAGATTTTGATGATATGGTTACAGACCTGTGTAGTCTCGAGAGGCTCCAGGTCGATTGAGAGGGTTAGCCACAATCTCATCCTCCTTGCTGTGAAGCTGGTATTCGGACGTAAGCTCGCCTTACTCCCAGCGATGGTCTGCAACATTCATCATGGGCTTCATGCTTTTACAAGCAAGGTGATGGACGGTGACACCAAAGAGGATTTTAACCGGGTCGAGATGCCTTATCACTACCTGATGTGTTGGTTGTTGATTCATTACCCATCTTTGATGCATCCTGGTGCTGAGGGGACTACAACGGAGGCTAACGCATTTCTTTACCGATATAGTGGAATGCCCTGGGCTCATACTGGGGTTCCCTCTCGTCGACATGCGCTCGCTTGTGAGGCTTACTATTCCTTCTTTATTTTAGTCCCAAAGTTTACGGATGATGAGGTAAACCATGTTCACTGTGATGGTCGTGTCGATAACTAGGTTTTATCCCCGAAGATCTTCCGCTAGTTGCTCTCTATCTGGCCTTCCCACTTGGTGTATCAAAATCAAAAACTCTTCTTCCTGGAACCCTACCTGCCGAGTAGGTTTGCCCCATAATTTGGATACAACCAGCTCTTTTTGGGCAACCCAAGCTCATGTCTCGATTTTGAGGGTAGCATTCTCGATGGAGCCCGAGCCTGGGACTATTTCTTTCTGACCAGCACCCAGGTCCAGTTTACTCTACCGGATAGCAAATTTTTGGGTCATATCAACCATGTTGCAACTGTATTCCATGTGGCAGGGAATACACCTCTCCCTGGATACCAGCTTTATTGTCAGAGCTATGCTAGGTACCCGGAGGAGAGAACCAAAAAAAATTGGATGAAAGACATAGGAAAGGTCATTGCTGTTGACTCTGACTCTATAACGGGAAAAGAGGAAGCCTCTGACAACCCTTCGCCTTCCGTGAACTATCTGACGAAGCGTGGGGCTTCCCCAATACGGAGCCCTGCACCTAAGAGGAGATGTCAGGGATATAGGAAGCAGGTTGCTAGGAAGTCCCCGAAGCATGTTGGGGAAAAAGAAGAAGGAGAGAAAGAAGAGGAGGAGGTTAGACCCTCCATAGGGGATTCTGAAGCTGTCCCTACTTTGGACGCTGAGGCAGTATTTATAGACCCTCTCAGTTTAATTCCTCCTTCTCCCTTATACAGATATCTCGGTACTGATCTGTTTGACAATTTGTAGACATAGGAGGAGAGGGATCATCTACGGCGGACGGCTATCCTGACAGTCTCTTACCAGGAGCCCGAAGGGAAGAATTTTTGTAGGTGTGACGCAGATGCCTCAGAGCCTGCACCTGAAACTTTGGAGTTCCAGGAGTTGAATGCAGGCATGTTAGATCCTGCCTTTGGAGTGTCGGGGGCCTAAAAGATGGGTGCAGGCATGGTGGAGCCCTTTATACCGTCTGAGCACGTCTTTATGGATGATGTGGAGGCTGTCTAGAGGGCTGCGAACAGCCTGGGTGAGTCGCAATCCCCTCTGCCTCCTTTTGGTACATTCTTTCATCTGTTTACTCATGAAGGGGTGTTCTAGCTTTAACTTTATATTCTTCGGGCGAAGCTGATCACTGCTTGTTATGGTTTTACAAGGTCAGCCCCTCCCTTGGTAAGGGTGGACGTGGCGGCTGGGGAGGACGTGGAAGATGATGTCGGCGGGCTTGTCGCGATGATGCCTACTCTTTTTCCCAGCAAATCCGGGGGAAACGAGCTTACTTTTGACTATACTTAGGTGATATCCCCCTCTCCTGCAGTTGTTATAGGTTTTTCTAGTGCGACGATCGTTCATTCAACTGTTGACGCTGGAGATTCTGCAACTTTGGCCTCCCTGACTAGAGGGTTGGCAAGCGGTTCTAGGGAGGTCGCTTCCGATGTTCCTAGTATGGTGTTGGCTAGATCGATATCTGGGACTGGTGTGCCGCAGCCTGGGGATTGTGTGCAGGCAGGTGTTGCAGCAGCAAGGTGCTCTAGTACTCCCACCCTCGGTCTCCCCTTCAGCCCACTCTCACTTCCTCAACTACCAGGTGTCCGAGTATCTGAGAAGGCTATGAAGGACTGGAACGTAAGCTGCACAACTGGTCGCTCCTCTGTATCGCTTCACCCTCAAGGTCGTTGGGTTTTGTCGCTGCGTGGCCTATTGCACCCGTGGCTTCTTTCTCTTGTCAGCCGCCTTGGACTCCGGCAACGTCGGAGGAGATTAATGAATGTGTCCAGATCTTTATTCGGAGTTTCTACATATTTTTGAAGCAAGACATCCAGGGTATATTAGAGCAAAATAGATTCTTCGACTGGGCGAGACACTTTGCCTAAGGCCAGACCAACTCTTTAAGGGGCATTCCCGGTTTGGAAGAGACGACGACCCTTCTGGACCTAAAGCTTGCGGAGTTGGAGCGATGCCTGATGGAGCTACGACAACATCAGCAAGCCAATCTGGGGGTACTGATAGCCCGTGAATACGAGAAATTCTTGACTGGTCTGGGTGCAGAGAAGGACCTCATATCTTCGTCTAGGGAAAGCTTGCTGAATGACCTCCAAAATCTACGACAAGAGCGTGATCGGCTAAAAAATCTTATGGAGAATTGTCTTGCCAAGCAAGGGCACTTTATCGAGGAGATCAGGAAACTCTAGGCTAAGCTTGACATGCTAGAGAAGAATCTCCGGGAGGCCCAAAAGGAAGAGGAGGCTATATAGGCCGAGGTGAGCCGGGCTACGAAAAATACCTCCATCGTTGAAGTCATGGTGCAGAAGCTAGATGACCAGTATGAGGCCTATGTCCGCTTCGAGGATCCCGAGGTCCTAGCGAAAGAGGTCGAGCGTCGGGTCACCGGACGCCAAGAAAGTCAAATTGCCCGTCTCCATCGACAAAACTTGGAGTTGTGCTCCCATGATGAGTAGCAGTAGTTTATGTTTCCTTTTCTGAGACTACTTTTTATTCTTGTAGTTTGTGTCTTTTACTTCTATGAAATAAAAGTTTCTTTTATGTCATGATTGTCTGGCTGACTTGATTTTTACCCTGAAAGAAAAATGACTACTTCTTGCACTTCACGTGCTGTTGTGCGCCTGACGCGTTCACTCCGCTATGTCAGCCCGGATCTCTGAGAGGATCATGCCAGATCTCGACAATCGCAGTTTCGGTTGCGTAGGGATGAATCGTCGCGTCTCACCGAGAAGATCATTACGATTCACCAGATGAGCCACCAATTCTTTGCCTATAAATAGCGAACGATCTATAGGCTGCTTGCATCCATTCGTATTTTTGGGAGTGATGGCTTCTGAAAATGCTCCGAAGAAAACCAACATATCTCTTTCCACAGCTCTGGTGGCCTCTGACTCTTACTCTAGCGAGCCCAAGCCGCTACCTGCCTGAGAAAAGTCTATCTTTCGAGTGTAGAAGACCGATATCTTCAAGAACTCCATAAGTCCCCTGCCACCTCGGAGGAGCGGGCATTCGTAGATGATTATGGTTTATCGTTTGCGTCCTCAAATGCATATTTCTTCTATTTTTTGGCAATATACATCAATAATTTGGAGGACTCTGACTCCTCTTTTGTTTGATGTTTGTATTCTCCCCTTCCTTTTATTTTAATGAATGAAGAAATTAATTTCATTGCTATTGTAACATTTGTGGTGCTAGTGCTAGAGGTAATATGGATGTAGCACTATACCGTAGATTTTTAAGGATATCCTACTGGGAGATTTTGGTGGACCTATTACCCTTTTGCGCACTTTGGGGTACGAGTAATAGATTCGAAATAAACCCTATCAGAGGTAATATGGACGTGATAGATTTTGTGGATTGTAAGGACATCCCGCTGAAAGATTTTGGTGGATCTATTACCCTTTTGTGCACTTTGGGTGTCACGACCCGCACCCGGTTTAGGGGCACAAGTACGTGGGTACGTCCAGCCTACGCCGCAGCATCGGCGGTAGAACGCTGTCTAGGTATTGATACTATCTAACTAATGTCACGCAAATATCCAATCTCCATTAGGAGGCACGGATGACACACAAATAGATGAACATATACCCAATCACAGGATAACAGCACGATAAGATTTCGAATAAAACTAAAATTAAACACAACACAAGTCCACAAGTAATATTCTAACTCAACAATATCCAAGAAATCATCAAATTGCCGGAGACAAATCCGGTACCAAAAATCTACTAAAAGAACTTAACAAGAAATAATAATTCCGTCTAGACCTTCCAGAATCACAGCTAACTACCAAGTCTGCAGCTACTCACCATAAGTGTCGGACAGCGGTCATCTAAGGCATAGTCTGGAAAAATATTTCCAGTCAGGAAGGAGCAAAGCACAATCTCAAATAACAGTTCCATTAATTGATAATGTCTATAATACAATAAAACATGTTATGCTAGCTACTGAGAAGACAGTGAAATAAATGCAATGGCAATTTTAAGAGAGACAGGCAATGTAAAGAGACAGGTAATAGGCAATTATGATATAGTCAGTGCATGTATGGAAATAAAAGAACAAGGAACAGTATCATATACGGGTGATGTAGTATATGATTTAAAATGGGAAACTGTAATCTATTCTAGGTGTTTGAAATAGTAGTTTCGAAATGTGATCGGCTTGGGAACATGTACGGTTGCTACAAGGCCTGGCTAATCATGGGTGAAGAGCATGATTAACACTTACAGTTTTTATACTACAATAAGAGGTTATGATCACATTTCTTACTAACTACTTCCCCGCCCCCAACTAGTACTGTGGATCCAACCATGACACGTCACGATACACGAGCAAGTAAAGTCTATCATGTACGGTTTCTAAATATACATGTCGTGTACAATGTCAATACGATAATTAAGGTAACATCTCATGACTGCAGATCCAAGTTATACTAGTCCGTGTAGCACAGTGTCAAAGATTCAGTTGTAACATTTCAAGATCATTGAACTTATAGCAATTATCAATAATTGGAAATTATCAGAGAATGTACTTGCCTCGGTCCTTAGCTGGTATTTATGGATGTCCTGTTCCAGAGTATCCCCTGGGTAAAACCAACAGTCCTATAGACAAACACAATATGACATTTGTATCAGAAACTATCCTAACACACAATAGAAATACACTGGCCTTAGGGCTACGCTAGGTACGGTAGGGTCATCTACTAGATAGGCCAACTATACATATACTAATATCCCTTAATTACAATAATAGATATAAGTAAAATATATACACTTTAGACAAAACTAATACCTGTATGTATATACAACATCTCAAATTAAATACAATTATATATATGTATATATATTAAAAATATGCTAAGGTTTTATGAAAAATGTATACCAATATGAAAATATAACTCTACATATATACATTGATACCAAAATACGGTCATTTACATATTTGTTCATTTATACCAAAATACGTTTTTATTAAATACGAATACCAAAATACGTTTTAATAAGTATACCCATACAAATACATATACACATATGTATTTGTATACCAAAATAATAATTATACTGTATACATACTTGCACCAAAATCACCACATATGCAAAATATATATATACCAAGATAGTACATGTATTTAAACACTTTATTCATAAATAACATACATGTACAATATATATGAAATTATATCAAGTATATATATCTATATACAAAATATATATATATATATATATGCCAAACTTATTTATAGAATTGATTTAATTACCTACTGCTCATATTAATCAGAGATTAATAAAGTAATTTATTAAATATACTAATTTCCACATATATAATACTTTACATTAATTATACATACAAATTTAATTAAAGCATATACTAATTTCATGCTAATTTAAATATATAAACAAACATTTATATATGTACATTAGATATAACATTAATCAATATACACAAATACGTATACTAGGTATTTATATATATACCATACAAATATATATTAAACATAAATTTTAAATACATTTTTTTATACTATTTATTTAAATACATACAATACCTTATATTGATTATATATACATATACTAATTTTTCATTAATTAAATATATAACCAACACATATATATACATATACATTCACATTAATTAAATGCCTACAATACATATTCATATTGTATGTATTATGCATTAATTAAGATAATACCATACACATACCTACTCATTAATTAAAATAACTATTATTCATATACATATATGATATATATTCACGTATTTACGTATGTATATATACATATATACATATATATATATATATATATATATATATATATATATATACAAAGAAGGAAGATGAGAGGGGAGGATTTCTTACAGAGATTGGGGTCGGCCGCCGGAGTTCGGCAGCACCGCCGAGCGCGGGGATGCAGCAGGGAGGGTCGGGCTGCTTGCCGGAGATGTACGCTGGGTACAGTGGGGCGCCGGACTGGGAGGTCTGGAGGAGTACACAGGGAGGAGGAGGATGGTGTTGATGGTGGTGGTGGTGGAGAATGGTGTAGGTGGTGGTGGGCTGAACAGGTCGGGCAGACGCCGGAGCGGGCCGGGCTACAGTCAGCAGGCCGCCTGGAGCAGGGAAGGTCGGGGTAGGGACTGACGGCCGCCGGAGATCGAACGCAGAGGGGCCCGGGGAAGAACAGCAGCGGTGGAGGACAGCCGGGCCGGGGAGCTCGCAGCATCAGGGTCCGGCCGGAGCAGGGGGTAGCCGCCGCGGGTGCAGCGGGCTTGGCCGGGGAGAGGGCCGCCCGCCGGAGTCGTGAAGTCGGGTCAGGGAAGTCAGTCACTGTGCACAGGAACAGTGTTCCCCCCTATGATTGGAATTTCAAATTCAAATCCAAAAAGAAGAAGAAGAAGAAAAGGAAGGAAAGAGAAGGAGAAAGGAAGAAGAAGAAGCAAGAAGAAAAGAGAAGAAGAAAGGAAGAAGAATAGGGGCTACGGTTTGGTGAGGGAGAATGGGGCTTGGGGAGGTGTGCTACATTGGGATTAGGGCTTAATATGACAAGACATTAAATAGGGATGAGGGGATGAATCTAATGGTGAGGATGTTCCCAAGTA
This sequence comes from Iris macrosiphon, assembly GCA_036927795.1. Taxonomy (NCBI): domain Eukaryota; kingdom Viridiplantae; phylum Streptophyta; class Magnoliopsida; order Asparagales; family Iridaceae; genus Iris; species Iris macrosiphon. Next base: position 123,957,045 of record JAYESA010000013.1, read on the forward strand.
AATGGGTGGCTAGGATTGAACATGAGGGAAATTAACTCATGTGGGAAATAAGGGTGAGGGTTTAAATAAAAATAATTAAGGATTCCTCATTGGTTAAAAATAATTGGGTGTGGCCACAAAATGCCAATTTGCAATTTAACCCCTTAAATTTGGGAAATTGCACAAACACATAAAATAACGAAAATTTGGCGGGCGATTCGGGGTCCGATAATTTGTAGGGTCAGGGGACACTGTAAGATGGGTATGGGCTGAATTTGGAGGGCACTGGAATTAATTTGGGATTTTAAAATCAGATAAATGGTATCCTCAAATTAAATAGAAATAAATGCAAGTTGTGTTCAACAATTAATTAGGAGTACCTGGGGCCAAAATCAGGTCAAGTCATCAATACCAATATTGAAGAAGACTCAGAACAGAATATTACCCTAATTTGGGTCGCACGAAAAATAGGTCAAGATGGCCTCCAATTTTTGATTGGAACGCACAACGATACAAAATAGGAATTTAAAAAATAGCGTCCGCGACGATTTTTGTGCGGCCAGAAACAATGCACAAGGGGCAAAATTATGAGTTGCAAAAATAGCAGAATTGAAGGCGGACATGTCTAGGACAAGATTGTGAAATTTGTTGGAAGACAAAAGTCTGGATAGTGCTCCAAATATCGAAGCAAAGGCAAAGCGCAAAATATTAAATAAAATACAGTAATTAATTACAATCTCCAATAAATAAATTTCTAGATAAAATAATTAACCTCAAAATTTCATAATTCGGGCAGGTGCTATCTACTGGCTTCTAGGTCAGTCTGCTAGCTAAATAAAATAATTAACACTGCATCTAATACTATAATTATTTACACATCACACATAATAACTATTTAAATCAAATATATTATTATGAAATTAATTAATGGTAAATAACATAATAGTAAATATTGTAAAAATTCGAAAATACCCCTGTTTTCAGAATGTGGTAGTGACAAGTCTACCCACCTTAAAAGAATTTCGTCCTCGAAATTTAAAATCCTCATACTAGTGTTAAACCATACACATTATTATTCCATCAATTTAAATTTTATCATGAAATCTTTTAATAATCCACAATGTCCTTTCGCAATTTCAAAATTCTAAAATTGTGGTATAACCTGAAAATCTTCAAGTAAAGTCCATCAAAATTTCCTTGAAAGTTTTGAGTTAATAATTCAATGCCCGAAATTTATATCCACTCCTCAAAATACTCAACAATATGATATTTAAGGAGTCTCCAAATGTGATATCCAAATATAAGGTTCTAAAATTCATAACTTGCACTTAAATAAATACATTGATAAATCTCCCAAATTTCCAAATTAATAACCAATTTTAAACATGTCAAAATCTTTTCTGGAATTAATAAACCACCAATTATGCCATGTTAATTGCTTAACCATTTATTTAAAATAATTATCCTCAAATTTTAATCATCTTGTTCCTCCTGTCAAGTCATAACTCCTTCATGAATCTTCACTACAGTCAACACCAATAATCACGGTCTAAGAAAATTCTACCTATAGTCATACCACATACAATCTAGGAGAACATACATGGTTATGGTCTCATTTGTTATGGTGTTGCAGTCTATGTATCAGGGTACTACTAACTACATTATAACAAGAGTCATGCATACGAACTACGTACTAAGCAATCAATCAATCAATCAATCAAATAGAGGGGAACAGAATGGAGGAAAGAACAGAACCTACAAACACATTACCGGCAATATAGGTCCCTCGACCGTCACCGCAAATGCCCGTCCTGCTGGGGTGGTTCCCTCCGCGGGTACTGGGCAATATACGGTTCCACAGGTAGCCTAACTGGATCTCTATCATCTGAAGTTGAGCGCTGGCCGGGAAGATAAGAGGTTAGAAGACAATCCCTTACTCGATGTCCCGCAGCGCCGCAGAGCAAACAAAGTCCTAGCCTCGTTCTACAGCTCTCCCAAAGGTGACCTGGCTTCTTACAGAAGTGACAAGTTCGTTGATCCTGTTGTACAGAAACTGGTGCCGGGTACTGCTGTTGATACTGAAATGCCCAGGGCTGTCGCTGGATAGGAACTGGTGCTAGGTACTGCGGTGGATGCTGAAATGTCCATGGTTGTTGCTGAACATGAAATGGTACTTGGTACTGCTGTTGGTGCTGAATACGGGGATGCTTGGCCTGTCTTGCGCTATCATTCGTATCTCCAAAAGTATCGTGACTCCTCTTAGGCCTGAGATCCAGATCCTCTTCTGCAATCTGAGCATCCATCAAGATAGCCTCGAAGGTAGCGGTACGACGACCAGAAGTGCGCGACTTAATCTCTCTTGTCAGTCCCTTTCTAAATTTCCGGGCTCGATCTCCTGGGTCCCGAATCATAGACGATGCAAAACGGCTCAATCTACAGAATTCTGCAGCGTACTCGTCGACCGACATGTTTCCTTGAACTAAGTCATGAAACTGAGTTTCCAAGGCTCCCATTGCCACGTCGGGAAAGAACTTCTCCTTGAAGAGTTCCTTGAAGGTCTCCCAAGTAAGTCCTTGCGCAGTAATTCTCAGTTCTGTGCGATACCACGTGAGTGCGATGTCGAACATCTGACTGCCAGCGGCTTCTATCTTCAAGTTCTCTGGAATTTGGGTCAATCGCAGGCTTCTCTCTATATCCTCTAGCCAGTCGTCAGCGTAGAGTATCCCTTCGGTACCTTTAAACTCTCGAGGCATCATCCTTTTGAAATCCACTATAGTGCCTGACCTCTGCTGTTGCTGGCCAGGAAACTGCTGGTACTGTGCTACTTTCTCCAAAGCTTGGAGAGTCACTTGATGAGCATTCTCCATATTTTCTTTCATCAGCTCGGTTTGTGCCTGGTACGCTTCTGCTTGCATCCTCTGAGCCTCAGCTTGAACTCGCTGAGCGTCTGCCGTCACTCTCTGGGCATCTACCATGCCTTGGATCAAGGTAAACATCTGCGTTCCGTCAATGGGCAAACCTCCTGGAATCGGAGTCGGTGGAGGAGGAAGGTTGTCCGTTACAGCTGCGGCTATCCTCTTAACAGGTGGAGGAGGAGGATCACCTACGTGCATCGGAGATGTAGGAGGAACTACGGATGTCTGTCCATCAGGTGGAGAGGTGGCAGACCCTTCTAAAGCTGATGTTCCCGCTCTCATGGACCTTGTCTGCGGCGACATCCTGAAGACAGATCCCAAAGAATCAATTAGGGTAAAATGCGATATCATCAAGGAAGGACAGTACAGATCTAAAGAAGCAACATTCAAGATAGATAGATAGATAGATAGATTGGAAATAAATCCTAGTTGTGATTGCACAGGTCAAGATGCATCCAAGGTCTGATACTTCTATCTCCTAGGTATCACAGTTCTATCACAAACATACTCACTGCTAGCTTCCTTACCTACTGCAATCGCTAATACTAGTTATCCCTATCACTCAAGTGCATAACAGCTGCAACACACCATACTAACTACTGCCATTTCTAATACAACCCCTGATGATCACTCAAGTCAGTTTGCAGTGAATTCTCAATCATACTCAAGCCAACCGATCCTTATACACATGCATCTCATCTGTTTATATACTAATATATCTCTCTCACTATAAGATCTTATCCTCAAAAAATTCCTCAAAAATAACTCCTCGAATAAAATTTAAAGTAGATTGCATACACTTTCCTCAAGGTTAATTATTTAAATACTGAAATAAAAACTTAATCACCTAAAAGATCCTTACAGACTTGTCTAGGTTCATCAAATTGAATCTGAATTCCTCAAAATAAAGTTTTAATAACCATATTTCAATTCCTCAAATTTTAAAATTTTGCAATTCATTGAAATCTTCACAATAATATTTTAATAACAATCTCAATCTTCTCAAAATTCAAAAATTTGAAATTCATTTTCAATCTTCCATTAAAATTTAAATTCACCTTCTGTAGTCCACTAGCTTAATGTTTAATCATTTTCACTGTCCTCATTGACGGCCATCATCAAATAATATCATAAATCAGTCTATAACTTCCTCTTAATATGAAATCAACTCTATAATGAAGCAAAAATCCTAATTTAATACCTTAATTAACAGCAAACAATCAACAACAATCAAATTCAATATCAATAAGTGAGAATGGACAGAACAAGGGAATGAATTTAAATTGGAAGTTTCAACAAGATTCTCAGGGGTCATCCCAGGAATCTCTCAAGAAATTGTGATTGAGTATTTGCTCTCGTCCTAGTATCCTATGTCCTAGATTCTATAGCAGGCACGCAGTAGTATAACAAGGATGCTACACTACTACGACATCGCACAACTCGCGAAGTCTGACCTGCATGGGCCACCACTAAAAACGTGTCACGATCCGCACCCGGTTTAGGGGCACAAGTACGTGGGTACGTCCAGCCTACGCCGCAGCATCGGCGGTAGAACGCTGTCTAGGTATTGATACTATCTAACTAATGTCACGCAAATATCCAATCTCCATTAGGAGGCACGGATGACACACAAATAGATGAACATATACCCAATCACAGGATAACAGCACGATAAGATTTCGAATAAAACTAAAATTAAACACAACACAAGTCCACAAGTAATATTCTAACTCAACAATATCCAAGAAATCATCAAATTGCCGGAGACAAATCCGGTACCAAAAATCTACTAAAAGAACTTAACAAGAAATAATAATTCCGTCTAGACCTTCCAGAATCACAGCTAACTACCAAGTCTGCAGCTACTCACCATAAGTGTCGGACAGCGGTCATCTAAGGCATAGTCTGGAAAAATATTTCCAGTCAGGAAGGAGCAAAGCACAATCTCAAATAACAGTTCCATTAATTGATAATGTCTATAATACAATAAAACATGTTATGCTAGCTACTGAGAAGACAGTGAAATAAATGCAATGGCAATTTTAAGAGAGACAGGCAATGTAAAGAGACAGGTAATAGGCAATTATGATATAGTCAGTGCATGTATGGAAATAAAAGAACAAGGAACAGTATCATATACGGGTGATGTAGTATATGATTTAAAATGGGAAACTGTAATCTATTCTAGGTGTTTGAAATAGTAGTTTCGAAATGTGATCGGCTTGGGAACATGTACGGTTGCTACAAGGCCTGGCTAATCATGGGTGAAGAGCATGATTAACACTTACAGTTTTTATACTACAATAAGAGGTTATGATCACATTTCTTACTAACTACTTCCCCGCCCCCAACTAGTACTGTGGATCCAACCATGACACGTCACGATACACGAGCAAGTAAAGTCTATCATGTACGGTTTCTAAATATACATGTCGTGTACAATGTCAATACGATAATTAAGGTAACATCTCATGACTGCAGATCCAAGTTATACTAGTCCGTGTAGCACAGTGTCAAAGATTCAGTTGTAACATTTCAAGATCATTGAACTTATAGCAATTATCAATAATTGGAAATTATCAGAGAATGTACTTGCCTCGGTCCTTAGCTGGTATTTATGGATGTCCTGTTCCAGAGTATCCCCTGGGTAAAACCAACAGTCCTATAGACAAACACAATATGACATTTGTATCAGAAACTATCCTAACACACAATAGAAATACACTGGCCTTAGGGCTACGCTAGGTACGGTAGGGTCATCTACTAGATAGGCCAACTATACATATACTAATATCCCTTAATTACAATAATAGATATAAGTAAAATATATACACTTTAGACAAAACTAATACCTGTATGTATATACAACATCTCAAATTAAATACAATTATATATATGTATATATATTAAAAATATGCTAAGGTTTTATGAAAAATGTATACCAATATGAAAATATAACTCTACATATATACATTGATACCAAAATACGGTCATTTACATATTTGTTCATTTATACCAAAATACGTTTTTATTAAATACGAATACCAAAATACGTTTTAATAAGTATACCCATACAAATACATATACACATATGTATTTGTATACCAAAATAATAATTATACTGTATACATACTTGCACCAAAATCACCACATATGCAAAATATATATATATCATGATAGTACATGTATTTAAACACTTTATTCATAAATAACATACATGTACAATATATATGAAATTATATCAAGTATATATATCTATATACAAAATATATATATATATATATATATGCCAAACTTATTTATAGAATTGATTTAATTACCTACTGCTCATATTAATCAGAGATTAATAAAGTAATTTATTAAATATACTAATTTCCACATATATAATACTTTACATTAATTATACATACAAATTTAATTAAAGCATATACTAATTTCATGCTAATTTAAATATATAAACAAACATTTATATATGTACATTAGATATAACATTAATCAATATACACAAATACGTATACTAGGTATTTATATATATACCATACAAATATATATTAAACATAAATTTTAAATACATTTTTTTATACTATTTATTTAAATACATACAATACCTTATATTGATTATATATACATATACTAATTTTTCATTAATTAAATATATAACCAACACATATATATACATATACATTCACATTAATTAAATGCCTACAATACATATTCATATTGTATGTATTATGCATTAATTAAGATAATACCATACACATACCTACTCATTAATTAAAATAACTATTATTCATATACATATATGATATATATTCACGTATTTACGTATGTATATATACATATATACATATATATATATATATATATATATATATATACAAAGAAGGAAGATGAGAGGGGAGGATTTCTTACAGAGATTGGGGTCGGCCGCCGGAGTTCGGCAGCACCGCCGAGCGCGGGGATGCAGCAGGGAGGGTCGGGCTGCTTGCCGGAGATGTACGCTGGGTACAGTGGGGCGCCGGACTGGGAGGTCTGGAGGAGTACACAGGGAGGAGGAGGATGGTGTTGATGGTGGTGGTGGTGGAGAATGGTGTAGGTGGTGGTGGGCTGAACAGGTCGGGCAGACGCCGGAGCGGGCCGGGCTACAGTCAGCAGGCCGCCTGGAGCAGGGAAGGTCGGGGTAGGGACTGACGGCCGCCGGAGATCGAACGCAGAGGGGCCCGGGGAAGAACAGCAGCGGTGGAGGACAGCCGGGCCGGGGAGCTCGCAGCATCAGGGTCCGGCCGGAGCAGGGGGTAGCCGCCGCGGGTGCAGCGGGCTTGGCCGGGGAGAGGGCCGCCCGCCGGAGTCGTGAAGTCGGGTCAGGGAAGTCAGTCACTGTGCACAGGAACAGTGTTCCCCCCTATGATTGGAATTTCAAATTCAAATCCAAAAAGAAGAAGAAGAAGAAAAGGAAGGAAAGAGAAGGAGAAAGGAAGAAGAAGAAGCAAGAAGAAAAGAGAAGAAGAAAGGAAGAAGAATAGGGGCTACAGTTTGGTGAGGGAGAATGGGGCTTGGGGAGGTGTGCTACCTTGGGATTAGGGCTTAATATGACAAGACATTAAATAGGGATGAGGGGATGAATCTAATGGTGAGGATGTTCCCAAGTAAATGGGTGGCTAGGATTGAACATGAGGGAAATTAACTCATGTGGGAAATAAGGGTGAGGGTTTAAATAAAAATAATTAAGGATTCCTCATTGGTTAAAAATAATTGGGTGTGGCCACAAAATGCCAATTTGCAATTTAACCCCTTAAATTTGGGAAATTGCACAAACACATAAAATGACGAAAATTTGGCGGGCGATTCGGGGTCCGATAATTTGTAGGGTCAGGGGACACTGTAAGATGGGTATGGGCTGAATTTGGAGGGCACTGGAATTAATTTGGGATTTTAAAATCAGATAAATGGTATCCTCAAATTAAATAGAAATAAATGCAAGTTGTGTTCAACAATTAATTAGGAGTACCTGGGGCCAAAATCAGGTCAAGTCATCAATACCAATATTGAAGAAGACTCAGAACAGAATATTACCCTAATTTGGATCGCACGAAAAATAGGTCAAGATGGCCTCCAATTTTCGATTGGAACACACAACGATACAAAATAGGAATTTAAAAAATAGCGTCCGCGACGATTTTTGTGCGGCCAGAAACAATGCACAAGGGGCAAAATTATGAGTTGCAAAAATAGCAGAATTGAAGGCGGACATGTCTAGGACAAGATTGTGAAATTTGTTGGAAGACAAAAGTCTGGATAGTGCTCCAAATATCGAAGCAAAGGCAAAGCGCAAAATATTAAATAAAATACAGTAATTAATTACAATCTCCAATAAATAAATTTCTAGATAAAATAATTAACCTCAAAATTTCATAATTCGGGCAGGTGCTATCTACTGGCTTCTAGGTCAGTCTGCTAGCTAAATAAAATAATTAACACTGCATCTAATACTATAATTATTTACACATCACACATAATAACTATTTAAATCAAATATATTATTATGAAATTAATTAATGGTAAATAACATAATAGTAAATATTGTAAAAATTCGAAAATACCCCTGTTTTCAGAATGTGGTAGTGACATTGGGGTGCGAGTAATTGATTCAAAACAAAGCCCTATCAGAGGTAATATAGACGTGATAGGTTTTTTGGATTGTAAGAACATCCCGCTGGATAATTTTGGTGGATCTATTACCATTTTGCGTACTTTGGGGGTACGAGTAATAGATTCAAAACAAACTCTATCAGAGGTAATATGGACGTGATAGATTTTATGGATTGTAAGGACACCCGCTGGGGAATTTTGGTGGATTTGTTACCCATTTACGCACTCTGGGGTGCGAGCAATAGATTCAAAATAAACCCTATCAGATGTAATATAGACGTGATATGTTTTGTAGAACCATTACTTTTTGTGCACTTTAGTGCAGGTAATAGGTTTGAGATAATCCCTGTCAGAGGTAATGAATGTGGCAGTTTTTGTGGACTTAACATAGCAGACATACTCCAGATTGGGTACGGGTGATAAGTTGGAAGATAATCGATATCAGAGGTAATATGGACGTGATAATCGATGGTCAAGGCCGAAAAGTTTGCTCAGAGGTAATATGGGCATGGCAGACTTCGCCGGAGTAGTGTATTAGAGCAATAGTCCAAAGGTAATATGGACATAAACCAGCGCCCAGGAAGATATGATGTAGTTTGGTAATAGAGGAGTACAAGTCTAATTTAGAGTAGTAATTTTTGAGGAAATTTCCGTAGATAGGCATCAGGAGCAAGTCGCCATTGGGTTTTGTTAGCCGGTACACGCCTATGGAAACCACTGTTTCCATAATGAATGGGCCTTCCCATTTAGGTTAGAATTTTTTGGCCGTCTTAGGAGTCATAACCATCGGTCTTTTTACTGTTAGGACAAGGTCACCCACTTAAAACGTTCTCTATTTTACCCGTTTGTTGAAGGCTCCAGAGAGACGCGCTTGATACAACTCTATGCTTTGTTAAGCTAAGAGTTATTTCTCGTCGAGTGCTTCCAACTCCTGTAACCGTCGACGGTAGTTATCATCCATGGTTAGTTGGTTGGAGAGAGCTACTCGTAGTAAAGAGATTTGAATCTCTAGCAGGAGTGTCATCTCACTTTCGTACACTAAAGAGAATGGCGTATTCCCAGTATCTGTCCGGACTATTGTACGGTAGGCCCAGAGATATTCACCCAGCTTCTCGTTACAGTCACGTTTGTTGGAAGATACGAATTTCTTGAGGATCATGATGATGCTTTAGTTGAATTCTTTCGCCAGACCGTTTGCGACAAAATTGTATGCCATGGAGGCTATATTTTGGATTCGGTTCTTGTCACAAAATTGATAGAAGACATGACTAGAGAACTGTGGACCATTATCATAGACGATCCTATACGGCAAGCCAAAGCGATATATGACATGATGTTTGACTAAGTTAATCACATTTATTGTTTTGACTTCAGCGAGCGGAACAACTTTCACCCATTTGGAGAAGTATTCGGTGATTGCCAGGATGAACCGATGTCCTTCTGATGAAGGTGGACTGATTCGCCCGATGATATCCATTCTCCATGCCTCAAATGACCAAGATGCTACCATTGGGTGTAGGAACTCGGACGACTGGTGGATGAAGTTTACGTGGATTTGGCATGCTTGGCACTTCCTTGCATAATCGACAATATCTGCTACCATCGTCGGCCAATAGTAGCCCATTCTCTGAATACGGTCCTGTAGCTTTGGACCGGGTTGATGTGCCCCACAGACGACATCGTGATCTTCATGGAGGACTTATATTGCCTCTACGTTTGACAGTCATCGGAGCAGAAGGCCATCATAGGACCGATGGTATAATATTTTGGTATTTGTGTTATAATAGAAACGAAGGGAGCATCTTCTGATTGAAGTAGCTTCTTTTGAGTTTTCAGGAAGAATTCTATAGACTGCATAGTCGATGAATTGAAGCCTCCAATCTTGAGCATCGGTGTCGACCTCCGCTATATAGTTGAGGCATAAGCATAGGTTGCTTTTGTGACAGACCAGCTCCTGAGTGATCACCGTGATTAGCTGATGGGTATTGTCTAGGACTGCAAAAAAAGCAGCAAGGTCGGCTAAAGCATCTTCCTCAATGTTTTGTAACCAAGGGACATGCTCAATAAAGAATATCTTGAAAGTCACGATGATGTTGTATGAAGCTTGGTGGTAGGGGATCAAGTCTTCGTTTCGGACTTCATATTCTCTCCAGACTTGATTGACGATAAGATGAGAACCATCGTAGGCTTCCAAGTACTTTACTCTGACTTTTTTGGTGTACTGGAGTCCGATGACTAGGGAGTTGTACTCTGCCATATTATTGGAGCATGGCTCTATAAGAGAGTATGCGTGATTGATGATGAGGCCGTACAGGGAGATCAACATTATCCCGACTCCAGCGATGATATTGACTTTAGGCCCTGCTCTTGAAGCACTGTAAAAGAACATTCTCCAAACTGCTTCGTGTGAGGTAACGTTGGCGTCTGCCACTTCGTCTGGAATCTCTTTATAGAGCTTCGCAATTTTTGACCCCGGGTGAGCTACCAGAAAGTCAGCCAATGCTTGACCCTTGGCGGCCTTCTGTTGGACGAATACTATATCATATGAAGATAATAGTATTGCTCAGGTAGCCAAGCGGGAACTGAGTGCCACAGGTTTGGTCATGAGGACCCTGAGGGAGTTGACTCACGAGATTATATGAATGGTCTGTCCAGTCACGTAGTATCAAGTTTTCTGGATGGCGAATACCAGCACAAGGCACTCTTTTTCGACGGTAGTATATCTATGCTCTGGACCGACCATCATCCGGCTAAGATAGTATATGTCCTGCTCGTGACCTGAATCACTATTCTGGGCTAACAGGACACCGAGAGAGTGATCCATTGCGCCTACATAGAGCAGGAATGGCTTTCCCATAACCATGGCCACTAGTACATGAGGGTTTGATAGGTATTCTTTGATGTTGTCGAACGCTCATTCACACTCTTCATTCCAAACAAAGGAGATACCTTTCTTCATGAGCTGTGTGAACGCCCAGCAACATCCACAGAGATTTGATATAAACCTCCTGATATATGCCAACCTCCCTTGGAGGCCGTAGAGTTCCCAGAGATTCTTTGGCTGGTGCATCTCCAGGATGGCCTTAGTCTTGTCGGGTTCTATGAGAATACCCTGGAAAGTGATAACGAAACCCAGGAATTTGTCGCTGGAGACTCCCAGAAAGGACTTGGTAGGGTTCATCTTGAGGTGGTGTGCGCGCATTAAGTCGAACACGGTTCTCAGATCTTGGAGGTGATCATCCTTAGAGTGACTCTTGACGGCGATATCGTCGACGTAGCATTCCACTATCTTGCACAAATGTTTACAGAAAATGGTGCTCATAGCTCGCTGATATATAGCACGTCCGTTTTTTAGGCCGAAAGGCATGACCGTATAGTAGTATACGTCTATCGGGGTCCAAAATGACGTATGTTTCGCATTATCGAGAAACATCTTGATTTGGATGTAGCCTGAGAAGCCATCCATAAAGGACATGCGCTCAAAACCACAAGTGTTGTCGATCATTATGTCGGTGATTGAAAAAGAGAATTCGTCTTTGGGATATGTTGTATTTAGTTCATGAAAGTTGATGCAGACTCAGATCTTCCCATTCTTCTTAACGAAAGACACGATGTTGGCTACCCAGTAGGGGTGTTGTTCCTCATAGATGAAGCCACTAGCTATCAGCTTGTTAACTTCAGCTTCGATGGAATCCATCATGTCTGGCTGGAATCGTCCCTGTTGTTGCTTGACTGGTTTCGCATCTGGCCGAATATTGAGTTTGTAGACCATGATTTGGGGGTCCAGTCCTAGCATGTCTTCGTAACTCCAGAAAAAGATATCGATGTATTCCCTGAAAAGTTGTAATAGGAATTCTCGGTCTTCGTCGGACAGACTTTTGCTGACAAAGATAGGCTTTAGGGAGATCTCGTCACCTAGATCGACTTCAACGACTTCGTCCTCCGTAGGAGGTTCTCGCTGCTCAAATCGTATCTCCCATTGTGAACCCAAGTGTTGTGTCCAAGGTTCCATCTCAAAGATCTCGGGTGGATCCTCGTTGTCTTCCTCAAGGTCGGAAGACACCAGGTTGGAGGACTGTGTTTGTTTGAGCATGTTCCTGATGCTAACGTCGGAGTCACATGATGACAATTCTGAAGAGTGAGAGTGCTCTTCTTCTTTTTTATCTGAGCCCTCGGGGGTTATAGTAGGTGTTACATATCCTAAGCCATGCTTAGTCTTATGATAGTAATCATCGGGCTTTCACGCAGGGGAGAAAAGTCGTAAAGGCGACCTTCGGCCTTTATCGTAGTTTAATCCTTCAGTGACCTCTAGATCGTATCCTATTTTTCGGATAAGATGTAGGGCTTGTGAGTTGTACCGGTAGAGTGGCATTCTGCCTACCTCAAATTCTGGTTCTACTTTATTTGGGATGAAGGACCGGGGGCATTCCACTCAGCCCAAGATAATAATCTTATCTCCTTTCTACCTAGGTGGGACTAAGAAATAAGAATCCTGGCTAGAGCGAAGCCAGTGCATGGTACAAGTAGTGGTCACTTGTGTGTGCAAATAAAGGCCCAGACTGTGCTCCAGGGAGTAGAGTGTACTTATATGCATACGCTCCGAGTAGTTCAAAGATAGTCCTTTATTGAGGAAATAAGGTATCTCTTCCGGCGGGATTACATCGTCAGGGGAAGGGATGTTGACATTGGCAGATATATATTCTTCCAGCTCATCCTTCTCCCCGGCTACCCCAGCGTAAGCGAATGCTTCGGTGGTTTTCTGCATAATTTTACCACCAAAGGTCCAAAAGTTGTAGCCGCGGTCGGGTCTTCCTTTGGTGGTCGACTCGGCCTATGAAGGCGAACGACCAAAGTTTCGGAAGGCGTAGATAGGGCAGAATCTTCTTTTAGTGGTCGATTCGGCCAGAGCCTGCGAAGACGGACAACCATTTGTTCTGGTGACACCAAAGGTACCGGAGATTTAGGTGCCTTCCCACGCGATTTGACGATGATGGGTGTGGCCGCATCAGGAGTGCGCACCTTGAGATGGATTCTCATAGGCTACTCAGATGTTGTTGTGGCTTCAGCTTCATCGTCAGTCTCGTTTTCACCTTCATCTTAGTAGACTTTCTTGTAGAGGATTGAGTTAGAGTTGTAAATCTTGATACCTTTAAACGGATCGAAGTCAGCGAACTCTGTTTTGATAAAACCGTGTTCGTCTACATATTTTAGGCACTGGTGGAGGGTGGATGGCACGATCCTATGTTCATGTATCCACGGACGCCCCAACATAACGTTGTAGGACGTATCTATGTCTATGAAATAGCAGGTGACTTCTGTTTTTAAGTCGCCGATCTGACATTTTTGGTAGATTTTATCCAGAGGGTAGCTTCTTCCCTTGTTGAAGCCGCTGATGGTGGTATTGGTGGCTGCCAGACAATTCATCAGGATCCCTAGGGTCTAAAACAAACTTCTCGAGATAATGTTGATCGACAATCCTGGGTCAATATGCATTCAGTCCACCTTGATAACGCCAATATATAATGTGTAGTACAGGGGCCGATCGTGCCTATTGTTCTTGAGCAATATGTCCTATTACGAGAATGTGATATTGGGTATCACATCCATGGCGTTGTTGCAATATGGTCAAGCAGCAGGATCTTTGGTTGACGGCTTTACTTGCGCCAGGTATACATCGATATTCTACAGTGCCTCACTCAGGGTAGCCCGAGTGTCTTTAGAGAGCCATAAAAGCTCAAATGGTGACAATTTTGTCGGAGTGTGGCCTAATTGTGCTAAGATGTCAAAATTATACGGCCTTTCCAGCCCTTGTGGTGCATTCCTGCGCAACGGTTTATCGAAACGCGTCTCCTTCTGCTTAGACTTATCCACTGGTGGGGGATGAGATGGCCCGGGACCAGCGGTGGTAGGCGTGACAACCGGGGGCGTATCTATCACAAATCGTACCTACTTTTCGGATATGAGTACGTGGCCAAGCCCAGACTATGCCGCAACATCGACGGTAGTACGCTTTCTATGATAACAATGGTCCATTAATCCAAATAGATAATATTTAATCACAAATTCAAATCTATTGCTCATTCACAATATTTACATAGTTTTATAAGATTCTTAATTTATAATTAAATTATAACTCGGGAAAAAATCCGCTAAACATCAAATCCAAAGAAGTTGTTAAACTATCCAAATTCTAATATTGGCCTCCAAAAGCATCTCAATCTCTAACAAAATCCAATGAGCAAGATAACAAGTCACCAAAAAAATGTTTACCCAGTCAGGATGGAACGAGTACAACCCAATAGCAGTTCTAGTTAATTGATAAGTACTATGAATAGTAAATAGTTATGAAATACTTGATGAGCATATGATAATGGAATATGGTACATGATAGAGGAACATTTAAATAAAGAAATAATGAAATACAAGAAAGAAGAACAGAGAAGCATGTAAAGATAGACATATATGTGAACTAGAAAACCTGTCATGCAAGTGTACAATCAGCAAGTATAGATTAATCCAGAATGATTGTATCTAACTAGTGTTTTGAAATACCAAGTTGACATATGAACGGCAAACCACACGTGTCGTGTCGTGTGTGTGTGACTGCTATTATTCCAGTAAGACCATAGGATAGAAAGGGAATGTTCACGCGTCTCCTAGGTATTTTTTTGCCCGATTAGCACTCTGGGATCCAAGGTCCAGACACAAATAATCTCAATAGTACAGAAGATGTCAACATGCCAGAAAATACATTAGTCCAGTAATTCATTAGTCCAGTAATTCATTAGTTCAGAAAAAGTCAATAGGCCTGAAAATTCGTATCTCAAGAAAATGAATCCATACAATACCAATCTGTGTATCCATCGTGTCAGAAATCATGTAAAACACTACTATAAACATGCATCATAGAAAAATATCAAATAATAGAAACTATCAGAGAATGTACTCGCCTGTGGTCCTTAGCTGGTACGGATCAGAATCCAAGTCAAAGTCCAAATAGCCTATGTATTACGAATTTACCACGTTAAAAGATAATTTATTTTAATTTATTTAATTCTAAAATAATTACTATAAAATCCTATTTTAATTTTTGTTCCGAATTTTTAGTTAAATTCCTAAATTTTGTCCAAAGAAACTAAATTTTATCAACTCGAGACTCATGGCACGCAAATCGAGGCAACCTTGTTGACCGAACAGTCAATTGATACAAACTTAAATTTTATGAATGATTTTTTATAGATTTCAGTGTCACAAACATGCTAGAATTTATGGCTCATCCAGATTCAAATTCGTTTGGAAACTATTGTACATACAAAATTGTATTGTGCAACGGTAGTTGATTGCTAATCTAAAAGTTCTACAGAATTAACAGCACATAAATAATTTGAATTAAATTCTGGGAAAAATATATGTTAAAATTTTTTGTGTCATCTTTCTGAAACTTTAAACGGCTCATGATTCTAATCATGGTTCTCCCAATATCGCAAAAATATCGAGACGCGTCTATTTTCGGAAATGCTGTGCTCTACGAATTTTTCAGAATTTAATATTCATAAATTTGTGAAAAAATTTATATATTAAGAAAACTAACCTCAATACAGTTCCAATGCAAGAAAAGGGGACGCGTTTGGAGTCCGGAGCTATGAGTAATGGCTACTGGAAGATCGAAGAACCTTAGATGACAATCACCCAACCCATTCTCTCTCTCTCTCTCTCTAAAATTAAACGGCTGATTAAGGTTATTATACTATATATATATATATATATATATATATATATATATATATATATATATATATATATATATATATATATATATATATATATATATATATGCGGTTGATAGAAAAGGGATAGACTGGACACGTGTCAGAGTATGTTTGGGTGGTTTGTTTATATTATTTGTTTTTGATTTACCTTTATCAAAACATTATTTAAGTCATTTTAAATCTAAATAACTCAAAATAAATATTACAATTAATCATAAAAATCTAAAAAAATTACAAAAAATATATTTTGAACCCATAAACTCTAGAAAAATACTTGGGGTAGTTTTATGTTCATAAGTTTCCTAATATAATTAGGAGAATCTCTAAAAATTATTTTACTTATTTAACTAAAAATAAATTTTAAAAATATTCTAAAAATTCTAAAAAATCCAAAATATATATAATGATATTATAGATCCTAGAAAATTATTTGGGTACATTCTATGTTCCATGGATTGCACAATAAATACTAGAAATCCTTAAAAAGTAGTAATTAGCTTAAATAACTCCCAATAAATACTAAATAAACTCACAAAATTCTCAAAAAATTCTAAAAAATGTATTTGATTATTTAGAATATAAAATAAATGTTTGAGATATTTTTAATTATTTTTGACACTAAATTAAATTCTTGAAAGCCCTAGAAAATTATTGTTACTAGTTTTAATTAACCAAGTGGAAACATCTCAATAGACCAAATTAACCTAATAACAACATTTAAGCTAGAATTACAGGATATGGAGGTTACAAGTCTATCCCTCTTAAAAAAAATTTGTCCTCGAAATTTTAAATCCTTAATAATTTTTTTTTCTGCCACCGTCAAAATTCAAGCAATATAATTATGAAATCAAACCACTATTGTTATTTAACAAAGTCCTTAAAAATTAACTTCATCCTCACAACTTAAAATTTTAAAGTAAATTTTCAAAATTTAAATTTATCTTCAAAATTTAAAATCCAATAGAATTTTTCTCTTAAATCAAATTCACAAGTCATAACTCTTAAATATAATCTAACATTATTTTCTTAAAATTTAAATCTCATTTATATCAGTCTTAAAAAATTTAATAATTAAATCATTCAAATTTAATCTCATATCCAAACTTAAAAATTAAATTCAATCTTGAAGTTTATAAAAAAAAAAAAAAAATTCCATCATTTAAAATTAGAATATCATATTGTAGTCATTTCTCACAATAATTTAATTTGTTCCCACAACCATAATTGTTTTGTCCTCACTGTTATTACGTATATGAATTGAGGATATTTAAATTAATGATCAACCTCAGAACATCAATTAATGATTCAATCCTAAAAATTTAAAAGTTAAATCCAATCTTCAAAGTAAATCCTACTAATATATATTTCATGAATAAATTTAAAAAAATTTAAAGTCTCATCCTCAAAATTTAAATTCCAAATCTACTCCATCAATCATCTCTCTCAAAAAAAAAATTAATTTTGAACTCAAATTAAGTCCGTCAAAGTCGAATTTAACAAGTTATAAAATCAATCTTTGTATTGTCATTCTTTTGGTCTAACTCAACCCATAAACTAAATCTCAATATTATATTAAAATTCTAACACTCAAATTCTCAACATTATCCTTGAATTTCTTGAATTATATCTCAAAACTTTTAAGAGTATCCTTAATTTTAAAAACTTTTAACATTATCCTCAAAACAAAATTCTCAATAATCAAATATGACAACTTCTACCCACCTTATAATTTTATCCTTAAAATAAAATCCTCAAATTTTAACTATTCAAAAAATTAAATAAAATGTATCTTACTTTCCTAAAATAAAATTTAAAATTCAATTAATAAAATAAAATAATAATTACTTCCAGAAATCTTTATAACCATGACTATATTTTTTGAATTGGATTTTAAAAAGTTTCAAATCCATAAAATCTCAACTCCTAAAAATTCTGAAAACTTGAAATTTAATTTCAAAATTTCAAAATATAAAGTTTAAATCCACATCTTGTATACCAATAGCTCTAATGTTAATCATTTTAAATTTCTCAAAATCATAAATTAAATAAATAATACTCTAAAATTTTAAATCAAATCTTAAAATTTAAATTCTTCAAACTTAAACGTAAATCAACTATAACAATCTACAAAAATCTAAAATTCAATAAATCGCCAACTTCTTATCTTTATCATCATTTACGTCGAAAACTATTTTTTCTAAAACAAGAATTTAACCTTATTTTAGCAAGATGTGGATCATAATCAACAAACTAGATAGAAATTTAAATCTCAGAGCACAAAATAATAATAATAATAATAATTTTTATCTTCAACAATTGATTAACCCCAAAGAAATAATTTGCCAATCAAGAATTCTACCCTCACCTTTGGTCACTCCTACTTATCAAAATACATAATATATAGCACTTAATTTTCTCAAATTCATCTACTAGAGTTTACCTCAAAATTCAACATTTATACCTACCTTAATCACGTAGCCTTTGTAACAACTTAACTACTCAAGCAATAAAATTGATATAAGGCATTCCTATTGTATACATAGTCCTAGTCATTGCCCTAAATTTAAATCAATCCTAAGTTTTGAATGAGCACTTTTTTTCTAAAATCTTATTACTAGTCGCAGGCTCGCAGTAGTACGATTAACTTAAGTACTACCACGAGTTCACACTATTTGTGAAACCGGACCTTCGTGGGCCACCATAAAAATTGGTCACGACCCGCACCCGCTTTTCGGATACGAGTACATGGTCAAGCCTAGCATACTCCGCAGCATCGGTGGTAGTACGTATTCTATGATAATAAAGGTCCATCATTCCAAATAGATAATATTTAATCAAAAATTCAAATCTATTGCTCATTCACAATATTTACATAGTTTTACAAGATTTTTAATTTATAATTAAATCATAACTCAGAAACAAACCCGCTAAACATCAAATCCAAAGAAGTTGCTAAACTATCTAAATTCTAATATTGGCCTCCAAAAGCATCTTGATCTCCAACAAAATCCAATGAGCAAGATAGCAAGTTACCTAAAAATATTTATCCAGTCAGGATGGAACGAGTACAACCTAATAACAGTTCTAGTTAATTGACAAGTACTATGAACAGTAAATAGTTATGAAATACTTGATGAGTATATAATAATGGAATATGGTGCATCATAGAGGAATATTTAAATAAAGAAATAATGAAAGATAAGAAAGAAGAACAGAGAAGCATTTAAAGACAGATAGATATGTGAACTAGAAACCTGTCATGCAAGTGTACAATCAGCAAGTACAGATCTAACTAGTATTTTGAAATACCAAGTTGACATATGAACGAATATGGGGTAATATCCGGCAAACCACACGTGTCGTGTATGGCTGCTATTATTCCAGTAAGATCATAGGATATAAATAGAATGTTGACGCGTCTCCTAGGTATTTTTTTGTCCGATTAGTACTCATGGATCCAAGTCCAGATACGAATAATCTTAATAGTCCAGAAGATGTCAACAGGCCAGAAAATACATTAGGCCAATAATTTATTAGTCCAATAATTCATTATTCCAGAAAAAATTCAATAGGCCTGAAAATACGTATCTCACGAAAATGAATCTATACAATACCAATTCGTGTATCCATCGTATCAGAAATCAGGTAAAATAAAACTATAAACATACATCAAAGAAAATATCAAATAATAGAAACTATTATAGAATGTACCCGCCTGTGGTCCTTAGCTGGTACGAGTCAAAATCCGAGTCGAAGTCCAAATAGCCTATGTATTACGAATTTACCATATTAAAATATAATTTATTTTAATTTATTTAATTCTAAAATAATTACTATAAAATATTATTTTAATTTTATTCTAAAAATTTAGGTAAATTCCTAAATTTTGTCCAAAGAAACCAAATTTTATCAACTCGAGACTCATGGCACGCAAATCGAGGCAATCTTGTTGACTGAACCTTCAATGGATACAAACTCAAATTTTATGCATGATTTTCTATAGATTTTAGCATCATAATATAATAGAATTTATGACTCATCCGGATTCAAATTCGTTTGGAAACTATTGCACATACAAAATCGTATTATGCAACGTTGGTTAATTGCTAACCTAGAAGTTCTACAGAATTAACAGCATAGAAATAATTCGAATTAAATTATGGGAAAAATATATTTTAAATTTTATTATGTTATCTTTCTGAAACTTCAAACGGTTCATGATTCTGATTTCTGGTTCTAGCGAAATCATAAAAATACCGAGACGCATCTATTTTCGGACATGCTATCCTTTACAAATTTTCTAGAATTTAATATTCATAATTTTTTGAATTGTTTTATATATTCTGAAAACTAACCTCAATACAGTTCCAATTCAAAAATTGGAGATGCATTTGGAGTCCGGAGCTATGAGTAATGGCTACTGGAAGATCGAAGATCCCTAGATGATAATCCCCCAACCCATTCTCTCTCTCTCTAAAATTAATCGACTGATTAAGGTTATAATATATATATATAGATAGATGTTAGTATGGGGTTGATAGAAAAGGGATAGGCTGGACACGTTTCAGAATATGGTTGGGTGGTTTGTTTATATTATTTATTTTTGATTTGCCTTTATCAAAATATTATTTAAGTTATTTTAAATCTAAATAACTCAAATAAATATTAAAAATAATCATAAAAATCTAAAAAAATTACATAAAATATATTTTGAACCCAAAAATTCTAAAAAAATACTTGGAGCAGTTTTATGTTCATAGGTTTCCTACTATAATTAGGAGAATCTCTAAAAATTAGTTTTACCTATTTAACTAAAAATAAATATTAAAAATATTCCAAAAAATATAATAATGTTATAAACCCTAGAAATTTACTTGGGCCTGTTCTATATTCCTTGCCTTGAATAATAAATTCTAGAAGTCCTAGAAAATTAGTTATTAGCCTAAATAACTCCCAATAAATACTTAAAATAGTCAGAAAATTCCCAAAAAAGTTTAGAAAATATATTTGATTATTTAGAACTTAAAATAAATATTTGGAACATTTTTAATTATTATATTTGACACTAAAATAAATTCTTAAAAGCCCTAGAAAATTAGTGTTACTAGTTTTAATTAACCAAAAATTGTGGAAATATCTCAATAGCCCAAAATTAACCTAATAACAATATTTAAGCTAGAATTTCAGGATATGGAGGTTATATTATTGTCATGCATCGGTTGATATATTGTGCCTGACCTTGTTGTAATTGCTGCCAGCTCTTCAGCCGAGGAGAAAATTGTGTAACAGGTCTTAGATTTCTTGCCTTTGGACTTGGTGGTGGAGGATGCCGCTGGCTGCGTCAAGTCTGGCACGAGGTCGGGATGGACCCACATGACCTCCCCACATGGTGTGGCAAGAGGTATTAGCCCGGTCGTCTGGTCTCTAGCTGGTGGAAGGTTGACAACTTTCATAGTCGTCTTAGGGACAGGGACTACTCCGTCTTGGGCTTCCGTCGGTAGAAAGTGGTCAAATTGGAGGGACACCATGTTGGTGGCGACCGTCACGTCATCGAAGTCCAGGGAAAGAGCCTTGGTGTCTATCAGACGTTGGATGTACCGCATCAGGGTTTATCATTCCTGCGTCGGGTGATGGACGTAGCGGTAGAAGTGACAATACTTTGGGTTGGCAATCTCCGCCGCCTCTAGTTGACGTCTGATGTCGAGGAGCCAGATTTTGTCTTCCTGCATCAGTATGTCGAAGATGGGTTTGACATCAGCATCTTTGAAAGAGTAAGTATCCGTCAGTTTTGGAGGCTTCGTCGGCTTTTGCTCGAACTTCTTGGTCAAGGTAGTGACCATAGCCTGTTTTCCCTTTCCGTCACGGCTGTTATTGTCGCTATTATTGTTGTTGTTGTTGTTTTTGCTATTGTTGCTGCTATTGCCAGGATATTTTCCCTTTTTCTCAGCAGTAGGGATATGGATCCCCAAGTGTCGAGCGTCCTTGAGCTTCTTCTCAGCGTTGACAGCACTGAGAATGAACGCTGTCCAATCTTTGAATTGGCTCTGGCCCATCCAGAGACTGACTACTGGGAGCATGTTCTTCTAGCATATCTCCATTAATGTGGCCTCATAATTACCAGGAGGCAACCTCAGCGCGGCCTATCGATCGAAACCACTCAATGTAGTTTCGTGTCAGTTCCGTTTTACCCTGGGCGACATCCATCACAGAAGACATCATCATATCATTTCCTACCTCATAGAATCTATTAAGAAACAGACGCTTGAGATCATTGAATGATGAGATACAGTTATCTTTGAGACTGCAGAACCAATCGAAAGCTATCCCCACTAACGATCCGACGAAGAGCCTGGTAAGGATAATGTCGCTGTGGGGTAAGTGTCCCATTGTGATCTCGAAGTAGCTTATGAAGCAGCTAGGGGAGGACTTCCCATCAACTATGTTAATGTTGAAGGGCTTGTACTTGGACGGATACGGTATATCCCTCCACTCTATCGGGTATGGTTGCCGCACCCCGAGATCACAGAGTGAGTCCCTATTGCTCATAGTATCTAGGCGAGCCCAAAATTCTTGGATCTCTCTCCTTGCTTCCTTAGCTTCATCTCCTACTGAAGGCACTGACAAGCCAGGTAGGAGAGGATCACCGCCCACGGGTGGAGCGGTCATATTTGAATCCCCATTGGTCCCGGGGTTCAGGTTTGCTTGCCCGGGGCCCTTGCTGGCTGGGGGCCATATTTGCCTTGATCTCCAGCATTGTCTGGGTTAAGGATTGCATTAATGCACTCATTGTATGATCATGGCTTCGAACATCTCGAGGCACTGTCGGTCACTGGAGCCTTCATGGTTGTCTCCGTCCATGTACACCGTCCTCATATAGGAAAAAATAGAGGGGGCAGTGGATGTCGTACTCCCCATCTTGTACCCTTGTAGTGAGTAGTCTTTAAGGAGGGCGAGAGTCGGTGTGTCTTTCTCAGATTCAGAGGGGATACTACCCCCATCGTAGAAGATTGTGTCGTCTTGGTGGGAGTAGCTACCCTCCGGGATCTCAGAGTCCGTTCCTTGATAATCGTTGTCTCATTGGAATATCGAATTTTTGCGTACGTCCCGGGGGACACTACCCCCAGCTTGGGCCACCCCTAGAGGTTCTGAGGAAGAACTACCCCTAGGGGCTGACAACTTCTTTCTTGAGCGGGTGCCTTAGAAGACGCCTTCTGCAGGTGCCGTTGTCAGACCTCTGGGTAATCGCCTTCGCAATGCAGTGGTAGAGAGCGTCAGACTGGAGGTGTTTGACTGCTTTCTTTCCTTGGTGGCAAAAAGCTTTCCAGTTGAATAGCATGAGGCGAAGGGTAACTCCTCCTCCTCTGATACTTGCACCTAATCTTTGGGTTGCTACCGGATAGGTGCTTTCGGGTACAGTCACCATAAGGCCGACTGCCTGTCTGTGAGTACTACTGCTTTATTGCAGCAACAGTTGATAATAATATTGGTACAGCTGTGCCTCGGAGAGGGTACGTTGCATGCTGTAGTTGTTTCCCTTATTTTGTGTTTGTCAGTAATCATGTCACACAAATCATGCAAAGAGCGTTTTACCTTTGCATCCTCTTTGTGAGTCTGGGTATCCCGGGCAAATGGATGCACAGGTACTGCATTTGCTTCCTGGCCTGGATTTCGTAGACGAACTTGCCCCGTGGTACTGGTGGAAGACTTTTGAGACTAATCCTGTCCATTGGTCCCTGTGGGCTTGACGCATGGGTCAGTCATGTAGAACTTTTCGTCAGAGGCTCGCATAAAAACTAGTGATGCCTGTCCGTAGTCGATCGTATGAGCAGTTGCTTGAGCTTGACGTGATCGCACTGCCCTGAACTTCTTCAGCTTAGCTACCGCAGGTGCGTAGTTAGAAGAGTCCAGTTTTAGATTTTACCATTTTCAGTGGGTAGCATAGGATCTGCGCCGCATGAGATATGGTCAAAAATAGAGGTTCTGTTGCTATTGGTGTCGGATGCGGCCTCCCGTCTACGGTTGTGAGTTGATGCCGCATGGGCCGTCTTATGAGGCCTCCCTCTTGGCCGCGTAGAAGCTGCCTCAGTACCAGGACGTCTGGCATGGTAGTATTTTTCTCTGTTAGAGTCTAGGTATTGAACAGTCTCTACGTCAGCCCGGGATGCTGCATAGATGTGGATGTTATGGGTGTTCATCCGACGATCATCATGGAAAACATCGTAAGAGGCGGTAAGCGTCTGCTCCACAACTGGGTAGGGCACAAAGGCCTTGTCCACCCATATTCCGTGGATCCTCGAGTGGGGACCACCCTTTTTGTTGGAAGAGACTTCCGAATAGACAGTGGTCGCATGATGTATGGTCCCTGCGGCTGGGAGAGAGACGGGGAGCGTATGCTCCGTATTTGGGTGAGACACAGAGGCCTTTGCTACCCATGTCCTGTGGGTCTTCTTGGGCTTTGCTTGCCTTAGAGAAGGACCCACGCTATCCCCGGAGAGCATATCCTCAAAAACTTGCTAGTTGAAGCGGACCACCAACATCTTTTATGTCGAGCCGAGCTTGGCTGCATCGGACTGTGTCACCGACTTCTCAACAGAGGAGAAGGAAGTCCCCAGCAGAGTCGTCATCTTATTTTTATTTAATATAAAAACAAGAACTGGAAGAACTAGATTTGATTAACAAACTAAGAGAGTATAAAGAAGAGTCGAAGGAGACAATCTAAGTACAAATTTATTTACTGGGGTAACGACGGAGGGTTAGGAGTGTAACAACTCTCTTTACTCCTGAATGATCCGATATGGAAGATCTTCTCTCTCCCTTGAGTATTAATTTGCAGATAGCCAGCCAGCCTCTTGTCCGGGTCTGGTACCCTACTATTTATAGTCATATTTGTGGCCGCATAGATTTTGGGCCACATGGATGGCGGGATTGGCCACGTGTCTCTTCCCAAACTGGAAGGGTACTATAGCTATACACAAGAATCTGGACTCCGATGCCATATGAATATTTGTTAGAATTTTGTTGTTTATTGATTATCTAGGCGATTCTCAACTATGTAGGTGCGAATTGGTCAAATGGACATGTGGTCGCAATTTGGTTGGAGAGGACCACTCAGTTGTAACAACAAGACTTGGTCATCGTGGAATCTGGGACACATGTGGCCAAAGACGCACGAGATTCACAGAGTCTAGAATACAAGGGGCCAGAGACGCATGGATCGCATGTAGTCTAAAATGCAAGGGCCAGAGTCGCATGGGACACATGGAGTTTGGGACGCTTGGGCCAGAGACGCATAGAGCGCATAAAGTCTAGGAGGCATGGGCCAGAGCAACATGGGATCTTTTTGTCGTGTTGTCCACATGGCTCTGTACCATCCTTGGGACTTCTGCGCCTAAGTGTGTTCTCGTCCTTCGAGGTGATCAGAAAAACCCTTTTTGTTAGGATTCTGTGTCAGGCACCATCATTGTTGTCAGGATGTTATGTCAGGCCGACCAGCGGTCAGTTGTCAGAATGTTTGTTTGGACCGCATAAGTATCCTTTTTCTGGGTCTCATGGTGTCCATGCGGTCCATAATCTGTTGTATTTTATTTGGGGTGCATGGACGTTAGACACATGGATGCATCTTTTCCATGCTTCTACAGTCCTTACCTGTAAGGTTGAATATACTTACTGGTAATGTTCTCGTTAGAGTAGATAGAGTATATCCCTCATGTAGAGTTATAGTATGCGGTAGAGAGTTTCTCGTGAGCATGATAGAGTTTTCTATGGGTGATTATGATGTCGTCCTTGGGATGGATTGGTTGAGTGCGAGATACGCGATGATAGATTTTTATAGTGGCAATGTTATCTTTCATGTACCTGGTAGGGAGGAGTTCTCATTCTTGAGAGGTGCGGTAGAGTCACCGGAGGTTACACTGATGATGGAGGAGGCCGAGGAGGCACAGTTTCCCAGGGTAGTTTATGAGTTTTCTGACATATTTCCCAATGAGCTACCGGGAGTACCACCGGTTAGGGATGCGGAGTTCTATATTGATTTGATCCCTAGAGCAGAGCCTGTTTCAGAGAGAGTTTACAGGATGTCACCATCTGAATTGGAGATCTTGTACAGGATGATTGAGGATTTGAGAGCCAAGAGATTCATTAGACCTAGTGCATTGCCTTGGGGAGCCTCGTTACTTCTTGTTAAAAAGAAGGATGATTCATCACGTTTAGTTATTGATTATATAACACTAAATATAGTAACTATTAAGAACAAGTATCCTTTGCCTAGGATAGATGAGTTGTTTGATCAACTCAGTAGGGCAACTGTATTTTATAAGATTGATTTGCGGTCTGGGTATCATCAGATCAGTCAGAGAGTAGGATATACCCAAGATGGCATTCAGATATAGATATGGTCATTAGGAGTTCCTAGTTATGCCATTTGGAGCGACCAATGCACCAGCTATATTCATGTCTCTCATGAATAGCATCTTCATGCCTTACCTAGACCAGTTTATTATAGTGTTTATTGATGATATCTTAGCCTATAATCGGAGTGAGAAAGAACATGAGCAGCATCTTTGTGTAGTTCTTTAGATTCTTTGAGAGCAGCAGTTGTACGCGAAGTTCAGCAAGTGTGAGTTCTGGCTTGATCTTATCTCATTCTTGGGACATACATTTCTGGTGGAGGAGTCGAGGTAGATCCCAAGAAGGTAGAGGCTATTGAGAGTTGGCCAGTACCCTGTACAGCTTCAAATATACGTAGTTTTCTGGGTCTAACAGGCTATTATAGATGGTTTGTTACAAACTTTGCTAGGATCTCTGCACCTTTGACATGGCTGACGTGTAAGGATGTACGCTTTGAGTAGTCATATGCTTGTCAGACTTATTTCGAGAAGCTCAAGCGGAGTTTGATTTTGTCTCCTATTCTGACACTTCCACTAGGACCAAGAGGGTTCTTAGTGTATTATGATACTTCAGGAGTGGGACTAGGGGTTGTCCTTATATAGCATGATAGAGTGATAGCTTATGTATCTAGGCAACTTTGAGACCATGAGAAGAGTTATTCGAGGCATGATCTTGAGTTGGCAATAGTAGTGTTTGCACTTAAGCTCTGGAAGTATTATCTATATGGTGATCGAGTGGAGATCTTCATAGACCAAAAAAGCTTGAGGTATGTGTTCACACAGAAAAAACTCAATATGCGGTAGAGGAGGTGGCTCGAGTTATTGACGGACTATGATGTTGACCTTTAGTATCATCCAGGGAAGGCCAATGTCGTAGTTGACGTCTTGCGCAAGAGAGGAGAAGATTATTTCTTGACAGAGCAGTGCCATATTATAGAGGATCTGTAGCAGATGGGTATCGAGGTAGTATTACCTGGTAATATCGGTTTGATGGCTAGTCTGCAGGTTCAGTCTTTTATAGTTGAGAGGATCAGAGCAGAGCAGACTGGTGATGTCAGGCTTCAGCATTTCAGAGCAGAGTATGATTCAGGATGCAAATCAGAGTTGAGCATTCATGAGGATGGAACTCTCAGGTTTGGGAGTCGACCTTGTGTGCCGAAAGGAGATATCAGGCAGGAGATTATGTCAAAGGCCCACGGCTCTCCGTAATTAGTACATCCAGGAGGGACAAAGATGTATCGGGATATTCATCAGCACTTCTGGTAGAATGTTATGAAGAGGGAGATAGCTCGATTCATTTCTTGATGATTAGTCTGTCAGCAGGTCATGGCTGAGCATCAGAGACCGGCCGGACTACTTCAACCTTTATCGATTCTGGAGTAGAAGTAGGACCATAATACTATGAACTTTGTGATTGGTCTTCCTAGATCCCATATGGCAGGGATGCTATATGGGTTATAGTGGATCGACTCACGAAGGTTACTCACTTTCTTCTTTTCAGAGTGGGCCAGTCTACAGAGAGGTAGCTGAAATATATATGAGGCAAATAGTCAGACTACATGGTGTGCCAGTTAGAATAGTCTCAGATAAAGCTTTATGGTTCACATCTTACTTTTCGTAGAGCCTACAACAGAGTCTGGGTACCAGGTTGAAGTTCAGTTCAGCTTATCATCCGTAGATAGACAGACAGTCAGAGTGTTCAGATGACACCCTTCGAGACTTTGTATAGTAGGAGATGTAGATCACCGTTAGCTTGGGATAACATTGGCGAGAGGAAGATGCTTGGTCCAGAGATGATTGCTCAGTCGATTGGAGTGATCAGGAAGATTAGAGAGTATCTAAGAATGGCTCAGGATCGCCAGCGTCATTGGGAAGATTAGCACCGTCGTCATCTTGAGTTATCTATCGGCGACCATATATTTCTGAGAATTTTGCCTACCCATGGAGTTATTAGATTTGGAGTAAGAAAAAAACTTAGTCCCAGATATATAAGCCCCGTCGATATTCTTGAGCGAGTTGGAGACGTATCTTATCGTCTAGCTCTTCCACTATTGCTTTATGAGGTACATGACATCTTTTACGTATCTCAATTGCGCTGGTATATTCCAGACCTAAGCCATATCCTGGATTATTTGGAGTTGGTTGTTGGTATCGACCTATCGTATGAGGAGAGGCCCATGTCTATTTTGGACCAGAGGGAGAAGGTTCTCAAGAACCGGACTATCAGATTAGTTCATGTTGCTTGGGGGCATCACTCAATGGATGAGTCAATGTGGGAGCGCGAGGATGATATGAGTACTCATTATCCATTTCTCTTTGACTTGGGAGGGATACTTATTCGTATACCCATATCCTAACTTAGCCTATGCATGTGATTGATAGTTAGCTTATCTATTATGTCTTTTATTATTTCTTTTCTGATTTCTTGTTGTTGCCCAAAAAATTTCATGCTCACCTGAGTTTATTGCTTGTTTTCTGTTTCGTGCTTGCTTTATTGGATTTTTTTGTTAGTTGATTTTGGATCCTTTTGGAAATTTCGAGGATAAAATTTTTCTAAGGAGGGGAGAGTTGTGCGACTCGTCTCACAGTATTAGTATTTTATGAGGATACATATTTTGTGCTATTTATTGTATTTTATTGGATTTCGAGAAAGCTCAAAAAATTTTAAAATTAAAACTTTACTAACTGACTGGTATGCCAACGGTATACTACAACGTACCGACGATATACTGTTCGGCAGATATTTGTTTCATTTTTTGAGATATTTTTGAGATATTTCTCTATAAATAGTACTCAAGTTATTTTATTTATTTATTTCTCTTTCTCTCTCTTCTCTTCTTTATTTTCTCTCAAGCTTGGAGCGTGGTCTTGAGACCTGGGGTGTGGTTTCTGAACTCCTTCATGGAGGTGGACTTGAAGGTTTAGGCTGAAAGCTCGCTTTAGGCAAGTACACCTTGCCGATTTGGTGAACTTCTTTTACTTTCTGTCATTTTACTTTCCTGGATCTTTGGTTATTGCTTTTTAGCTTAGACTTGCTTTACTATTACTGTTCATCTCGTGTTGTCTAGCCTTTTAACCGTCTCGATTTTAATTTCTGGTAATATTTTGTCTCGTCCCTTTTTGGTAACTCAGTAACAAAAATGATACCGTACTTGTGACCGTGAGATTTAGTCCATATTATGATATTAGACTTACCCTAGACTTGAATCCTAGTTATGACCGTGAGATTTAGTCCATATTATGATATGAGACTTACCCTAGACTTGACTCCTTATTAGACTTGGTTCTAAAAAATTTTAAGATTTTATTTTGATTCCGAAAATAAGACTTGACTTGACTTTAACCATGTTTATCCTTAGAAACTGGCATACCGACGGTATACTATAGTATACCGACGGTATACTATAGTATACCGACGGTATACCGATTTCGACTGACATATATTTTTAGATATTTTCAGTGAACCTTATCGGCATACCGACGGTGTACTATAGTGTACCAAAGATATACCGATCCTTGCCGACATTGTTAACCGACTTCAGGATATTTGTATTGGCCAACATACCAACGGTATACTACAGTATACCGATGGTATACCGATTTATCGAACTTTATTTTCCAGTAACTTTTTTCCTACTTAAAACTGCATACTGACGGTATACCAATTTGTTGAAATCTAAAACTTGCTGTATTTTTTCTATCTATGAGGCCGGTATACCGTTGGTGTACTGGACTATAACGACGGTATACCTATCTTGTACTTTCTTTAGGAATTCTAGGTTTTTTGTGATTCTATTCTGATACTTCTGGCTTTTGTTTGGACACGAGATGACTTAACCTGACTAGACATAAACTTACATGGCTTAAGAGGACTTGACTTGACTTGAATTGGCTTTACTCGATTTTACCCGACTTTGTCCTTGCTACACGTGATGACATGATTGACTGAATTTTGCTTGGCATGACATTACATGGCTTCATCGGACATGGCATGACATGGTTTCACTTGGTTTCATCTGGATAGACATGGCTTTACATGGTTTTACTTGGCTTCACCTGGAATGACATGGCTTCACTTGTCTTTACCTGGCTTCACTTGGTTTCACGTGGCTTGGTTGTTGTCGTGACTTACATGAGTCCGTTTTTGTAATATATATTAAACCTGTTTATATTTTTATTAGAACTTGTTTTGTTGCATCATATCTAGGATGGATTCTGTGGAATGCCACATTCGAATTCATACAAGAAACTGCTAGGGGTTAATAACTAAAAATTTACTTCGTACATGGCTAGAGATTTTCCTAGATTGCATGCAGTCCCGGTTATTCATACAGTATTCTTGTGGAGTATTCAGTGGTTTATATTGTGGAGTATCTTGAGGAGTATCTTGTGCTGGTTTGTGCGTATAGATATCATGGACAGAGTGCAGGGGCTTGAGATCATAAGGAACTATAACATCGCATTGCATTATAATTGTTAGTAATTAGGAATGTGATAACCCTAGTTAGTTAAAGTATCAAGCCGTACCTATATAATTTGCCATAATTTATGAATGATGGTTAGTCCAGGATTTATATAATCATCTTTATTTTTTGTACTTGCTATTCTATTTTTTTACCAGTTCAGGATATATCTTATTGTAGGTTTACAATATTTCTTTTATTTTCCTGAGATCATTTATATTCAGTCTTTACTTTCAGTATTTGTATTGTTTGTGATATTGGTTTAAGTTCCTAGATTGGCTTTCTTTGTGGTACTTGCTATTTGGGATCTGACTCCACTGGTTTTGTATGGCCAGATCCAGTAGCAGCACCGGAGGATCTTCCATACTTGAGGATGGTGACCACCAGGAGCACCAGACCACTTGAGTAGGTTTTCTTACTTTTCTACTATGTTGTACATTCTACTTTTTTTGGCATTTAGCCACCGAGCACATGTTTAGCTTGTATTTTGGTTTGATCAGTTAACCTACGGGCATTAGCATGATTGACATATCCTAGGGTTGATCATGTTTGACTTAGATTCTGGCTAGTTTATTCATTTTATATTCACTAGCTTCATGATCATCTGTATAATATAGTTTGGGGCGCTTTACTATTATATTTTAGCTGATCTTACATCTTATTATTATTATTGTTGTTCTTGTGATTGAAACACTAGGGTCTGTTGGACCTAGGCTTGACTGTTGGTTTGTAGTAGTGGCCCTAATGTCTTACAGCTTCACCGTATATGCGGAGTACCAACGTGCTCTAAGTATACGTAACTGGCCTTGTCAGCCCTGCTCTCCAGTACTCTGGTTTTGGGGCATGACAATGTCATCAAGTAAATAGCCACTGGATACCTGCTTAAGGCATCAGCGACTACGTTGGCCTTTTCCGAATGGTACTACAATGATATGTCTTAGTCTTTTATCAACTCCAACCACCGTCGCTGCCTCATGTTCAGCTCTTTCTGTGTAAACACGTACTTTAAGCTCTTTTGGTCGGTAAGGATTTGTCACTACCATATTTTCTAGAAAATAATATTTTAGTAATTTTATATTTAATTAAATATTGTGCATGATAAATAATTATTTGTTGTATTATTTAATTATTGTTAGATATTATTTATTTATTTTGGACTTGTGTTAGTAGAGCTAACTAGTTTAGTTTAGACTCATGGACCAACATGTATTAATTGTTAGAATTTAGCCCAGTTAGAAAGCCCATTGGTTAAGAGGATGATTAATTTAATAAAAATATTAGACTATGTCACGCCCCAGTCCCAAAATACGTAGGACCAGGAATACGTAAGCATGCCAGCCGTATGTATATGGCAACTCCAATAAATGGATACCATAATACACACGTACGTTGTAATATGAATGTTAACTCACATGTGGTATATATATTGTCACAAGTCACAGGGCAAAACTAGATCTCATCCACAGAATCAAATAACCAATCAACTATATAACTGAATCAAGTATAAAATGCTTGATAAGAATAAGTAGTTGGGCGGAGACAAATCCACTACCAACTAGAATATAAGAGAAATCATATAAGTACATCTAATGAACAATGAGGCTCGAAGAGAAGACCTCCTCGAAAGAGTGACAAGTAGCTAGTCCTGATCCGTGCTCCTGCGAATAGTCAAGATCGTCTACACCTGGAAAGGGACCAGGTCCTCAGAGGGACGTAACAAGATACATAGAAGCATGCCAACTGAATACAGTAAATATGCATAATAGACAAAAAATATATAAGTAAGTTGTACTAGACAATCTATATGAATATGCAAAATAAGGACAACCTTTTCGACATATGGGTAGGTATAGGATACTCTATCTATCTCACAACTCACATACACGTCCATGAACATCATCAGCCGTCATACCGCGAGGGTAGCGACCATCGTGACACCATCAGCCGACATACCGCGAGGGTAGCGACCATCGTGACACAACTCCCGTAGTGCGTGCTAGTTACTACGGTTTACCAGAGTGTGTAGCCCATACGCCTACTGATTGTCCTCCCCTCCCATGATACTATATGTCAAGTGTGTGTCAACATATATATAGTATATAATTATGACTGAAAGAAAACACATATATAACGAATATATAAAAATATTATAAGCATACAAAGTACTATAAGCAATTTGTCAAGGTATCTTGCCTGCTCTGAAAAAGAATGAAGTCACAACTCAAGGCGTCATCCGATCTACCCGTCACATAAATTAAACAAGTTAGGTTACAAAAGTGGGTGAATAGGTTCCTCCATTTTAATCTATTTTAATTCTGAATAAAATAACCTAAAATAGTAGTTTAATCTTATTATAATATGATTTTATTGTTAAATCCTAATTTTGGTCCAAAGAAAGTTAAGTTTACGAATTTGTGATCCGTGGCACACAAATCAAGGCAATCCGTTGACCAAAAAAGTTAATCAACTTAAATTCTAGATTTGTGTGTAGAATTCTATAGATTTCAATGCTACATGAACACCAGAATCAACGGTTTCATAAAATTATAAGTCGGTAAAGAGTTATGTCCACAAGGGCGTACATATGACAGTTTTGATAGTTTTCTATTTACGTCTATGTCGCACGAATTTACAGTAAAATAAACTTACATATTAAATTTTGGAAATATTATTTTATGTAATTTTATCATGTAAACTTTTCGAAACTTTAAACGGTTCATATTTCGAATTCGGGATCAAATACGGAAACGCGTCTGATTTCGGAAAGCTGGCACATTTATAATTTTCTGGAAAAATACTTTCATAAATTATTAAAATAATTTATATATTCAGAAAATTAACCTTGATATAGTTCTAAAAAAAAACTGGAGCGCGTTTGGAGTCCGAAGCTAGGAGATATCGTCTTTTTAAGTCGTCATAACTACTAGAAAATGAGACTGAATTTATGACGAATTTTGACTATTTTTGGACGAAAAAGCGAGGAGTTTGGGGAAGAAAATTATGAAAGATAGTTTATTCCGTAAGTCTAATAGATATTTATAATTGTGGAGACTACTTAATTGAATACGACCAGGATTGGCTAATTTGGATATGATTAGGATGAGTTTAAATAAGGATAGGATATGCATGAAGTTGCTTTTCTAGTAGGCTTAGGATTTGAATTAATTTAAAATAGAGTTTGAGTTTATCACAATAATTTATAATCTTAAATAGAATTAAAGATAATACAAATAATTTATATATAATCTTATTAATATCTATTTACACTAAATTAGCATCTATCTAATATTAAGACCATATATATCCAAATAAATCCTAAATAATTTCAAAAATCCAAATAAATTTATTAAAATTCTAAATAAATTACAAAAAAATATAATTAAATATTTTAACCTAAAATAAATATTTGGTAAGAATAATATGCAAGTATGGTCCCTAGAAATTTACGTTTCCTATGTTTTAATTACCTAAAAATTCTAGAAAAATCTCAAAAAATCTAAAATAGCCTAAAAATGATTCTAAATAAATATTTACATAAGTAAATATACTAAAAAATTAATTTCTAATTAACTAAGAGAATACTCTAAAAAAATATAATATTTAAAATAATTTATAATAAATATAATAATATAAAATATACACAAAATACCTATTTTGGGTGAGGGGGTTTACAATCTACCCAACTTACAAAAATTTCATCCTCGAAATTAAAAAATAAGGATTGATTTGTTAAATCTTTCACATTCATATCTAAGGCAAGTCAACCGCAATCTTCTTAAAAATTTAAATTATAAAATCTATTCAAATCCATCATAATCTCTTCAAAATTAAAATAACTACTATTTAAATCAAAATTTAACCTATCATAATCTCTTCTAGATTTTTAAATATCAACATCCAAATTTAATTCAAATCTATATGATATCTTGAAGATTAAAATAACCCACATCAAATTTTATATCATGATTTTCAACTATCATAATCTCTTATAGATTTTAAACAATTCTAATAAAATCTTATTCCTATATTTCAAATTAAGAATTTTGTACTCTTCAAATTTTAAATTCAATTTCTATTATCAATATTTTAAATAGGTGATCAAACAATCAAAATTCAACTTTTAATTCAAATCATCAAATTGTAAAATTTTGAATTTATTCCATCAATAATCATGTTTAGAGTTCTATATTTTTTTTCCTCAAGATTTAAATTGTTAATTCAATCTCCAATATTCAAAATTTAAATTATGTGCTCAAATTATAAATATTTGGTCTACAATATCAAAATTTTAAAATTTATTTTATTAAGGCATTCTTATCTTTAAAGATAAATCCTCATCATTTAAATCATTCTTCTAAAAATTCTCAAAATTAAAATGACTTAAATCTCTTAATCTAATCTTACTTGATCACAATCTAAATTTTTTTTACCTCAAGTTGAAATGCAACTTCTACCCAACTTAGAATTTATCGATCTATCATATAGGCTATACATTTAAGAAGAACGTCCTCAAATTATTTAATCGTGTTATTCAATCCACAAAATATCTCACATATTTTATGTCCTTAATTACAAAATATAGTCACCAAGTAATGTGATTGGCCTATGGGGTATATCTAGTACTCTCTGTGTATCAAACTTATATCAAGCAAGAGCGTTCGTCTTTTCGAAATAGGGGAAGACGAAAAACAATAATAAAAAATTCAAGGAGGAGGTGATAGAATATAAGTACGGGGTTCAAGGCGATTAAAGAATTTAAAAAGAGAGTTGTCAGGGCAGTTGTGGATTGAAATCTTATTTTGGTAAATTCCTATTCATATGCTCATATCAGTACAGTTATGTAACCGATAAGATATGCTCGGACATGTCTAAAGGCAAGTATATTCGTCTAACATGTTGAGTTAACTATATCTCAATCCACGTAAAGTAGTCATGCGAAGAGCGAACCAAGTGCATTAAGGTTGATCAGACCGTAATACACTAATTCTGATTTAGACAATGTATTAGTAGGCGTCCCCAATAACACATATGTCATGAACAAGCTCGATAAATGGATAAGCTTACAAAACTAGGCTATAAAATAACAGCAAGCGGAGGTAGTCCAGAAAATATAAGTACGCTGGATTATGATGAAGGAAGGTATAAAATAATTCAAGTTCACAAAGAAGATAAGACTTGTCCGGTGTTGTGCCTCTATAGTTGCCAGACTAACTATTTGTCTAAGTCTTTAGCCGACCAAATGGGGTTATGGGCCTCTAAGTTATACAGTCTAGATAAATACTATCTTCTTATACAAGCCTATAGTTGGTGTCATTCAATTACACTTCATTAATGGGTCAAAAGGACTATGGGATATTAGGTTATGAGGCATACTACCAAGCTTACAAGAATTTAACTAATAGTGTTATTGAACAATAGAGTGTATATACCTAGTACAAGTCACCTTCCTAACCCCTATCAAGCACGAAAGAAAAGATAAGATTGACGTTGTGAAAGGATCAAACAAGATGCAATGCAAGCAATCAAAAAAGAATGTGAAATGAAATCAAGGGAGGTGATTAAATAAGTGGATGAGATCCTATATTCTAATCCTATGCGCGGGCTTGTTCGGTATAGTAACGTAACCGAGACAATATGCTCTCGACCTGCATGGGCCACCACAAAAATATGTCACACCCCAGTCCTAAAATACTTAGGACCCGGAATACGTAATCATGTCAGCCGTATGTATATGGCAACTCTAATATATAGATACCATAATACACACGTACGCTGTAATATGAATGTTAACTCATATGTGGTATATATATTGTCACAAGTCACATGGCAAAACTAGATCTTATCCATATAATCAAATAACCAATCAACTATATAACTGAATCAAGTATAAAATGCTTGATAAGAACAAGTAGTTGGGCGGAGACAAATCCACTACCAACTATAATATAAGAGAAACCACATAATTACATCTAATAAACAATGAGGCTCGAAGAGAAGACCTCCTCGAAAGAGAGATAAGTAGCAAGTCCTGATCCGTGCTCCTGCGAATAGTCAAGATCATCTACACCTGGAAAGGGACCAGGTCCTCAAAGGGACGTAACAAGATACATAGAAGCATGCCAATTGAATACAGTAAACATGCATAATAGACATAAAATATATAAGTAAGCTGTACTAGACAATCTATATAAATATGCAAAATGAGGACAACCTTTTCGATGTATGGATAGGTGTAGGATACTCTATCTATCTCATAACTCACACACATGTCCATGAATATCATCAGCTGTCATACTGCGAGGGTAGCGACCATCGTGACACCATCAGCCGACATATCGCGAGGGTAGCGACCATCGTGACACAACTCCCATAGTGCGTGCTAGTTACTACGGTTTACCAGAGTGGGTAGCCCATACGCCTACTGATTGTCCTCCCATCCCATGATACTATGTGTCAAGTGTGTGTCAACATATATATATAGTATATAATTATGACTGAAAGAAAATACATATATAATGAATATATAAAAATATGATAAGCATGCAAAGTACTATAAACAATTTGGTAAAGTATCTTGCCTGCTCTAAAAAATAATGAAGTCCCAACTCAAGGCGTCGTCCAATCTACCCGTCATATAAATTAAACAAGTTAGGTTACAAAAGTGGGTGAATAGGTTCCTCTATTTTAATATATTTTAATTCTGAATAAAATAACCTAAAATAGTATTTTAATCTTATTATAATCTGATTTTATTATTAAATCCTAATTTTGGTCCAAAGAAAGTTAACTTTAGGAATTTATGATCCGTGGCACGCAAATCGAGGCAATCCATTGACCAAAAGTCAACAAACTTAAATCCTAGATTTGTGTGTGGAATCTTATAGATTTCAATGCTACATGAATACCAGAATCGACGGTTTCATAAAATCATAAATCGGTAAAGAGTTATGTCCACAAGGGCGCACAGATGATAGTTTTGGTGGTTTCCTATTTACGTCTATGTCGCACAAATTTTACAGTAAATTAAACTTACATGTTAAATTCTGAAAATATTATTTTATGTAAGTTCATTATGTCAACTTTTTGAAACTTTAAACGGTTCATAATTTTGAATTCGGGATCTCCAGAAATCTCGAAAATACGAAAACGCGTCTAATTTCGGAGAGCTGGCACTTTTAGAATTTTTTGGAAAAATAGGTTCATAAATTATTAAAATAATTTATATATTCAAAAATTAACTTTGATATAGTTCTAACAAAAAACTGGAGCGCATTTGGAGTCCGAAGCTAGGAGATATCGTCTTTTTAAGTCGTCATAACTACTAGAAAATAAGGCTAAATTTATGACAAATTTCGACTATTTTTGGACGAAAAGAGAGGAGTTTGGAGAAGAAAATTATGAAAGATAGTTTATTCCATAAGTCTAATAGGTATTTATAATTGTGGAGACTACTTAATTGAATACGACTAGGATTAGCTAATTTGGATATGATTAGGATGAGTTTAAATAAGGATAGGATATGCATGAAGTTGCTTTCCTAGTAGGCTCAGGATTTGAATTAATTTAAAATAGAGTTTGAGTTTATCACAATAATTTATAATCTTAAATAGAATTAAAGATAATACCAATAATTTATATATAATTTTATTAATATCTATTTACACTAAATTAGCATCTATCTAATATTAAGACCATATATATCCAAATAAATCCTAAATAATTTTAAAAATCCAAATAAATTTCTTAAAATTCTAAATAAATTACAGAAAAATATAATTAAATATTTTAACCTAAAATAAATATTTGGTAGGAATAATATACAAGTATGGTCTCATAGTAAATCATGGAAGTCCTAAAAATTTACGTTCCCTATGTTTTAATTACCTAAAAATTTTAGAAAAATATCCAAAAATCTAAAATAGCCTAAAAATAATTCTAAATAAATATTTACATAAGTAAATATACTAAAAAAATTATTTTCTAATTAACTAAGAGAATACTGTAAAGAAATTTAATATTTAAAATAATCTATAATAAATATAATAATATAAAATATACACAAAATACCTATTTTGGGTGAGGGGATTTACAGACTAGAAGCTTCCCTCCTTAATTATTTCTTCATAAGAGCCCCCCAGGGGTATATTGGACAATTCATAGTGACTTGAGGAAGGGGTAAGGGGGCCGGCCTATAATAGAGGGGGGAATTTGTTTCTCTCCTCTTTTCATTTGAAAAATAGATCTAGAATTTCTCTCAACCAAATTTCTTCATTCCCACTTCATTTTCCTACCAAATTTTATCCTAATTTCTTTCCAAATCACCATTGGAGGCTAGTGGAGCAAGGATCTAGAAGGAGAAAGCAAAGATCTACAAATATGAGCAATGATCTACAAGTTGGAGGCCAATTTCATCATATTTGGAGGTTGCATTGGGAATCCATCTCCCAATAAGTATAATTCAGTTTTCTCCCTTGATTTAGGTTCTAAATCTGAGATTTAACCATAAAAAATCAACCCATATGCATAGGCTATCCATAGAATTTGGTTTGTGTTCATAGGAGGCCTATTATGAAAGTTATGGTGCTTTTTGTGTCAATTTTGGGAAAATTCCGAGATTGATAATTGTTGTGTGTGTCAATTGGTCCTATAGATTATTTTGGCCTGTGCTTGTGTATTTGTGGCTAGTTTTAATTCCATAATTGGGTACGTGTAGGTCGTATTCCAAGAATTTGGTGATACATGTTGATTTAGGGGTTTTTTCTCCGACACGGGACTTTGAGCATGTCATATTTTGACACGGACACGTAGATTTGTGTTTGACTCTTCGTATTATTCATAAATGGTATTTATGACTTGTTCGTGTCCTTCGGGGTACGTTTGGATGTGTGGTGGACTCGTATCGCATGCGTATCCTAGATCTAGTGGGATACAGGGTGATACGTTCCATGTGTTTGTGCAATTTAATTGTAGATCTATTTCTTTTATGTTCTTATTCATGGAAAGGTGTAATTATATATATATATATATATATATATATATATATATATATATATATATATATATTGTTGTGTATATATATTTATGTAATATTGTGTCTTAGATCTATGTATCTATGTATATACTATATGTGTATATTTGTTATGTAGCTATTCTTCTATATGTAAGTATATTTATATATTGTAGTATGTATAAATATGTATATGTTAAATAGATATTTATATGTTATTATATTTATATTTATATAATGTATATTATATATTGTGTATGATTGTATGTACGTATACGTATGGGTGTTGTTATAAATATGTTACTATGTATGTGTATATTACTATGTAGTTATTATGTACATATATTTGTTGTAGAGGTGTAAGTATGTATTTATATAGTCATAGTTATATATATTGTAGTTATATGTATATTAATATCTATTTATATTATGTGTTATATATATATATATATATTAGAGATGGAGGGAGAGTAGAGAGCAATAGCGAAAGCAGCAGCGTCGCCAATGCAGCAACAGCAGCAATAACAGCAGCAACAACAGCCGGAATAGCAACAACAGCAGCGTCGCCAAAGCAGCAGCAGCAGCAATAACAAACAGCAGCAGCAGCCTCAATAGCGACAGCAACAACATCGCCAAAACAGCAGCAGAAGCAATAGCATATAGCAGCAGCGACAACAGTATAGCGACAACAACATAAACCGTCTTAGAAACAACAGAGTATCAGCGGTATCGGTAGTATCAGCAACAGTGGGCAGCGGCTTTTAATGACAGTTTGACAGTTTTTATTAATATTAGATATTTATATATATATAGATATATATGTATATATATATATATGGTAATTAATATATATATAAGTAAATATGTTCATAAGTTCCTAATTGTATTTTAGTATAATATACGTATAATATTTAGTTGTTAGTATATATAATTACGGTTAGTTAGTATAAGCAAGGTATTGGATATTACCTTGAGATACCAAGGTAAGTATCAAGGTATTTTAGGATACCTAAGGTATTGGGTTTGGGTATCAAGCTTATGATTTAGCGTTGTAATACCAAGTTGGTTCAAAACCAAGGCATCTATTTAATGTTTGTAATTAGGATTATATATAATTAATATTGTTTGACATATATATGTAATGATTTACCTATTGATTTACGTATCCAGAGATACGGTATCCTAGTATCTTAAGATATAGTTTTTGTGACCTAGACTTTAGTATTTGAACCCAATATCTTTGTATTAGACTTATGCAACCTAGAAATAGGTAGTTGACAATAGTCGACCATAGTTTGACTATAATTGGCCATAGTTGACTTAGAGTTGACCTAGTTTTACTTGCTGACCTAGAAGTTGACTATTTTAACTTATTTCTTTTCGGAACCTTGTATTGATATTGTATTCCATATCTAGGTCTTCGAGGCACCGTATCAGACATCTATGAGACTATTCTTTGGACTTCAGGTGAGTACATTCTCTGATAGTTTCTCATTTATGATATCCTCTATGTTTATTGTATCTAGTATAGATATCCATGTTCTCTTGACATGATGGTTACACGGATTGGTATATCCGGATCTCGTCATGAGATGTTATTTCTTGGTATATGGTGTATCTTGTTGTAAACCCCTCACCCAAAATTAGGTCTACTTGGCATAGATAGAGAAACTAGGGCTATTTTGTATCCAATTGGAAATAGGACACGATATTTTATTTAATTTACAATAATTATATCACCTAGTGCACCTTACCGTTGCTTCGATAATTGGAGCACTACACTAGCCATTGCCTTACTACAAACTTTACACTCTTGCCCTAGACATGACCACCATCTATTCTGATCTTTGTGTAACTTATAATTATGCTCTTTTGTGCTAAAATTTAGTCGCACAACATTCG
The DNA here is from genome assembly GCA_036927795.1 of Iris macrosiphon. Taxonomy (NCBI): domain Eukaryota; kingdom Viridiplantae; phylum Streptophyta; class Magnoliopsida; order Asparagales; family Iridaceae; genus Iris; species Iris macrosiphon. The sequence continues at coordinate 123,999,114 of JAYESA010000013.1, forward strand.
TCGCGGACTTTTATATTTAATTCTATATAAATACGACTTTGTATCCTTGTGCGTTCCAATCGAAATTGGAAACACAATCTTGACCCGTTTCGTACAACCTAAATTATGATAATATTCTACTCTGAGTCTTCTATGTCCATGACACTTGTGTCCCACCAAATTTTATTTTTATGTACTTCTAATTAATTCCAGAACACCTTGTACATTTATTTTAATTAATTTAAATCCAATTTTCGTCTTTGTATAATTTTCTAAATGTTGGGCGCTTTTATGCAAAAGTGCATTGAGGTGTCCACACCATTGGACACGACACGTGAACAAACCTATTTCTCCTTCATGTATATTTTTCATAATTTTTGGGAGTGTGTAATTCAACATCAAGCTCCTTAAGACCATGGCCCTCCAAACTTTGAACCCAATGCGTCCGAGCCATTCATGTTGAATCAAACCAAATCCTAGCCCTTCAAATATCTCCATGGCAAGCCAATGCCTTTTTCTAAGTGTTGGCCAAGTTAAATAGTGCTAGGTCAACCCAACACCACCTATATAAATATTCCTTTTCTTACTTTTTTTCTTTTTTCTTCTTTAAACCTATAGCTAGCAGCCGACCCTATTCATCTTGATCATCTCCCTCTCTCTGTTTTCGCCGTCACCAGCCGGAGAACTCACCAGAGTAGCCAACCCTCGCCATCCCATCTGCCTCTTCATCCCATTCCCCTCCTCCTCCTCGACTGATCCAACCCGCGGCCGAGCAGCTCTGCCCCACCGACAACATCCCGACCTCCCTCTCCTTCCACCCGACTTTACCTCCTCCGAGCAGACCGTTGAGCACCCTCGACCCCGCCGGAGACACGACCGTCTCACCAGTCTCAACCGGATCCACCGCCTGAAGCCCGCTGGCCTCCTCCCGCTGCCTGAAACTGACGACAGCCGGACCTCCCCTCGACTATCACAGCAGCACCATCCTCCCTCTGCAACCCGCCGAACCAACTCCGGCCAACCTCTATTACCACCACCACCATTACCAGCACGATCACCACCACTCCTCCATGAACTCCTCCTCCTTCCTCTCCCTATTCGATCCCCCTCCTTGCTGGACCTCCCCTGGCCAGACTCCAGCAGGAAACCTCCGTACAACAACGACTTCACCAGCATCATGAACATCATACTCATCATCATCTTCACCATGAACATCATCATCATCATCATAACCATCATCTTCACCATGAACATCATCATTATCATCAATCACCATTCATCATCATCATCCTCGTCATCACCCACATCATCGTCCTCGTCATCACCATCGACCACATCATCATCCTCGTTATCACCATTATATAATCACCATCATGATCATCACCATCATCTTCACCATGAGCATCATCATCGTCGCGCTAGCCATAATTATTGCCATCATCGTATTTATTATCTCATCATAACCCCAATTATCGTCGTCGTCATCGTCGTCATCGTCGTGCCTGTACGCGCATCCCGAGGTTCGAACCTGCCCCCTCCCTTCTTATTTTGTATATGTGCTTGTGTGTAGGGTTTTAGCATATTGGTTTAGTTAGTTGACACCAGACCGTGTCGGAGAACCCTACTTGTATACGTGTAAGTACGCGTATACGTATATAATCAGATTAGGTATATGTATATATAAATATGTTGTATAATTATTTAAATGATAATGCTAATTATGATTGTATATGTATTTATATATGTATGGCCCTAGGTAATTATGGGTATTCCATATTTTGTTTGACCAAGTGACCCTAAAAGACCTGTTAGATGACTGCCTTGTGTACATTAACGTACTGGCTTAGACACCTGATTAGATGACTGTCTGATTGTGTACAATACTTGAAGAAGTGACACCAGCGTAATTAGGCACACAGTTGACCCTGTTAGTTGACCAATACCACCCCTAGTGTACCCTCTGAGCCAGTGTCTTTATGGTCATGTGTGTGATAGTGTAATAACTGATGTTGTATTGTACTTTATTATATGTATATAGGATATCAGATTGTTCTGCACGACTTCTGGAGCAGGTTATTGGTACTTCGCAGCTTTCTTGCCAGGCAAGTATACCTTGCCTTGTTGTACTGTTTAAATTTCAGTTATTATTTAGTTGCCTGCTTATTGTTTTAGATTTTTAACTGTGCGCATCCGAGAGAGACTCGGGTGCAGTCAATGAATGCATTAACGTTAGGACTTGTGTCTGACCTAGTGTCTAGTAGACCCACCTAAAGTGATGGAGTTATCGGTATGACTCCCCAGGCCTTGACACATTTCTTACACGTGTTGTGAGTCTCATGTAGGGCACGGACTTGCGTATGCGGTTGGCCACCTGTACGTGTAGGTCGTGCGACGGATAGGGTATAACTGCTAATAGTGATTCATGTTAGAAGACATAGCAGTTATTAGTAGTCGGAGCATAGGCTATTATAGTACGAAGGTCCAATCCTTGTCCTTGTTTGGTTGTAAGATTGGACTATTGTTCTAACGATAGACTATGAGCCAGAGTTACGACACCGATACTTGCACTCCGTCTCGGTGTAGTAGCTACAGCGTGTTGTGGATACAACATGCATAGATCATTGGACGGAAAGGACGACTAGTAGGCGTATGGGACACCCACTTCCTTTATACTGCTGCCACACTCGACGGAGTGATATGGACGATATACTACTCTGCTGCTACGTTCTTCGGGGCGATATGGACGATATACTATACTGCTGCCACGTTCTTCAGAGCGATATAGACGATATATTATACTGCTGCCATGTTCTTCAGAGCTGGACGTTATTATATTACAGAGCGCCCTCCTATGGGGGCATATGTGGCATATACTAGCCAGTTGTCACGATTGGTGAATTACATCAACATATGTCTAGCCTACACTTTTCCATACACTCAAAGTTGTCCTCAAATTGTATTCACTTAGATGGTTAGAGCACCCCTTTTATTTATTCAGTATTTACTTTATGGTATGCTTCTATGTATCTTGTTATGTCCCTCTGAGGACTTGGTCCCTTTTCAGGTGTAGATGTTCATGAGTATTCGCAGGAGTGCAGATCCAGCCTTGCTACTTATATTTCGAGGAGGTCTTTTTCTTCAAGTCTCAGTGGTTGATAGTTATTGTACTTATATTATATTTGTCTTGTTTATTCTATATTATAATTCGAAAGTGGATTTGTTTCCATCCGACTGTCATTTTTAGATTGAGATTTTGTTTCATAGATATTGGTAATTTACTTATATATGATTTCTGTGGATGAGATTTAGATTATACACTGTGACTTGTGATAGATTTGTACCACTTGTGAATTATTGTTCATAATACAGCGTACGCATGTATTATAGTTTCCATATATTGGAGTTACCATATCCATGCGGCTGGCATGCTTATGTGTCCTAGTCCTACGTATTTTGGGACTGGGGCATGACATATTTTTGTGGTGGCCCATGCAGGTCAGAGCATATTGTCTCGGTTACGTTGCTGTACCAAGCAAGCCTGCACCTAGGATTAGAATATGGGATCTCATCCAAAATTGACTACGACTTATCTTTCTTCCAGTCTGTTCTATTTAAATAAATTGCATCCTGCTTGATTCATGTGCTTCCCTAATAGTTTCTTGAGTGTAGCCCCTGCTAGAATATAGGAATCCCTTTTGTTAGGATGATAATTAGGGTAACATTCCTATTAAGAATACAACTAGGGCATTGACACATCATTAAGTTTAGACTACCTAATGAACCCTAGCAACCCTTACCTGTGGAATGATTGACCATTATCCCTTGATAATTAGGGATGACTTGAGAGTAGTATAAACACAACTAGAGTGAGTTATAAATTTAACCATATTGTTTGACCCTAGTATCAAGGGACCAATAGAAATCCAAGGTTGAATATTAGGACCAAAACTTAACTTTTATAGTGAGATAGTATTATAGAACTATAAATTTAGATTCTTGTCTTGATATTAGCAAACAGTGCCTTAGGAAGCCAAGAGGAATGAATATAACATTTTCCTTGATCATACCTCGAACACAGATATTAGCATACCACCTTCCCTTTGGAAAACCATGATATTATCTAGAGTCCCTCCATTTTTCAATTCAAATCTTATTCCTCTGAAAATTTAGCGCTCGCTATAATTGTGCGACGACTAAATTATGTTCTTCTTTTCTTCATCTTTCAACTCGTGCCACATAACTCTTATGATTGTAGGCCAAGTGATTTTATTCTGTGTTAGGATATATAGTATGGTAGGATTACAGTTTGCTAAACTTAAATTCTGAAAATTTTGTGCTTGGTAGTTAGAGCATGATAGTTTTGAGTTATTCTTGTAGATTGTGACTTGATGATTATCCTTTAGTTTTCAATCACGTAAATTGTACCCCCACCTCGATATAAGTTACATCCACTTTTACTTGAGAGTCAGTAACTTCTCCATTCTTAGTATTAACACTTGTATTCTATGAACACTATAACTAAGACTTAATATGATAATTCCCTAGATAATACAATAGGAGACCCTAATAAATACCAAGATCTTTTCCTCGTGTACCCCAATAAGAGTTTCTGCTTTAATTATAAGTGCAAAGTTATTTCGTAGAATCGCCTTTAAGGCTGTAGAAGCATGAAATATGTTGGATAATTGTACGCGTATTATACAGTCAAAACCCCCAACATACAAGAAGTTCACGTAAAATAGAGCTTCAAGGCTGTGTGGCATAAAATATAGCTTCAGAGCTGTACGCGTAAAACAGGGCTTCAGAGCTGTTTGGCGTAAAGTAGAGCGTCAGAGCTGTCCGCGTAAAGTAAAGCTTCAAGGCTGTTTTGGCGTAAAAATATTGCTTTACCTTCCTGCGTAAAGTTTAAAATACGTTGCTTTTAATGCAGCGTAAAGTTGTACGAGGAACTCTTCATATTCCTCGGATGAATTTGTCAAACAAAACAGTGAACCGGACTCCTGACAAAAAATACTGCACGACGATCGAGAGGACGGCTGTGATGATGATTTTGCACAGAGACCCAGGCTGTCGTTTAGTGACATATTCTTGATGCAAGTTATTTTTACGCATTCAAAGAATACGCTGCCTATTCTACATGGGCAGAAATGAGTCTTTACGCTCAAGATGAAGACGAAATCAGACGCCACGTGAAAAGCTATTTTCTGCACAAAGCTCGAGGCATATCTCTGTATTTAATGTACGAGATGGAGGCATATCTTTACATTTAATGCACGAGATAGAGGCATATCTCTGCATTTAATGCACGAGATTTGGTTCTATTCTTTAGATTTTTTCATGATTGGGAGAGCTAAAACTATGGCTAATACGCTCACATCACTATCCTTGCATTTTACGCCAAACAGGCTATTTTCAACTATAAGAGTACGTCATATGCTATCTTCTCAAAATACGCCAACTCAGGCTATATTTGCAAAGGTACGTGATAAGGTTATTTTGCCCAGAATAAGCTCAAGACCTCAGTCGTGATGGATGATTGACTAGGAAAGCTAAAACTGTGACTAATACGCTCACATCACCATCCTCGCATTCTATGGCAACCAGGCTATTTTCAACTATAGGAGTACGCCGTATGCTATCTCCTCGAAATACGCCAACTCAGGCTATATTTGCAAAGGTACGTGATAAGGCAATTTAGCCCAGAATACGCTCAAGACCTAAGTCAGGATGGATAATTGGCTATTTTACGCTGGTTATCTACTATTCATGCATCATCGAGTTTTACATAGAGTTCGGCTTTTACTCCAACAAGATAATTATTTGGCTTTTACGCCAACCATCTTTACGCAAAGAGCAGTTACCTACGTGGCTTGCATGTCGTGATCTACGAGAAGCAGTTATACGCGTTACCTTATAATGGGATACGTGCCATACGCAGATTCAGAAGGTTATTTGAACGTGGGGTAGCAGTTATCATAACCGCAGCGTAAAAGAAGTCTTCTTCTTCACAGTTTGGTCTTTTACGCCAACAAGACAGCCGTTTGGCTTTTACGCCAACAAGACAACTATTTGGCTTTTACGCCAACAAGACAGCTATTTGGCTTTTACGTCAACAAGACAGCTATTTGTCTTTTACGCCAACAAGACAGCTATTTGGTTTTTACGCCAACAAGACAATTGTTTGGCTTTTACGCCAACCATCTTTACACAGGAGCAGTTACCTACGTGGCTTACATGTCGTGATCTTCGAGAAGCAGTTATATGTATTACCTTATAATGGGACACGTGTCATACGCAGATCCAGAAGATTATTTAGACGTGGGTAGCAATTATTATAACCGTCGCGTAAAAGATGCAACTTTCTTCAAAGATTGGCTTCTATGCCAACTGGACAGTTATTTTGACTGAGCTCTATAAATAGAGACCCCTGGTCACAAGGGAAGGGGGTCGAGGAGGATCGAGGATCAAGAGATCAGAGACAGAGAGCACAGACAGAGAGTGTTGATTGACAACTTTGGCAACAAGAGTTCAATTCCACCTACAATCTTTGAAGCTTCTTCTTCTTCTTCTACAGCACTTCTTCATCATCGTGTCGTCCAAGGGACAAAGTGATCGACCGTAAATCAGGCTCCTATAGCAATTTTTCTCCAGAATCATTTTTATTGTACTTGACATCCTCGTATAGGATTAATTGTACTCTTTTTCTTGTTTGTAAACAAAGAAAAGATTTCTTATAAACCTAGTTTTATTTTTTTGTTTATCATCAAACACAAGATGGCAACTCTGTTGGGGACCACATTCTCATCTGATGAGAAAGCAATTGCTCAACACGATACTGCATCCACCGGATCGATGAATAAGACTTTGGTCGTCCAGTTTGACCAATCTGCTTATGAAGACATGCTTCATGCAGGGGGTAGCTCTCATTCCCCCTCTGTCCAGAACAACAGAAAGCTGTATAAAGTGTGGATGCATAAGACGTCCTCTACCCTTCCTGCAAGCTCTCACTCTCTGATCGACAAGGTTGTGACAACACAGCCTATATGCCCTGTGCGTAAAAATTTGTCTCCCGTCTGTGACGTGGCAGACAAGGCTTCATCAATGCCTTAGTGCCAATCCAGAAGTTTCAAATACGCCCTGTGCGTAAAAATTTGTCTTCCGTCTGTGACATGGCAGACAAAACTTCTAGCAATGCCCCAGTGCCAATCCAGAAGTCTAAGACGCGTCCTGCGTGTAAAACTTCTTCTTCCGTCTGTGACGTGGCAGACAAAATTTCTAGCAAGGCCTCAGTGCCAATTCAGAAGTCTAAGACGCGCCCTGTGTGTAAAAATTTGTCTTCCGTCTGTGACGTGGCAGACAAGACTTCTGGCAATACCTCAGTGCCAATCCAGAAGCTTCAAACACGCCCTGTGCGTAAAACTTTGTCTCCCGTCTGTGACATGGCAGACAATTTTTTTTGCAACGCCTCAGTGCCAATCCAGAAATCTCAAACATGCCTTGTGCGTAAAATTACATCTCCCGTCTATGATGAGACAGATGTACCCTTTAATCACATCAAGGGAAAACAAGTGGCGAATCTTCCAACTTCTAGGCTTTTACGCCCACAAGAGAAGAAAGTTCCCACTCTTCAGATTACGCGGACTTTCGCTGTTTTACGTGAACCTGTGCAAAAATCCAAATTATGCCAGGACAGATTTGTCCGTATAAAGAATACTCGTTTCATGGGAAGGTACGCTCCTCAGACAAATGATGGATCATATGCTACTCATATGGGCGAACTGCTGTATTCCTATGGCAGAGAAAGGCTTATGGTTCCTAATCTATACCTTCCCACTGATGTAAAAAGGCAGAATAAGCCTTCTTCTTCTTCTTCTATTAATCTCCCTGATTTGCGTGATTTCTTGATCCAGAAATGCAAAGACAAGGGTCAAAATCAAGATTTAGTACCCCTAACTACCAAGCGTGGGGAGATCATGTGGGAAGTAGCGTCAACATCTAATGTCATCATGACATATGGGCCACATGAAGAATCTATCTTTATGGTTCCACCTACTCGCAACGATCAGCGTCCAATAGTCTTCGGTCGAATAAGGAATAGACCGATTGTATAAGAAGAATCTCACGAGTCTGATGTTGGGAAAATGCAAATCCACAGATATAGCCCACAGGCTCTAAAGATTATGCGAAACATGGGTTATGATTTGAAGTTGAAGCAAGGCCTCAATTATGGAAAAGGCAGACGAATACCGTTGCATGGTGATCCTTACTGTTAACGAACTCATTTTGGGTTAGGGTATACCGCATCTCTTGCAAACTCCAAACCTCCAGAGTCTGATCCTGTAATACCAGAGGCAGGTCCTTCTAAATCAACTTCTGTGGACAAAGGCAAACAAAAAGAGGAAGAAGAACCAGATAACGACATGTCTGGGGGTAGTCTCCCTCTACAAAACAGAGTAGCATCCATAGCTGGGGGTAGAATTTCCTTTGAGTCTGAAGATGATGCAGCTAGGACCATTTTCCCTGAGGACCGTACGACTCAGGTGTCTGGAGCCCGAAAGCCAAAGAGGACTTTCTCCTTCAATGAGGATGACATCATTAAAATCTTCAATATATTGATGAAGGAAAACAAACTTCGGCTACCCAACATCAGATACCCTGAAAGGGCTGGCAGAGTCGATGACCCAGAATATTGTCTCTTTCATCGGTACATTCATCATCCCACAAAGGCATGCTATGTACTGAAAAGGAGAATCCAGGAGTTGATCGACGCCAAAGTTATCACTTTGCATCTATAAACGAGAAGACGGTCACGGCAAATTGATCTCACTCCCACGTGGCAATTTGCCTCCCTTAAGAAGTATTGGATGATGCATCCCTGAAATCTCTCCAGCGGAGCAACCTTCAGGTTTATCCCTACTCAACAAATCACTCCCCAGTGAATTTTTTGGACATCGGTTCACGTCCATATTACCTCTGAACTGTTGTCCAAATATTTTTTTTCCCAGCTGAGTTTGCCATGTCCAAGTGACCTCTGAGCAAACCTCCAAGGTTGTTGCTATCGATCAGTTCATGTCCATATTACCTCTGAACTACGCCTCTCTACTTTCTTCGGCAGAGTAAATCTATCACCACAAAAAAATGGTCACTTCCATATTACCTATGTCATATTTTCTTTATCCCTACAAAGTCATATCTTACCACGTCCACATTACCTCTGAGTAAGATATTTTCAGAACTTTTTCATGTCCATACCACCTATGAGTGAAGTTCTACTCTTTGACTTTCTACTATCACGTTCGCATAACTCCTGGTAGTGCTAGTCATTTCAGCTTATTATCTGTACTTAAGGTACGCTATGGGTAATAAGTCCACAACCCAGATGTACAAATCGACTCTTGGATTTTCATCCCCAGCAAGTGCCTATGTGCAATATTTTCTTGGTCATCGAAGATCGAGAATCATATTCTATCATGTTCATATAACCTCTAAATAGATATGTTCAGCAATTTGGTATCCCCAGCAAGTGCCTACGTGCAACGTTTTCTCCTTTACTATAAATTTTTGTAAAAAGCCATCATCCGTATCCGAGAGTCCCGTGTACGAAATGGACGATGGATCCTCAAAATCTCCCCAGCGGAGCAATCTTTAGGTCTACTTACACACTCCCGTAGTGACTATTCAAACCAATCTCATTAGATGCTAGCCATGTTCATATTACCTCTGAGCTATCGTTCCATCAATCTTTCCAGCGGAATAATCCTTTGGTCTATCTTCATATTCGAATAGACCACACTCAACAAATCATTCCTCAATAATTTTTTCGGACATTAGTTTATGTTCCTAATACCTCTGAACTGCTGTCTTAATATTTCTCTTAGGCTGAGTTTGTCATGTTCATATTACCTCTGAGCAAATCTTCCGGGTTTGTCTATCGATTATAATGTTCATATTATCTCTGATATCGGTTGTTGTCTCAACTTAACACCCGTATTTAACTCTAAGTACGCCAGTGGTGTTAGTTCCACAAAAACTGCCACGTCCATATTACCTCTGGCAAGGCTTGTCTTAAACTTATTGCTTGCACTCTCGTGCACAAGAAGTAGTAGGTCCACAAAAAAAACCCCTATGGGATGTCCGCAATGGAAATGAATTATTTATGTCCATATTACCTCTGAACTATTCTCATTTTCCCCAACAAAGAAAAAGTCAGGTCATATTCATATTACATCTGAAAAATGTCTCTCCACTATCCCCACAGAGTCATATTTTATAGCGTCCGTATTACCTCTGTCAGGACTTGTCTCAAACCCATTACTTGCACTCTCGTGCACAAGAAGTAATGGGTCCACAAAAATTCTCCAGCAGGATGTCCTTAATAGCCACAAAACCTATCACCTCTGATAGGGCTTGTTTCGAACTTATTATTTGCACTCAACGTACGCAACAAATAATAGGTCCACCAAAGATTCCCCAGTAGGATGTTCTCAACAAATGCGGTATTTTACTACGTCCATATTACCTTTGGTACGATATCCAAAATTCACACAAACAATCATAAAGAACGGGAGGGCCTTTATGTGATTGAAACAACATTCTCAAATGGCGCTTACAGATTAGCTAAACCTAATAAAAATTTGATAATGGTTCCTATCAACTTCAAATTCTCGAAGAAGTATTATACTTGATCTCCTTTGCTTAACGGAGTATGATGAAGATTTTATTCTGACGACACTACGTACAAAGGTTAGCTGGATTATATTCTATCAGGTTCAAATAACCTCTGAATAGATATGCTTAACTAATTTGTAAACCTATCATGTTCATATTACCTCCGATAGTGTTTTGTATACAAATTTAGTTAGATTATATTCTATCAGGTTCATATTACCTCTGAATAGATTTACATTCAGCGAAACCTTACCGAAAGTATATCATGTTCATATTACCTTTGATATCACTTTCATCTTAGCCTATCATTTATATTCTAAAGTGATGGGTCTACAAAGTCAAAAAATGTATCTTTATTATCTCTGAGAAAGTACAGGAGAAGCAAAAAAGTACATCATTGGGGAGGAGCAGTTAAATCCCTGATCTGTTGCGCCAAAGCAGCCATCCTCTCATTCCTGGAGTTCAAAATATTAGTGTGAGCCTGTTCCAGCCTTGCCTTGTCATTGCTCAAGAGAGATAGTTCAGACAGAGAATCAATAAAGCTTGCGTGGATGACACCCATATTTTTTAAGTTCTACTGAGCTGTATTCACTTGGCCATTCAATACATCACGAACTAGCGATGCCTTGAGAAGCCTCTCCCTTGTTTTAGCAAGTTCAGCTTCCAATTCTCGAACCCTCACTTCATATCCCTCATATTCTGTACAGCACTGAGCGAGCTGAGGAATACTATCCACCAATACCGCTTGCTCTTTCTCCATCTCTTGTTGCTGTTCCTGGATGGATTTGTTTAAAGATTATGTCTGCTGAGCAAGTTCCATAGTTAGTAAGTCGTACTCAGCCTGAACCAAGTCATTGATGCTGCCTCGGGATAGTTGCAATTATTCGTTAATGGGTTGTTCTAAACCATTAACTATTTGCTCTAGCGCATAAGCTCTTTCAACGTCATTAAAATTTCTAATCGGCGCTATAGTGAGCTTGGAGGATGTCTTCAGAGCATCAAAGCCTAGATTCTTCTCATGCACCATGGATATCAATTCTTTCAAAGTGAGATAGAATATGCTATTGTATTGTTCAACTAGCATAGCAAAGATTGAATGTACGCGGAGAGTGGCCGCAATATCGGTAAATCTCCTTTTTGAAATGACTGTAGAGGATGTTGCCACAGTAGTCGCTTCAACAGATGGCGCAACAAAAGAAGAGACACCAACAACAGTTAAAGTTGCTCGCATGCTCAAAGAAGGAGGCACAGTCGAGATGGTGGGTTCATCCACCTCTGATATGATTTTAACTGCTGCTGGCGGGATTACGTCTGAAAATGTTGCAAGATCAACAGTTTCAAACTATGTTTCTTCGACGGTAGTCACCGCCGTTTCATCAGCTGGATCCGCAACAAAATCGAAGGTTGCTTCAACTCCGCCCTCCCCCGAGATTTCTTCACCTAAAAATAAAATAAGAGAAAGTTAATATCAAATTAATGTTAATTTTCCTGAAAAAAGCGTAAAGACAATATTTACCCATGGCCGATGGTATGTATGTGGCGTTTGCAGCCTGTATAGATAAATCATTTCTTAATGATGCTAAACAAGCTGTCATACCTGGAGACGAGGGTATACTAACTGACGCTTGAGGTTCATTATCCCAGTCGTCACCCAGATCCACTCGAGGTTCATCGGGTGGAATCTCGCTTGAGATACTTACAGACGAAGGAGGGGCTAGCCCTATTATTTGTCTGGGTAAAGGTATATTTATTCTTATTAACCTCGGCCTCGAAGGCGATCTAGAAATACCACCAATAACGGTGGTAGCGGCAGCAATCGTAGGCAAAGAATCTCCAACACTGTCAGCTGGGACTGTGGAGGTTCCCTCTCTAAAAGGCGAAGGACCCCTGATCAAAGAATTATCCCTAACAGGGGAAACAATAGGCTCACTCCTGGAAGAAGTCCCCTTGGTGGAAATCCTTTTAGGACCTCTAGTAATCTGCTTCTTCTTCTTGTGGGGAGAAGGCTCTTTTAGAGTGGAAGCCTTTCGTTTACTGGAGATTATGAGAGGCTCTGCTGGTGGAGCTATTACGCCTCTCGGTAAAATCAACAAATAATAATCTGCACCGGTGGTTTCATCACCTTCATCAGAGGAAACAGATGTATCTCCTCTCTTCCAGTGGACTTATGGGAGGGCATTCTGAAACTTCCATGAACATCAAAATTACGATGGAAGGTATTGATGGACGCATAAAATTGCGCGTACGAATGAAGAATGCACAACTCCGTGGAGAGGGAAGTCGCAGGAACATCAAAGGTTGCTCCAGTACAACCCATGATGAAATACCTCCATCCTCTAGCTCCATCAATAAGCCCAACTTTGAATTTGAAGCTGGTGATGGGATTCCCCACGTGCAACTGATCATATCAAAATTGCCTGGCAAAACGGCTAGGCAAACAAGGCTCCAAGTAGCAGTGGTCCTCACTTCTGTACAGCAGGTGGGAAGGTCTAATGCAGACCAACCAGTAAAAGGCTTCAAGAGAAAGAATAGTCTTCCCCTGACCTGCATCCTGAAGTTTAGTCCCCTGTTGATTGATATAGACGGGGGGGGGGGGACGGTACAGAAGAATTTCCAACTATAGGCAAAATTAAGTGCTAGTCGACAATCTATGACGCTAGTCACATTCCAAGAAGAATTCTTGTAATTCAACAGGAAGTTATTGCCCGAACCACTGGCAGATCCGGGAGACATCACTCTGGTGTTGTGAAGGATTAACCATCCCATCAGATATAAAAATGGCAATTCCACTCTGGGATATCCTTCACGCTGCGTAGTATCGGCCAGCAGCCCATCAGTAATAGCCCTCAGGCCAGCTTGTATCCTACATACCATGGCAGGGAGCAGGCCCAATCTTGCTCCAAACACCAAACGTACTGCAGGCCATAAGGTGTGGCGATGAATATGAATGCGATCCGCAGACGCGATGCCAGGCACCACCCATCGGCGTAGCCAAATAGAAAGGAAGCCAGCCAGTTGAGCTTCCCTTGACAGAGGCTTTCGGCAATATCTCATATAACTGTAGGCTTTGGTTCCCGCAGGATAACCCCTATCTCTTCATTGAGAACACAATTTGAAGCCCCAACATCTTTAATAAGACCATTGATTGTGTTGGCATTAAGCATGCTCAGAAGGTTCAAAGGTTTGTCGTTGCTATCTATAACCTTGTCCTGCTTGGCATCTCTAGCCTGATGGAAGAAGAGGTAGGATACCCATTTTTTAATATAGGCTAAATCAGAGGGCTCTCTGTAGAAGGTGGTGCATGCAAGATAGTGGCTCATTAGCTCTTGGTACACTGCCACTACCCGAGGGTTGGTATCCTTCAACTCTCAGTTGGTGGGGACGTATTCTTCATAAGGAATGTCTCCCATTAGCAGCTTTGAGATATCTGCCATCTCGTGAAGGGCTAGGCCCAACTCACCTATCGGAGTGGCGAAAGTCCCAGTGAGTGAGTTATATCGCTCCATCAAAGCTAAGAACAAATTGGGGTTGATGGGCAGCCCAACACTAGTAGCACTCACAGCCTCAAATAAGTTAATACTTTCCAGCTCCATCTGAAAGTGCTTCAGGGCCCATGCAGTTAAATTGGCCCATCGAATATTATGGGGGCTAAGCCATCCACTGGTGTGAGGGTTAACCTTGGGATATACTCCTCCCTGCCCTATGAATTTATTGCAGAAAGTGGCCATTTGAAATGGCTGGAGCAAAGAAAAGTCTTCACTAGGGACGCTGCCCGGCAGTAATCCTCTGAAGGGCATGACAGGGCCTAAGGGACTGCTTACAAAGGATCCTCGATTTAATCCTTTCTTATAAAATATCTTCCCTGCCTGGCCATGAAGATCAGGAGTCAGAGTCCATACCATCTTTCTGGGATGTGTGGCATGGAAGAATGCAGAGATAGGGTAATCTCTGGGCATCTTTGGCAGATACATGACCGTGCCCTCAGCAGAAAATACCCAACCTTCCTTCTTGGGCTTTGTCTGGGATTGTTTATCAATAACATCCCCAAATAAGAAAGCTAGTTTCTTATACTCAGTGTCGTCTATGTACGTCAAGGGTTCCCTACTGATTATACTCAGCAACATTCTTTCTCCTTGGGCCGAGATCAAAGTTCCCCTCTCTTGAGGATACTTGTTTCCAGAGATGGAGAAAGTCACATGGGACAAGTCCTCCAAGTAGTTGGAATTCAGCATTCCAGCAGCAGAGCCCATCACTTCAGCCAGAGGGGGGATATGTAGGTCCACTGCAAAAATCAAGAGAAAAAGTCAGTTTTACGCTAGAATTTTCTTTCAGTGTATAAAATGTAAGGTGCTACACTCCTGCCGTATACGCCAAAATTTGACAGTCTGAGTTTTACGCCAGACTGCAAAAATTTGAGTTTTACGCTAGAATTTACATCCAGTGCATAAAACTCAAAGTTCGCAGTATACGCCAAAACCTAACAGTCTAAGTTTTTATGCCAGACTGCAAAAATTGAATTTTACGTTGGAATTTACATCCAATGCATAAAAACGCAAGGTTTACAGTTTACGCCAAAATTTGACAGCCTTTTTTTTTAGGCCAGACTGTAAAAATATGGAGTTTTACGCTGACATTAAGAATATGGGCATAGTTGCGCATACACGTACAACGTGTGCGGAGGGTTCTCTATTTCTCTCGAAGCTTTACCTGTGATGTCCGGTGCACAGCTAGACGGCGGAGCACTTCTTTCAGAACGAGGCTCACTTGGCCTAGTAGGAGTCGCTCGTGCTTGGGCAGAGGAGCGAAAAGATGAAGCGGCTTTCTTTTCCTTAGCAACGGAGGCCTATTTTGGTGCCATGGCGAATCTGAAGTTTTTCTCAGAAAAAGATGAAGAGTTCTCAGAAAGAGGCGAAGAGTTTTTCAGAAAAAGACGAAGGTTTTTTTCTCTCTCATGACCTAGGCCTATTTATAGAGTTCAAGTGACTCTCCGAATCCTTAACCAAATCCAATTTTTTTATAGTCGGTTATGATTTGGGACCACGTCAGCCGATTACTTGAAAAGGAAGACAGATAGTCATGCTGCGTTACAGATCTGCGATTTTACGCTCAGAAGCTTTTACCCTCAGAAGCTACAGATCTACGATTTTACGCTCAGAAGCTACAGATCTACGATTTTACGCTCAGAAGCTTTTACACTCAAAAGCTATAGATCTACGATTTTACGCTCAGAAGCTACAGATATATAATTTGAAGCTTAAATGATACAAATCTATGATTTTACGCGCATCTTAAATTATGCAAAACAGATCAGTCAGCAAAATACGCGTATATATTGGTAATCCAAGTTTTACGCTTGAAGAAGCTGGTTACAAGGGTTTATACAGGAAATACTCTTCTTATCAGTATTTTCTCTTCCTTTTCATTCAAGAGGACTTTATCATACGAAGGGCCAAGGAGTTCCCTAAAAATATCCATTAAATGGGCCAAATTTGACCATTTCATGCTTCATTCAAAGTATTTTAAATTACGATGAATTTGAAAACTTTGAAAGGGGTCTTGTAGAAGCATAAAATATGCTAGTGAATTATACGCATATTATACAGTTAAAACCCCCCAACATACATGAAGTCCGCATAAAATAGAGCTTCAAGGCTGTGTGGCATAAAATATAGATTAAGAGCTGTACGCGTAAAATAGGGCTTAAAAGCTGTTTGGCGTAAAGTAGAGCGTCAGAGCTGTCCGCGTAAAGTAAAGCTTCAAGGCTGTTTTGGCATAAAAAGGTTACTTTACCTTCTTGCGTAAAGTTTAAAATATGTTACTTTTAATGCAGCGTAAAGTTGTACGAGGAACTCTTCGTATTCCTCGGATGAATTTGTCAGAGAAAACAGTGAACCGGACTCCTGACAAAAAGTACTTCACGACGATCGAGAGGACGGCTATGATGATGATTTTGCACAGAGACCCAGGTTATCGTTTAGTGATATATTCTTGATACAAGTTTTTCTTACGCATTCAAAGAATACGCTGCCTATTCTACATAGGCAAAAATGAGTCTTTACGCTCAAGATGAAGACAAAATCAGATGCCACGTCAAAAGCTGTTTTCTGCATAAAGCTCGAGGCATATCTCAGCATTTAATGCACGAGATGGAGGCATATCTCTGTATTTAATGTACGAGATTTGGTTCTATTCTTTAGATTTTGTCATGACTGGGAGAGATAAAATAATGGCTAATACGCTCACATCACCATCCTTGCATTTTATGCCAAACATGCTATTTTCAACTATAGGAGTACGCCGTATGCTATCTACTCGAAATACGCCAACTCAGGCTATATTTGTAAAGGTACGTGATAAGGCTATTTTGCCCGAAATATGCTCAAGACCTCAGTCGTGATGGATGATTGACTGGGAAAGCTAAAACTGTGACTAATATGCTAACATCACCATCCTCGCATTTTATGCCAACCAGGCTATTTTTAACTATAGGAGTACGCCGTATGTTATCTCCTCGAAATACGCCAACTCAGGCTATATTTGCAAAGGTACGTGATAAGGCTATTTAGCCGAGAATACGCTCAAGACCTAAGTCAGGAAGGATAATTGGCTATTTTATGCTGGTTATCTACTATTCATGCATCATCGAGTTTTACGTAGAGTTTGGCTTTTATGCCAACATGATAATTATTTGGCTTTTACGCCAACCATCTTTACACAAGGAGCAGTTACCTACGTGGCTTGCATGCCATGATCTTCGAGAAGCAGTTATACGCGTTACCTTATAATAGGACATGTGTCATATGCAGATTCAGAAGGTTATTAGAACGTGGGGTAGCAGTTATCATAACCGCATCATAAAAGAAGTCTTTTTCTTCATAGTTTGGTCTTTTACACCAACAAGACAGCCATTTGGCTTTTACGCCAACAAGATAGCTATTTGGCTTTTACGCTAACAAGACAGCTATTTGGCTTTTACGTCAACAAGACAGCTATTTGGCTTTTACGCCAACAAGACAGCTATTTGGATTTTACGCTAACAAGACAGTTGTTTGGCTTTTACGCCAACCATCTTTACGCATGAGCAGTTACCTACGTGGCTTGTATGTCGTGATCTTCGAGAAGCAGTTATACTCGTTACCTTATAATGGGACACGTGTCATACGCAGATCCAGAAGATTATTTAGACGTAGGTAGCAGTTATTATAACCGTCGCATAAAAGATGCAACTTTCTTCACAGTTTGGCTTCTACGCCAACTAGACAGTTATTTTGACTGAGCTCTGTAAATAGAGACCCCTGGTCACAGAAGAAGGGGGTCGAGGAGGATCGAGGATCAAGAGATCAGAAACAGAGAGCACAGACAGAGAATGTTGATTGACAACTTTGGCAACAAGAGTTCAATCCCACCTGCAATCTTTGAAGCTTCTTCTTCTTCTTCTACAGCACTTCTTCATCATTGTGTGGTCCAAGGGACAAAGTGATCGACCGCAGATCATACTCCTATAGCAATTTTCCCCCAGAATTATTTTTATTATACTTAACATCCTCGTATAGGATTAATTGTACTCTTTTCTTGTTTGTAAAAAAAGAAAGGGTTTCGTATAAACCTAGTTTTATTTTTTTTTGTTTATCATCAAACAAAGGCAGTTACAGTATTAGTTTAATTCTTTTAAGTTGGGTAGTATGCCTCACAACCTAGTATCTGTAGCGCCCCGTTCCCCCGGTGCGGGAAGCCCGGCTAAGAAATACAAGATGATATCGTTCGATCGAGATAGATTGAAACAAGAACTCGTCCTCGTTATGGATTTGTTTCTTCCAAATTGATTCCCATATTCAGTGGACCGTGCCCCCAGGATCAACTTAGCGGCAGAGTCAGGAGGGACCTCTCCGCTGCTATCTTTTATTGCCTCAGATTTTGATGTCGCTTGTTGCTTTCGTACTTTGAGTTGGTTTTAGGATTTGCTTGTTTTCCTTGAATGGTTTCGATGAGTTTCATTATTTTCGTTTATTGAATTGCACTTCAATTCCGAGATTGGAAAGAGAGGAAGAAATATTGATTGAGATATTCGTGATGCAGGTGAACGAGCAGTAGGCGGCTTGCGAGCAGAGTCTTGAAGTGCCTCTTTCCTTCTCCCTTCCAACCATCTAAGTGAGTGGCTACCATCCTGATTAGCTAGCCCTGCTTCCAAGCTTCACACCTAAAACTCTTGCATTCTTCTTTGCCCCGATCAAACGATACCAAGTAATAATAAAAGATACCAAGATTAAAAGAGAATAGACTTGGATTGTATTGCTTGTCAACCAAACTGTGAACTGTTATCATAATGTATGCTAGTTCATTTATAACTGTTCTATGAATCGTGCTAAGTATGGAACACATTGCATGTGCTAAACTGTTCAAGGAGGCTATGTAAAATGAATCATGCAATACCGACTGTCCTATACTCGTGTTGCCTCAACTGTACGAACTGTTAACTTAGTAAACATACCGTTCGATCACGGACAACTTGTGCATAAGGTAACTGGTTCCTGTGGACGGTCGCTGGGGCACTGGCACCGATCCGGTCTGGACGAAACTCTACTGTATAGTCAACTGTACTAGACGAGATAGCTTATAGCGCCCACTGTACTTCCGCTGTAAACCATTCTCGTCTATGACTAGTGTCCTTTATGGCATACGCCAGTGATCTATTGTATATTTAAACCTGTTGCAAACTAACTTGTGTCTTCGTGGCAGGGAAGGCATGGTAAGTATTGTGCAGGTGGTTCGAACGGACAGGTAAAAGCCACCGAACGGTGGCAAGTTCATTTCAGTAAAATTCTATATGCTGCTTACTTGTAAATGAACTAAGGCAAGATAGAAACCCACAAAATATGCATGCTTCATTAAACAACGTATTGATTGGTATAGTTCGGTTAGCTCGCCTTCACCAGTATGTTTCGACATGTTGATCCTCGTTGAAATAGGTTCTCTGCACTAAGGCAAACCAAGCGAAAAGCCTAAGTCGTCTTCCCGATCCAGTTCAGCTGTTGGCGCATCTTCATCGTGCCCGTTTGAAGCATTTTGAAGACAGGAGCTTGCAACTCTTCATACACAAATGCAGCTTCATGGAAAAGCCATCCTCCAGCCTGGAGGTCTATACATTTTAAAGTTTAGTAAAGGGATGTAATGTACAGGACTGCTATCTCATTTTGAATCAACACTTTTGTAAGCCCGTGCATTAGCTGACTCGTTCAAGAGTTTGTAATAGATGTTCATTATCAATAAAGAGAACTTTTCCATATTTTAAATCTGTATTTCAATTTATCTGCGTACTCTGAATATGTGCTTGCTATGCAAATCATTAAAGCCTTGTGCGGGCGCAACCCCAGGCCCGCACGGCGGTCACGATTCGGGGGACGCCTCAACGATTCTACAGAATCGGGTCATGACAGTATCGCAAAGCCCTTTTTTGACTGATTAATGTAGTGTAACTGAATGACATTAACTATATACTAGCATAACACGATAGTGTTTATTCAAACTGTAGAACTTAGAGGTCCATGCCTCTATTTGGTCGACTAGCGACTTAGACAAGGAATTAGTATGACAACTGTAGAGACTGTAGAGTCTTATCTTTTTATGAACTTGAATTACTATGTACCTTCTTTCATCATGATCCAGCGTAATTATATTTTATGTACTACCTTGACTGATGTCGCTATTATAGCCTAGTTTTACGAGCTTATTCTTTTATCAAGCTTGTTCACGACATATGTATTATTGGACACATACACTAATACATTTCAGAATCAGTGTATTACGGTCTGATCAACCATAGTGCGCTTGGTTCGCCCTTCGCATAACTACTTTACGTGGATTGAGATATATAGTGATTAGTAGATGAATGTAATTGCCCTCTAGATATGTCTGAGCATATCGTATCAGTTACATAGCTGTACTGATACGAGTATGTGAATAGGAATTACCAAAACAGGATTTTAATCCACAACTGCCTTGACAATTCCCATTTAAATCTTTAAACGCCTTGATCCCCATAATTCTATTATATTACCTCTCCCTTGAACTCTTTATTATTGTTTTTCGTCTTCCCTTATTTTGGAAAGGCGAAACCTCGTGCTTAGTATAAGTTTGATATACAGAGAGTACAAGATATACCCTATAGGCCAATCACATTACTAGACGACTATCTTTTATAACTGATTAAGGGTATATCATATATGATATATTTGGTATTAAAAATTTTGAGGATTGAGTAACATGATTAAGTAAATTTGAGGAATAAGTTTTCTTAAATGTAAGAGACTTATGTGATAGATGGGTAAATTCTAAATTGGATAGAAGTTGCATTGTCAACTTGAGAGGAATTTTTTTTTAGAATGTGATTGAGTAAAATTAGATTGAGAGGTCCAAGTCATTTTGATTTTGAGAATTTTAGAAGAATGAGTAAGATGATAAGGATTAATAAATTAAAAAAAATTATGATATGGCGAACCAAATATTTATACTTGAGCATATGATTTAAAATTTGAATATTGAAGGGTGAATCACCGATTTAAACTTTGAGAATAAATATAGAAATCTAGACTTGAATAATTGGTGAATTAGATTTCAAATTTCATAAATTGAGGCCTCAAATTACAAGAAATTTTGATTTTTTGGATTACCTAATTGAAATATTGAGGATGTAAATTGAGAGTAAAATTCGAAAAGTACGGAATTCACAAGTTGAAAATAGAAATAATATGTGGTTATAATTATTTTCTAGAGGAGATTATGATAATTGGAGATTGCGAGATAAATTTTTAATGTGGGATGTCATATAGATTTAAATTAGATTGGATATGGATTATTTAATTTGAAATTCGAGAAGATAGTGCGAGGTGTTGAAGTTTGATTTAAACAATGGTTAATCTAATTTAAAAGTGATTGCGATAGATTTGAATAAATTTTAAATTTTTAGAAGAGATCGCCATTGACTTGCCTGATGTGCGCACGTGAAGGAATAACAAACTATGCCTTATTTTAATTTCGAGGACAAAATTATTTTAAGTTGGGTAGATTGTAAACCCCCTCACCTAAAATTAGGTCTACATGGCATAGATAGAGAAACTAGGGCTAGTTTGTATCCAAGTGGAAATAGGACACGGCATTTTATTTAATTTACAATAATTATATCACCTAGTGCACCTTACCGTTGCTTCGATAATTAGAGCACTACACTAGCCATTACCTTCCTACAAACTTCACACTCTTGCCCTAGACATGACCACCGTCTATTCTGACCTTTGTATAACTTATAATTATGCTCTCTTGTGCTATATTTTAGTCACACAACATTCGTTGCGGACGTTTATATTTAATTCTATATAAATACGACTTTGTATCCTTGTGTGTTCCAATCAAAATTGGAGACACAATCTTGAACCGTTTCGTACAAGCTAAATTATGATAATATTCTACTCTGAGTCTTCTATGTCCATGACACTTGTGTCCCACCAAATTTTATTCCCATGTACTTCTAATTAATTCCAGAGCACCATGCGCATTTATTTTAATTAATTTAAATCTAATTTCTGTCTTTGTGCAATTTTCTAATTGTTGGGCGCTTTTATGCAAAAGCGCATTAAGGTTTCCATACCATTAGATACGACACATGAACAAACCCATTTCTCCTTCATGTATATTTTTCCATAATTTTTGGGAGTGTGTAATTCAACATCAAGCTCCTTAAGACCATGGCCCTCCAAACTTTGAACCCAATACATCCGAGCCATTCATGTTGAATCAAACTAAATCCTAGCCCTTGAAATATCTCCATGGCAAGCCAAGGTCTTTTTCCAAGTGTTGACCAAGTCAAATAGTGCTAGGTCAACCCAACACCACCTATATAAATATTCATTTTCTTACTTTTTCCTTTTTCTTCTTTAAACCAATAGCTAGCAGCCGACGCTATTCATCTTGATCATCTCCCTCTCTCTGTTTCCGCCGCCACCCGCCGGAGAACTCACCGGAGTAGACGACCATCCCCATCCCAGCCGCCTCTTCATCCCATTCCCCTCCTCCTCCTCGACGGATCAAACCCGCGGCCGAGCAGCTCTGCCCCACCGGCCACATCCCGACCTCCCTCTCCTTCTACCCGACTTTACCTCCCTTCGAGCAGACCGTCGAGTACCCTCGACCCCGCCGGAGACACGACCGTCTCACCAGTCTCAACCGAATCCACCGCCAGAAGCCCGCTGGCCTCCTCCCACTGCCTGAAACCGACGACAGCCGGACCTCTCCTCGACCATCGCAGCAGTACCATCCTCCCTCTGCAACCCACTGAGCCAGCTTCGGCCAACCTCTATTACCACCACCACCACCATTACCAGCACGATCAGCACCACTCCTCCACGAACTCCTACTCCTTCCTCTCCTTGTTCGATCCCCATCCTTGCCGGACCTTCCCCTACCGAACTCCGGCAGGAAAACTCCGGCCAACAACGACTTCATCAGCATTATTAACATCATACTCATCATCATCTTCACCATGAACATCATCATCATCATCATAACCATCATCTTCACCATGAACATCATCATCCTCTCCAACCCTAATTACCCTATCATCATCATCAATCACCATTTATTATCATCATCCTCGTCATCACCCACATCATCGTCCTCGTCATCACCATCGACCACATCATCATCCTCGTCATCACCAACATGTAATCACCATCATGATCATCACCATCATCTTCACTATGAGCATCATCATCGTCGCCGTAGTCATAATCATCGCCATTATCGTAGTTATTATCTCGTCATAACCCCAATCATCGTCGTCATCATCGTCGTCATCGTCGTGCCTATACGCGTACCCCGAGGTTCGAACCTGTCCCCTCCCTTCTTATTTCGTATATGTGCTTGTGTGTAGGGTTTTAGCATATTGGTTTAGTTAGTTGACACCAGACCGTGTCGGAGAACCCTACTCGTATACGTGTACGTACGCGTATGCGTATATGTTCAGATTAGGTATATATATATATAAATATGTTGTATAATTATTTAAATGATAATGCTAATTATGATTGTATATGTATTTATATATGTATGGCCCTAGGTAATTATGGGTATTCCATATTCTTTTTGACCAAGTGACCCTAAAAGACATGTTAGATGACTGCCTTGTGTACATTAACGTACTGTCTTAGACACCTGATTAGATGACTGTCTGATTGTATATAGTACTTGAAGATGTGACACCCGCATAATTAGGCGCACAGTTGACCCTGTTAGTTGACCAATACCACCCCTAGTGTACCCTTTGAGCCAGTGTCTTTATGGTCATGTGTGTGCTAGTGTAATGACTGATGTTATATTGTACTTTATTATATGTATATAGGATATCGGATTGTTCTGCGCAACTTCTGGAGCAGGTTATTTGTACTTCACAGCTTTCTTGCCAAGCAAGTATACCTTGCCTTGTTGTACTGTTTAAATTTCAGTTATTATTTAGTTGTCTGCTTATTGTTTTAGATTTTTAACTGTGTGCATCCGAGAGAGACTCGGGTGCAGTCAACGAATGCGTTGACGTTAGGACTTGTGTCTGACCTAGTGTCTAGTAGACCCACCTAAAGTTGTGGAGTTATCGGTATGACTCCCCAGGCCTTGACATATTTCTTATACGTGTTGTGAGTCTCATGTAGGAAACGGACTTGCGTATGCGGTTGGCCACCTCTACGTGTAGGTCGTGCGACGGATAGGGTATAACTGCTAATAATGAAGCATGTTAGAAGACTTAGTAGTTATTAGTAGTCGGAGCATAGGCTATTGTAGTACGAAGGTCCAATCCTTGTCCTTGTTTGATTGTAAGGTTGGACTATTGTTCTAACGATAGACTATGAGCCAAAGTTACGACACCGATACTTGCACTCCGTCTCGGTGTAGTAGCTACAGCGTGTTGTGGATACAACATGCATAGATCATTGGGCGGGGAGGATGACTAGTAGGCGTATGGGATACCCACTTCCTTTATACTGCTGCCACACTCGACGGAGTGATATGGACGATATACTACACTGTTGCCACGCTCTTCGGAGTGATATGGACGATATACTACACTGCTGCCACGTTCTTCGGAGCGATATGGATGATATATTATACTGCTGCCATGCTCTTCGGAGCTGTCCGTTATTATATTACAGAGCGCCCTCCTATAGGGGCATATGTGGCATATACTAGCCAGTTGTCACGATTAGTGAATTACATCAGCATATGTCTAGCCTACACTTTCCCATACACTCAAAGTTGTCCTCAAATTGCATTCACTTAGATGGTTAGCGTACCTCTTTTATTTATTCAGTATTTACTTTATGGCATGCTTCTATGTATCTTGTTATGTCCCTCTGAGGACCTGGTTCCTTTACAGGTGTAGATGTTCATGAGTATTCGCAGGAGCGCAGATCCAGCCTTGCTACTTATATTTCGAGGAGGTCTTTTTTTTTGAGTCTCAGTGGTTGATAGTTGTTGTACTTATATTATATTTGTCATGTTTATTCTATATTATAATTCGGCAGTGGATTTGTTTCCATCCGACTATCATTTTTAGATTGAGATCTAGTTTCATAGATATTGGTTATTTACTTATATATGATTTTTGTGGATGAGATTTAGATTATACACTGTGACTTATGATAGATTTGTACCACTTGTGAATTATTGTTCATAATACAGCGTACGCATGTATTATAGTTTCTATATATTGGAGTTACCATATCCATGCGGCTGGCATGCTTATGTTTTTTGGTCTTACATATTTTGGGACTAGGGCGTGACACTTGTACAAGCATTGTTTCATTGATTATCTTGTACATGTACAGACACTGATTCTCGGAAAGAGTCGCTATCTTCTTGGGAAATCTCGTATGATAGCGTACCGTGGTTGGATCTATTATACCAGTCGAGGGTGGGGAGTACTTTAGTGTAGATATGTGATCATACCCTCATTGTATCAAGTATTGTTCATTGAATAGTGTTAATCATACACCGTACGTATGATTAGTCAGGCCATATATATTGTATCATGTTCCTAAGTCGATCACATGTTAAAGCTAGTACTCACACACTTAGTCATTAGTATTCTTATTTATTGATATATTGTTTATTATTATATTTAATCCAATATTTCCTTATTGTATATCTCTCGTATCTATTGTGCATCTTGTATATTTACATTTATTTACTGTTACATAGTTTTAATCATTGATTAGAACTGCTGTTAGAGATGTACTCTGCTCCTTTCCTGACTGGATATATTTTTCCTAGATGACACTGAGGAGTGATATCCTACACATTATGGACCCCAGGATGTTGTGGGCTTAGAGTCAGAGACCCTGGCTCAGGAGGGATTTATCCTGACTGAGACAAATGACCCGGGATTAGTACCTTCTTAGCATTTCTTGTACTGGATTTATCTCCAGCTTATTTGTTAGCATTCTTTCAGACTCATTGATATATTATTTCAGACTCATGAGTTGTATATGACTATTTTGATTCTTTATCATATTCGTGCTCGTTTCTATCTTAGATCTGTGATTGAGTATATTGTTATTGTTGGTGGTTCATTATATTGCCAGATAGATTACCCAGACATCGTTCTGTCGCCGATTATGTGGCGTAGGCTGTGCGTTGTTTTCGACTTGCATCCTTACATCGGGTGCGGGTCATGACAAGATCTACACATGCTCTCCGTAAAAATAGTGTTTCTACAAGTTTAGAGGAAAAATGGCCGCTGCCAACTCCAAATTGTAGGTAGGATAATTCTTCTCATGTGGTCGTAATTGCCTGGAAGCATAGGCAATCATCTTTCCATTCTGTTGTAAGACACAACCCAAACCCTTCCCTGAAGCATCACTATAAATAGTGAATCCACCTGACCTTGATGGCAACATCAACATTGGAGCTGTCATCAATCTCTTCTTCATCTCATCAAAAGCGGCCTAACACTCCTCTTTTCAGACAAAATCCACATCCTTTCTGTCAGCCTAGACATCGCCTCTGTAATCCTGGAGAATTCATGTACAAATCTCCTGTAATAACCTGCCAATCCCAAAAAACTCATAATCTCTGCTACTGAACATGGATTAACCCATGACTCCACTGCTGAAATATTCTTTGGGTCAACTGAGATCCCATCTTCTGTCACCACATGACCAAGGAATACTACCTTGTAAAGTAAGAACTCACACTTCGAAAGCTTTCCATAAATCTTCTTCTTCCTGAAAGTCACCATAACTATCCTCAGGTGTCCCTCATGCTCCTCCGGGGTCTTTAAATATACTAGAATATCATCAATGAATATCACCACAAACTTATCAAGGTACTGGTGGTACACCCTGTTCATCAGATTCATAAATACCTCAGGGGCATTGGTCAACCCTAACGACATCACCATGAACTCAAACTAGCCATACCGATTCTAAAAAGCTGTCTTTAAAATATCCTTCTTCTTCACTTTCACCTATGTAGAAGCATAAAAAGTGGGCCTTATGAAGATGGCACAGTTTTCTAGGAATAAACATAACAGAGAAAGAATGACGCACGATCTCTCTATTTAGAGGATGGCGCACTTTCTTTTTTTTCAAATGGTGGCGCACTATTAAGAGAACAGAAAAGTGGCACACTTTCAAGCTGCTTTTATCAGTACAGACATGCATACAATTTACATGTATGCTTTTTCTCCTAGAGCATTAAATATGATAAATCTGACAGACTGAAACAGAAATCGAAGAGTCAGAAGTCATCATTACAGCTGGGCTGCCGCACGCTGACCCAGGTTGTCATTTAGCGACCCAGTCGTTGTGTACCAACTTCATCAAAACTTCGCCATTGTGCCAACTTCATCAAAAGTGCGTTGTTGTGCGAAGTTCATCAAAAGTGCGCCACTATGCCAATTTTTTTTAAAAGTGCGTCATTGTGCCAATTTCTTCAAAAGTGCGCTGTTGTGCCAATTTTTTTAAAAGTGCATCATTGTGCCAAATTCTAAAAAATGCGTCATCACGACCAATTTTATCTGAAGTGCTCCATCAGGACTACTTCTTTAAAAGAGCGCTTGTATAGTCAATCCTTCCAAAAGTGTGCCAGTCTCCAGACCACTTCTAAAGTGCGCATATCATCCAAACTAACAGTGAACATTTATGAGTACGTGTCTTACATATCATGATTCTCGTAAAAAGTGTAAGAATAATTGTCCCCTATGACCTATGCTTTCCTCGTATAGAAAGTTACGTGTCAAGCAAGCAGCGAGTTGTGCACCCACTCATTCAGAACGTGGGTGTTAATCCACCAAATATGCGCTCATAATGGTAAAATAGTGCAGACTATCCAAAGTGTGCGCTGTAAAACCCCCTTCCTAAAAATCGTATATACCCCTTTTTATTTATTAATTATTAATTTAATTATAGTAATTAGTGGCTAAATAGGAGAAATAAATTTTTAATAATTTTTATTTTAGGTGTTCGGGCACTTAGAGGATTTATGGGACCATTAGGAATTTTTCGGAATTTATTTCATGTAGGAGACCCCTTGAGCAGTTGCTAGCCTAACGGTGTGCATTATTCCAATCTATAAATTTTCTTATGAGTATATATATATATATATATATATATATATATATATATATATATTTAAGAAGAAGAAAAGAAAAAAAAAGAATTATTAAATAATAATTAACTAATACTAATAATAATATCATTACTATTAGCTAATAAACCATTCACGTTAGCAAACTTAAAGCAACTTGCAACTTAGCAAGTTTGCAAACTTACTAGCAATCCCAAAACAGCGCCCCCTTGCTATTCCACAGACCCGCCCCCTTGCCCTTGCGTACCCGCCGACCGAACCATTCTCTCCCTCTCCCTTTCAAATTTATATATATATATATAATTTCTCGAAACCCTAAACCTAAAACCTCCAAACCCTCCTCTTCTCATCTAGATCTAGAGAGAGCCACCACCGCAGCCAAAGAACCCCGCCAGGCCGTCCAAACCAATCCCGATGACCCCGACCCCGCGCACTGCAGATTCTCACACGAGGTACCTTTGTTCCGGAGTTGCTTCCCGTCGACTCGCTCAACCAAACGCCATTCCGTCTTCACCGGTATGCTCACCCCTTAACCCTCTTCCATATATGTATGATAGAGACCTCGAACAACATGAAACCCTAGGCGAAAATAGCGCCCAAGTTGGCGCAAGCAGACCGAATTCTGGGATTGCAGAAAACTGCGGTGACCACCCATGTTGTCGAGTTCGTATCTCCCACCACAGAGATCCAAATTCGGTGATTCTTTTTTGTATGCGTAGACCACTTGACCTAGTTTATTTTTTGTTAAATAACCCTAGATTATTAGCTGCTGTGGACAGAATAAAATTTGTCACAAAACCCCGCGAACCTACTTTTTCCAGATTTCTAAAAGTTGGAAAACGGAGCGTGCCCCGCCAAACGGTACCGCTCCACCGTGTACCAAGTATACCGAACGGTGCGCACAGCGTAACCGGACATGTAACAATTCGAGGAAACTGATTCGGACGCGTGTGCACGCCAGAATCAGGCCGTATCCGCGGACACATCCCGTGTCGCAACTTTTGTGGAAGTCGCGCGCATTTACTGCACGCACGTCAGATTGCGACGAAACTTACGCCACTAGACTCCTGGTAAAGCGCTGGTCCTGTGACCCAATTTTCATGCAATTCTGAGATGGTTGACCAAGTCGCCAATTGGTAGGCTCCACAGTTGACTTTTTGGACAAAATTGTGTTCGGCACATCGAAATCCACATTTGGATATACCGTAGGGTTAGTATTGACATTTAGAGTTATTTGACCTATAGTTTGTCCCATTTAGAGACTGTTACCCTTGACACGCTTTTCGGTGCAAAGTGGGCCACACGTGGACCCCACTTTTACCCAAAATTACCGTTTTGCCCCTGTATCCAAATTGGACGAAAGGGAAGTGCTTTTTAGCTATTTTGCTCATTTCGGAAACATTGGTGATGTTTATTTCAGCATCCGGAGACGTTTGTTCGGAGGCCTTAGTTCCAGGTTCCGTGTCCTTGATATTTGGGCGCATACACTTTACAGATTTCTTGCCAGGCAAGTATACCTTGCCATTGTACTGTATTTATATTCCATATGATGCATGCATGTTTATTTCTGCTTATTTTAGTTCATTTATTTTAACTGCTATATAAATTGCGCGTCTAAAGAAACTTCGGTGCAACGACGGTGTCGTCGTACTATATTTTTATTTATGTATATGCATTGGACCTACTTTATGAGACTACCCCATCTTCATGAGGTATTTATGTTTCATTGGCCATGATACTATTATTACACGAGTGTGAGTCACATGTAGGATACGGACTTGCGTACTCGGCTGGCCACCGGTACGTATAGGTCGTACGACGGATAGGGATAACTGCCAATAGAAACTTTGTATGCTAGTAGACCTAGCAGTTATTAGAGGTTTTATCGTGTTATGGACATGACATGCTTAGAGCATTGGGTGGAGAGAACAACAAGTAAGGCATTTGGGCTCCTTTACACTTTTCCTTCTGTAACTCGGAAGCTCCGCTGGAGATACGGGTGGTGATGACCCCTATACTACTTGGCGGGCCTCCGCCGTTCAAAAGACGACGTTCCTTTGAAGCCCCTGGTTCTCCGAGAGAGTCATGCCAATCCCAGTTTTCAGCCAGATAGCCCACTTGGTGGAAAGTTGTTCTCAAACTGCATTCACATAGATGGTTAGGCAATCCCATTGGATGTATATATTCCAGTACTTTATTGGCATATGTTTTTTGTATCTTGTTACGTCCCTCTGAGGACCTGGTCCCTTTCCAGATATAGATGCACAGGAGTACCCGCAAGAGTATAGACCTGGACCTGACGCTATCTATCAGTCTGAGGAGATCTTACCTTCGAATTATATATGATTCGTTGTAGCTGTTTAGATATTCTAGTTGCTATTCCTTTTCGAGACATTTATTCTTATATTAGAGTTTATTCTCTTCTCTCTTTAGTAGTTTTGGTTATAGTCGATTTGCAGTGGATTTGTTTCCATCCGACTATCATACTTTGAGACTGCTTATTTGATATTCAGTTATTGATTTCTATTTATTTATTATTTGTGCTGTGGATAAGATATAGAATTGTGTGTGACTTGTTGTGACAGTATATTACCACTGTGGATTGGATATTCATGTACAGCGTACGTGTGTATATGGTTTCCATATATTGGAGTTCGTATACATACGGCTGGCGTGTTACGTATTCCTAGTCCTACGTATTTTGGGACTGGAGCGTGACATATTTTTAGTGGTGGCCCATTCAGGTCGAGAATATATTGTCTCGGTTACGTAACTGTACCGAACAAGCCTGCGTATAGAAATAGAGTATAAGGATCTCATCCACGCTTGACTGAAACTCCTCCTTCCTATTTAATACTTGCATCCTGTTTGATTCATGTACTTTTTCTAATTGTTTCGTACATCCCCTGCAGAGAAATGGATTTGCAAAATGAATGTACTGCCGCCAATGGCGACACAACTTCTGGAGTCAATAGTCAGACTCAAGGAGGGACCCCAACGATTCCTAGGCTTCCGGGGCAAGATGGACAGACTCACACTCCAGTTCTATCTGATCTTCCCGCTTCACCTATTGGGAACCTTCCAGCTTTCCCAGTACCGCAAGATAGCCAAGCGCAGATGTTCCAATTCTTTCAGATGATGATACAGGAACAGAGGCAGCAGGCAGCCGAGCAAAGGTAAGAATTTTTGGCAGCATTGGAGAGGATGGCTGCACAGGCTACTGTACCAACCCAAGCACTAGCTCCAATACCACGAGCTAGGGTTGGATCAGTAAAGAATTTTATTCAGATGGGTCCAAGGCAGTACAAGGGCACTGAGAGCCCGGAGGAGACTACCAACTGGATCACTCACACGCAGAAACTACTGGAGGTATCGCAGTTACCTACGGACCTATG
Organism: Iris macrosiphon; assembly: GCA_036927795.1. Classification (NCBI taxonomy): domain Eukaryota; kingdom Viridiplantae; phylum Streptophyta; class Magnoliopsida; order Asparagales; family Iridaceae; genus Iris; species Iris macrosiphon. The sequence goes on from JAYESA010000013.1 coordinate 124,030,784, forward strand.
GATGACGGGTGTACGGACGCTTCTAGAGGGTAATGCTCATCACTGGTGGGAATCCATGGAGCGCCAGTTGGGTACTTACCAGGCTTGGGAGCAGTTCTTGGAGTGCTTTGAGGGAAAGTACTTCCCGAACACTTTCAGGGACACCTTGTATGATCAGTTTCTTCACTTGGAGCAGGGGAACCAAACAGTGGACGAGTATGATGCCGAGTTTAGTCGACTCAGCAAATATGGCGCTGCTTTGATACCAAATGACTTGGCTAAGGCTAAGAGGTTTCATCGAGGACTGACCCAGGAGCTACAACATTATACAAGCTCGCAATCCCGAGTCTCTTATGCTGAACTACTGATAGAGGCCAGATTGCAAGAAACTATTAGCAGAGGAAAAGGAGGTCAGCTGAGGACACAACAAGGATCAGCAAGGATACAGCAGGGACCAGCCAGGACACAACAGGGAGGACCTATCAGACCTCCCTTGGCACAGCAGCATCAGCAACACAGAGCCGGACCGTACCAGATTTCGGAGAAACCCCAATATAATTATTGTGGAAAAATCAGACACATTTTAAGAGATTGTCGAGGACGCTTAGGACAGTGTTTACGATGTGGCTCCGGACAGCACATAGCGAGAGACTGCCCAATGCAGGCATCGACACTACCACCGCCAGCACAGAGACTAGCGCTTCCAGCACCGAAGCCAACTCAGCAGATAACTGGACCGGGAGCACCTCGACCCCCAACAGCAGGAGGATTTCAGAGAGGATCACCGCTACCTACCCAGGAGGAGCAGTATATGAGGGCCGGACATGGACAGCAGCAGAGGAACGGGCGAGCTTTTGCATTGGAGGTAGATGACATGGATCATGAGGTGGATGTCATAGCAGGTATTACTCTTGCTTTTACTTTTCTTGCTGTGACATTGTTTGATACGGGAGCCACCCACTCATTCATATCATCTAGTTTTATTGCCAAACACAACATTACTTCTACACCATTATCTAGTTGTGTTAGAATTCTTACCGGAGGAGGAGTTGTACCAGTTAGTTGAGTTTATAGATTGGGCCCAATAGTGATACGTGGCAGAGAGATGAACGCCCAACTCTTAGTCCTTCCTATGCCATCTTTTGATATTGTGCTTGGAATGGACTGGCTAAGCAAGTACCACGCTTTCTTCGATTGTTTTGGAGGAAGCATTCTTTTTAAGGTACCAGGCCAGCCTGAACTTGAGTTTGCCCGAGGATCCACAGAAATCCTTGATGGTATGCAGCTCGCAATGGACGATGTTGTCTATCATCCCATTATTTCAGAATTTCTAGACATCTTTCCAGAGGATTTGCCAGGACTACCCCCAGACAGAGACGTAGAGTTTTTAATTAAACTAGCACCCGGAGCAGCACCTATAGCATCGCATGTTACAGACTGGCGAAGAAGGAGCTAGAAGAGAAAGGTTTCATCCGACCGAGTACATCACCCTGGGGAGCACCAGTGTTGTTTGTACCCAAGAAGGATGGGTCAGTACGAATGTGCATTGACTACAGAGCCTTGAATGCAGTGACTGTGAAGAACAAATATCCATTGCCATGCATTGATAACCTATTTGATCAACTCAGTGGAGCTAAGGTACTCTCGCAGATAGATCTGAGATCGGGACATCATCAGGTGAAGGTACGGAAGTAGGATATTCCGAAGACCGCATTCAGAACAAGATATGGACACTATGAGTTTTTGGTCATGCTATTTGGATTGACCAATGCTCCAGCGATCTTCATGGACTTGATGAATCGAGTCTTCCACCAGTACTTGGACCAGTTCGTGGTCGTCTTCATAGATGATATACTTGTCTATTCGAAGAGCCACGAGGAGCACGAAAAGCATATACGGATTATTCTAGAGACATTGAGGAGAGAGCAGTTATACGCTAAGCTCAGCAAATATGAGTTCTTCTTGGACAGAGTTTCATTTCTTGGACATGTTGTTACAAGAGATGGTATTTCTGTTGATCCAGAGAAGATATCAGCAGTTGAGACATGGCATGTTCCTAAATCAGCAGCAGAAGTGAGGAGCTTCCTTGGACTTACGGGATATTACCGACGGTTCGTGGAAATCTTCTCAAGGATAGAGGCACCTATGACTCGTTTGGCTTGTAAGGATCAAGAATTTATATGGACCGACGAGTCTCAAGCCGCCTTTGAAGAGTTGAAGAAATGACTGACTACTGCACCAGTATTGACTATTCCGTCAGGATCAGGAGGTTATGTGATCTACAGTGACGCATCAGGGAAAGACTTGGGATGCGTATTGATGCAACATGGCAAGGTGATTGTATATGCATCTAGGCAGTTACGAGTACATGAAAAGAATTATCCGACTCATGACTTGGAACTTGCAGTCGTTGTATTTGCTCTGAAGCTATGGAGACATTACTTATATGGGGAATGAATGGAGATCTATACCGACCACAAGAGCCTCAAGTACGTCTTCACGCAGAAGGAGTTAAATATGAGGCAACGTCGATAGCTCGAGTTGATAAAAAATTTCGAGATAGAGCTACATTATCATCCAGGCAAGGCTAACGTTGTAGCAGACGCGTTAAGCCGGAAGCCAGCAGCTTACTACTTGACAGCATAGAGGGAACTATTGGAGGACTTGTAAGAGCTTGGCATTGAAGTGATATTACTCGGAGCAGATGGGACACTAGCCAACTTGCAAGTATGTCACTACCACGTTCCGAAAACAGGGGTATTTTTGACTTTCAATAATATTTAATATTTTTATAGTTACAATTAATTAAATTGCATGATAATATTTTATTTAAATAATTATGTGAGATGTGTGATTAAATATAGTATTAGATGTAGTGTTCATTTATTTTTAGCTAGCAGACTTGACCTAGAAGCCAGTAGATGAACACCTGTCAGAATTATGGAATTTTTGTATTTAATTATTTAGTTAGAATTTAATTCTTGGAGTTTGTAATTAATTACCGTATTTTTAGTTAATATTTTTGCGCATTGCCTTTGCTTCGATAATTGGAGCGCTACCCTAGCTTTTGTCTTCCAACAAAATTCACAATCTTGCCCTAGACATGCCTGCCTTCCATTCTGCTATTTTTTACAACTCATAATTATGCTCTCTGTGCATTATTTCTAGCCGCACAAAAATTATCGCGGACGTTATTTAATAAATTCCTATTTTTGTATCGATGTGCGTTCCAATTAAAATTGGAGGCAATATTGACCTATTTTTCGTACGGCCCAAATTAGGGTAATATTCTGTCCTGAGTCTTCTTTATTATTGGTATTGATGACCTGACCTGATTTTGGCCCCGTGTACTCCTAATTAATTTTAGAACGCAACTTGCATTTTATTCTAATTAAATTGAGGATACTATTTAAACCAATTCTGAAAATCCCAATTTAATTCCAGCGCCCTGCTATTTGAGCCCACACCAAACTTACAGCGTCCCCTGACCCTACAAAATACCAGACACCGAATGGCCCGCCAAATTTTTATCATTTCATGTGTCTGTGCAAATACCCAAATTTAAGGGGGCTGATTTGCAAATTTGCATTTTGTGTCAACACCCATTTGATTAAACCAATGAGGGAGCCCTATTAATTTTAATTAAACCTCACCCTCATTCCTCCATGAATTATTTTTCCTCTTGACAAATCTGGACCACCCATTTAATTGGGTGCATCCTCACCTTTGATTTACCCACACCCTCATCCTATTTAATGTCCTATCTACATCAAACCCTAATCCCTAGAAAACCTAGGTAGCACACCTCCCCAAGCCCCCATCTCCCTCAACACCAAATCGTAGCTTTTCCTTTTTCCTTCTTTTTCTTCTTCTCTTTCCTTTCTTCTTCTCCTTCTTCCTTTCTCCTTCTTCTTTATTTTATTTGAATTCAAATTGAGAGGGGGGAAAACCTGGAGTACTGTTCAGCCGACCCCCTACTGTCAATTTCCCTACGGCCGGCCGAGCCTGCACCTGGCGGCCAACCACCCGGCCGAGCCCTATCCCGGCTGTGCTCAACCCTACCCCGACGGCGGCCTAGCTCCAACCCCCTCGACCCCTTCCTCCCTCCACCTGTACAGCGGGTTCTCCATCCATCCATCCATCCATCCATCCATATCTCCGGCGTCGGTGCCAACTCCGGCCGCTCCCCCGTCAGTCCAAGATCGACGAGCTCCTCTTCCCTGTTTAGTCCGGCGACCGAGCTCCCTCTCCGGCGTGGTCAGCCGCTACTCCGGCGGCCCACTGCACCCAGGCCGACCCGCGGCTGCTGTGCCCGGCCAACTCCCCCATCCTCGCTGCCTCGACGCGCCCGGCGGCGCTGCCAACTCCGGCCCCCGACTTCTCTCCCCTGCTGTGTACAGTCGGCCCCCACCACCTCCATCATCTTCTACCATCATCACCACCATTACTCCCCGCCGGCCGGCTTCCCTCCGGTGAGACTCGAGCCACCCCCTCTGTAAGAGTTCTTCTTCTCCCTCTTCCTTCTCTCTCTCTCTCTCTCTCTCTCTCTCTCTCTCTCTATATATATATATATATATATATATATATATATGTATATATATACATATATATACACATGAGTATATTAAAGACATGTATATAAGTAGTATTATTTAATTAGTGCTTTAAATACATGAAATATGTATAGTATATAAAGAAAATTGGTAATGTATAATTTAATAATGTGAATGTATATTATTTATTTAATTTATGTTTAATACATGTATATGTATAGTATTTATTTAGTTAATACTATATACACATATGTATAGTATTTATTTAATTTATGTTTAATATGTATAAGTATAGTATATATATATAGTATATATATATACTTTAGTATAATGTAACGTATGTAATTAATTAATGCATATGTATATGTATGTATATTGGGTATTTTATGTGGTATATAAATTAAATCCCTGTATGTATTCATATATATGATATGTACGCATTTTGACATATGTTAATATATAAATGAACGTATTTTGGTAAATATACAACTATAGCAGTGTATTTATATTGGTAAATATTTTAGATATATATATATTATATTAAATTCTTTTTGTATGTATACAATATAAATACGTATTGTATTCTTTCCATGAACTATACACATACAAGTATTATTTATTATGTTTATATATATATAAGTATTATTTATTTTAAAGTATATATTTATACATATATCTATTATTAAATTGATGGAAATTATATATTAAATATGTACCCCTACTAGTTGACCCTAGCTGACTAGTGCCCTGCCTGGCATGGCCCTAAGGCCAGTGTTTTTCGTTTGTGTGTTAGTGTAGCATCTGATGCAAATGTGATATTGTGATATATTTATAGGACTGTTGGTTCACCCAGGGGATATTCTGGAACAGGACACCAATAATTACCAGCTAAGGACCCAAGGCAAGTACATTTTCTGATAATTTCCAATTTCTTGATAATTTCTATAAGTTCAATAATTTTGAAATGTTACAACTGAATCTTGACACTGTGCTACACGGACTATTATAGCTTGGATCTGCAGTCATGAGATGTTACATTGATTATCGTATTGACATTGTACACGACATGTATATTAGATATCGTACATGATAGACTGGACTTGCTCGTGTATCGTGACGTGTCATGGTTGGATCCACAGTACTAGTTGGGGGCGGGAAAGTAGTTAGTAAGAAATGTGATCATAACCTCTTATTGTAGTATAGAACAATGTAAGTGTTAATCATGCTCTTCACCCATGATTAGCCAGGCCCTATAGCTATCGTACATGTTCCCAAGCCGATCACATTTTGAAACTACTATTTCAAACACTTAGAATAGATTACAGTTCCCTATTTAAATCATATACTTCATCACCGTATATGATTCTGTTCCTTGTTCTTTCCATTTTCATACATGCACTGACTGTACCATGTTGCCTATTGCTCGTCTCTTTATATTGCCTGTCTCTCTTTAATTGCCATTGCATTTATTTTACTGCCTTCTCAGTAGCTAGCATTACATGTTTATTGCTTATAGTCCTTATCAATTATATGGAACTGTTATTTGAGATTTGTACTTTGCTCCTTCTTGACTGAAAACATTTTTCCAGACTATGCCTTAGAGGACCGCTGTCCGACACTTTATGGACCATATGGTGAGTAGCTGCAGACTTGGTAGATTAGTTGTGATTCCGGGAGGTCTAGCCGGAAATTACTATTTTTTTGTTAGTTCTTTAAGTAGACTTTTTGGTACCGGATTTGTCTCCGGCATTTTTATTGAGACTTGGATATTGTTGAGTTAAGTTATTACTTTTTGACTTGTGTTGTATTTAATTTCTGTTTGATATCTTATCGTGCTGTAATCCTGTGATTGAGTATGTGTTCATTTTATTTGTGTCATCCGTGCCTCCTTATGGAGATTGGATGCTTGTGTGAGATTGGCTAGATAGTATCATGACCTTGACAGCGTTCTACCGCCGATGCTGCGACGTAGGCTGGACGTACCCACGTACTCGTGCCCCTAAACCGGGTGCGGGTCGTGACACATTTTTAGTGGTGGCCCATGCAGGTCAGACTTCGCGAGTTGTACGATGTCGTAGTAGTGTGGCATCCTTATTATACTACTGTGTGCCTGTGATAGGATCTAGGACATAGGATACTAGGACGAGAGCGAATACTCAATCACAATTCCTTGAGAGATTCCTGGGATGACCCCTGAGAATCTTGTTATAACTTTCCATTTAAAAACCATTCCCTTATTCCGTCCATTCTCACTTATCGATATTGAATTTGTTGATTGTTGATTAGTTATTAAGTTAGGATTTTGGATCATTTTAGGGTTTGATTTCATGTCAAGATGAATTTACAGACTGAATTATGGTATTATCTGATGACGCATGTCGATGAGGACAGTGAAAAATGATTAACATTAGAGCTATTGGACTACAGAAGGTGGATTTAAATCTTTAATTGAAGATTAAAAAAAAATAATAAATTACAAATTTTTGGAATTTTTAGAAGTTAAGATGTTGTATAAAAACTTTTTGAGGATTCAGATTCAATTTGATGAACCTAGACAAGCTATAAGGATTTTTGGAATTGATAAAATTTTCACTTCAGTATTTAAATAATTAATCTTTGAGGAAGGTATATGCATTTTCTTTAAAATTATTCGAGGAGTTAGTTTCGAGGACCTTATTTGGAGGATAAATCCTATAGTGAGAGAGATAAATTAGTATATAAGCAGATGAGATGCATGTGTAAGGATCTGTTGGCTTGAATGTGATTGAGATTTCACTGCCAACTGGCTTAGGTGTTCATCTAGGATTGTATTGGAGAGAGAACAGTACTTAGTATGGTGTGTTGCATTGATATGCACTTGAGTGATAAGGATAACTAGTATCAGCGATTGCAGTAGGTAAGGAAGCTAGCAGTGAGTATGTTTCTAGTAGAACTGTGGTACCTAGGGGATAGAGGTATCAACCTTGGATGCATCTTTGACCTGTGCAATCACAACTAGGAATATTTATTCCCAATCTTTTATCTTAATGTTGCTTCTTTAGAACTGTACTGTCCTTCCTTGATGATATCGCATTTTTGCCTAAATTGATTCTTTGGGATCTGTCTTCAGGATGTCGCCGCAGACACGGTCTATGAGAGCGGGAACATCAGCTTTAGAGGGGTCTGCCACCTCTCCACCTGAGGGACAGACAGCCGTAGTTCCTCCTACATCTCAGATGCACGTAGGAGTGTCTGCACTTTTCGGGGATCCTCATCCCCCACCTGCTCAGAGGATTGCCGCGGCTGTGACGGACAACCTTCCTCCTCCTCCGACTCCGATTCCCGGAGGTTTACCCATGGACGGGACGCAGATGTTTACCTTGATCCAGGGCATGGTAGATGCCCAGAGAGTGACGGCAGATGCTCAGCGAGTTCAAGCCGAGGCCCAGAGGGTGCAAGCAAAAGCGCACCAGGCACAAACTGAGCTGATGAAAAAAATATGGAGAATGCCCATCAAGTGACTCTCCAAGTTTTGGAGAGAGTAGCACAGTACCAGCAGTTTCCTGGCCAGCAGCAGAGATCAGACACTATAGTAGATTTTAAAAGGATGATGCCTCGAGAGTTCAAAGGCACCGAAGGGATACTCTACACTGATGACTGGCTAGAGGATATAGAGAGGAGCCTGCGATTGACCCAGATTCCGGAGAACTTGCAGATAGAAGCCGCTGGCAGTCAGATGTTCGATATCGCACTCACGTGGTATCGCACGGAGCCGAGAATTACTGTACAAGGACTTACTTGGAAGACCTTCAAGGAACTCTTCAAGGAGAAGTTCTTTCCCGACGTGGCATTGAGAACCTTGGAAAGTCAGTTTCATGACTTAGTTCAAGAAAATATGTCGGTCGACGAGTACCCTGCAGAATTCTGTAGATTGAGCCATTTTGCGTCATCTATGATTCGGGACCCAGGAGATCGAGCCCGAAAATTTAGAAAGGGACTGACGAGAGAAATTAGGTCGCGCACTTCTAGTCGTCGTACCGCTACCTATGAGGCTATCTTGATGGATGCCCAGATTGCAGAAGAGGATCTGGATCTCAGGCCTAAGAGGAGTCACAATACTTTTGGAGATACGAATGGTAGCACAAGACCAGCCAAGCATCCCCGTATTCAGCACCAACAGCAGTACCCAGTACCATTTCATAGCCAGCAACAACCATGGACATTTCAGCATCCACCGCAGTACCTAACTCCAGTTCCTATCCAGCAACATCCATGGGCGTATCAGTATCAACAACAGTACCAGGCACCAGTCCGTGTTCAGCATAATCAGCAACAGCCTCCGAGAGAGACACAGCAGACTTGTCATTTCTGTAAGAAGCCAGGTCACCTTTGGGAGAGCTGTAGAACGAGACTAGGACTTTGTTTGCACTGCGGCGCTGCGGGACATCGAGTAAGGGATTGTCTTCTAGCCCCTTATCTTCCCGGTCAGTGCGCAGCTTCAGATTATAGAGATCCAGTTAGGCTACCTGTGGAACCGTATATTGCTCAGCACCCGCGAAGGGAACCACCCCAGCAGGGCGGGGCATTTGCGATGACGGTCGAGGAGACCGATACTGCAGGTAATGTGTTAGCAGGTTCTGTTCTTTTCTTCCTTCTGTTCCTCTCTATTTTGATTGATTGATTGATTCCTTAATACAAGTTGTATGCATGATTTCTTGTTAGAATGTAGTTAGTAGTACACCCTGATACAGAGACTGCAATACCATGACAAAAGACACCATGACCGTACATATTCCCCTTAGATTGCATGTTGTATGATTATAGGAAAGATTTTTTCTTAGACCATGAATATTGGGGTTTAACCATGAACAAGATTCATGAAGGAGTTATGACTTGACAAGAGAGGCAAGATGATTAAATTTGAGGATAACCATTAATTTAAATAGAGGGTTAAGAAATTAACATTTCATAATTGGTGGTTTATTAATTCCAGGAAGATTATGACATATTTAAATTGGTTATTAAATTTGGAAATTTTGAGATTTATCAATATAATTATTGAATTGCAAGTTATGAATTTAAAAATTTTATATGGGATGTTGCAATTAGAAAATCCTTAAGTATCGCATTGTTAAGTATTTTGAGGAAAGAGGAAATCGAGGAATAAAATTTTTGATGGATAAATGTTTGAATTTAAACTTTTGGACGAGATTACATATGTGCATTGATTAAAATCAAATTTGAGGAGTGGATATTAAATTCCGAGTATTGAATTATTATCTAAAAAATTTTGGGGGAATTTTTTTTTTGATAAAAATAGACTTTGATTCTATTTCGAGGATTTTTCAGGAATGCAATAATTTCAGAATTTTTGACAAATTGTGAAAAGACCTTGTGGATTATTAACTGATTTCGTGGTTGAAGAATTTAAAATTTGAGGGAAATAATATGTATGATAAACACTACTATGAGGATTTTAAATTTCGAGAACGAAATTCTTTTAAGGAGGGTAGACTTGTCACTACCACATTCCGAAAACAGGGGTATTTTCGACTTTCAATAATATTTAATATTTTTATAGTTACAATTAATTAAATTGCATGATAATATTTTATTTAAATAATTATGTGAGATGTGTGATTAAATATAGTATTAGATGCAGTGTTCATTTATTTTTAGCTAGCAGACTTGACCTAGAAGCCAGTAGATGAACACCTGTCGGAATTATGGAATTTTTGTATTTAATTATTTAGTTAGAATTTAATTCTTGGAGTTTGTAATTAATTACCGTATTTTTATTTAATATTTTTGCGCATTGCCTTTGCTTCGATAATTGGAGCGCTACCCTAGCTTTTGTCTTCCAACAAAATTCACAATCTTGCCCTAGACATGCCCGCCTTCTATTCTGCTATTTTTTACAACTCATAATTATGCTCTCTGTGCATTATTTCTAGCCGCACAAAAATCATCGCGGACGTTATTTAATAAATCCCTATTTTTGTATCGTTGTGCGTTCCAATTAAAATTGGAGGCAATCTTGACCTATTTTTCGTACGGCCGAAATTAGGGTAATATTCTGTCCTGAGTCTTCTTCATTATTGATATTGATGACCAGACCTGATTTTGGCCCCGTGTACTCCTAATTAATTTTAGAACGCAACTTGCATTTTATTCTAATTAAATTGAGGATACTATTTAAACCAATTCTAAAAATCCCAATTTAATTCCAGCACCCTGCTATTTGAGCCCACACCAAACTTACAGCGTACCCTGACACTACAAAACACCAAACACCGAATCGCCCGCCAAATTTTCGTCATTTCATGTGTCTGTACAAATACCCAAATTTAAGGGGGCTAATTTACAAATTTGCATTTTGTGTCAACACCCATTTGATTAAACCAATGAGGGAGCCCTATTAATTTTAATTAAACCTCACCCTCATTCCTTCATGAATTATTTTTCCTCTTGACAAATCTGGACCACCCATTTAATTGGGTGCATCCTCACCTTTGATTTACCCACACCCTCATCCTATTTAATGTCCTATCTACATCAAACCCTAATCCCTAGAAAACCTAGGTAGCACACCTCCCCAAGCCCCCATCTCCCTCAACACCAAACCGTAGCTTTTCCTTTTTCCTTCTTTTTCTTCTTCTCTTTCCTTTCTTCTTCTCCTTCTTCCTTTCTCCTTCTTCTTTATTTTATTTGAATTCAAAATGAGAGGGGGGGAAACCTGGAGTACTGTTCAGCCGACCCCCTACTGTCAATTTCCCTACGGCCGGCCGAGCCTGCACCTGGCGGCCAACCACCCGGCCGAGCCCTATCCCGGCTGTGCTCAACCCTACCCCGGCGGCGGCCTAGCTCCAACCCCCTCGACCCCTTCCTCCCTCCACCTGTACAGCGGGTTCTCCATCCATCCATCCATCCATCCACATCTCCGGCGTCGGTGCCAACTCCGGCCGCTCCCCCGTCAGTCCAAGATCGACGAGCTCCTCCTCCCTGTTTAGTCCGGCTACCGAGCTCCCTCTCTGGCGTGGTCAGCCGCTACTCCGGCGGCCCACTGCACCCAGGCCGACCCCCGGCTGCTGTGCCCGGACAACTCCCCCATCCTCGCTGCCTCGACGCGCCCGGCGGCGCTGCCAACTCCGGCCCCCGACTTCTCTCCCCTGCTGTGTACAGTCGGCCCCCACCACCTACATCATCTTCTACCATCATCACCACCATTACTCCCCGCCGGCCGGCTTCCCTCCGGTGAGACTCGAGCCACCCCCTCTGTAAGAGTTCTTCTTCTCCCTCTTCCTTCTCTCTCTCTCTCTCTCTATATATATATATATGTATATATATACATATATATACACATGAGTATATTAAAGACATGTATATAAGTAGTATTATTTAATTAGTGCTTTAAATACATGAAATGTGTATAGTATATAAAGAAAATTGGTAATGTATAATTTAATAATGTGAATGTATATTATTTATTTAATTTATGTTTAATACATGTATATGTATAGTATTTATTCAGTTAATACTATATACACATATGTATAGTATTTATTTAATTTATGTTTAATATGTATAAGTATAGTATATATATATACTTTAGTATAATGTAACGTATGTAATTAATTAATCCATATGTATATGTATGTATATTGGGTATTTTATGTGGTATATAAATTAAATCCCTGTATGTATTCATATATATGATATGTACGCATTTTGACATATGTTAATATATAAATGAACGTATTTTGGTAAATATACAACTATAGCAGTGTATTTATATTGGTATATATTTTAGATATATATATATTATATTATATTCTTTTTGTATGTATACAATATAAATACGTATTGTATTCTTTCCATGAACTATACACATACAAGTATTATTTATTATGTTTATATATATATAAGTATTATTTATTTTAAAGTATATATTTATACATATATCTATTATTGAATTGATGGAAATTATATATTAAATATGTACCCCTACTAGTTGACCCTAGCTGACTAGTGCCCTGCCTGGCATGGCCCTAAGGCCAGTGTTTTTCGTTTGTGTGTTAGTGTAGCATCTGATGCAAATGTGATATTGTGATATATTTATAGGACTGTTGGTTCACCCAGGGGATATTTTGGAACAGGACACCAATAATTACCAGCTAAGGACCCAAGGCAAGTACATTTTCTGATAATTTCCAATTTCTTGATAATTTCTATAAGTTCAATAATCTTGAAATATTACAACTGAATCTTGACACTGTGCTACACGGACTAGTATAGCTTGGATCTATAGTCATGAGATATTACATTGATTATCGTATTGACATTGTACACGACATGTATATTAGACATGGTACATGATAGACTGGACTTGCTCGTGTATCGTGACGTGTCATGGTTGGATCCACAGTACTAGTTGGGGGCTGGGAAGTAGTTAGTAAGAAATGTGATCATAACCTCTTATTGTAGTATAGAACAATGTAAGTGTTAATCATGCTCTTCACCCATGATTAGCCAGGCCCTATAGCTATCGTACATGTTCCCAAGCCGATCACATTTTGAAACTACTATTTCAAACACTTAGAATAGATTACAGTTCCCTATTTAAATCATATAGTTCATCACCGTATATGATACTGTTCCTTGTTCTTTCTATTTTCATACATGCACTGACTGTACCATGTTGCCTATTGCTCGTCTCTTTACATTGCCTGTCTCTCTTTAATTGCCATTGCATTTATTTTACTGCCTTCTCAGTAGCTAGCATTACATGTTTATTGCTAATAGTCCTTATCAATTATATGGAACTGTTATTTGAGATTTATACTTTGCTCCTTCCTGACTGGAAATATTTTTCCAGACTATGCCTTAGAGGACCGCTGTCCGACACTTTATGGACCATATGGTGAGTAGCTGCAGACTTGGTAGATTAGTTGTGATTCCGGGAGGTCTAGTCGAAAATTACTATTTTTTTTGTTAGTTCTTTAAGTAGACTTTTTGGTACCGGATTTGTCTCCGGCATTTTTATTGAGACTTGGATATTGTTGAGTTAAGTTATTACTTTTTGACTTGTGTTGTATTTAATTTTTGTTCGATATCTTATCGTGCTGTAATCCTGTGATTGAGTATGTGTTCATTTTATTTGTGTCATCCGTGCCTCCTTATGGAGATTGGATGCTTGTGTGAGATTGGCTAGATAGTATCATGACCTTGACAGTGTTCTACCGCCGATGCTGCGGCGTAGGCTGGACGTACCCACGTACTCGTGCCCCTAAACCGGGTGCGGGTCGTGACAAAGTACAATCATCATTGGTAGAGAGGATCAAGGCAGCTTTGCCTACAGACGCCAGATTCCGGAGACTGAAGGAAAGGACAGAGGCCGGAGAGCAGACAGGATTGCATATTCATGAGGATGGGACATTACGATGTGGTGATCGTCTTTATGTTCCAAATGGAGAGATTCGACAGGAGCTGATGGCAGAGGCTCATAGTTTAATTTATTCTATTCATCATGGAGGCACCAAGATGTATTGCGACTTACGACAGCACTTTTGGTGGCATGGAATGAAGAGAGAGATAGCTCGCTTTGTAGCTAAATGTCTGGTATGTCAACAAGTGAAGGCGGAGGACCATAGGACAGCAGGATTTTTGCATCCACTTATGATTCTAGAGTGGAAGTGGGAGCACATCACTATGGACTTCGTCACAGGTTTTTCCAAGAGTCCAAGTGGGAGAGATGCAGTGTGGGTAATAGTGGACCGACTCACCAAGTCAGCCCATTTCATACCATTTAGAGTTGGCCAGTCTACTGAAGCTTTAGCTGACTTATACATGAGGCAGATCATGAGATTGCACGGGATACCAGTTAGCATTGTATCGGACAGAGATTCGCACTTTACATCGCACTTTTGGAGGAGCATGCAAGAGAGTCTTGGAACTCGTCTGAAGTTCAGTACATCTTACCACCCGCAGACAGATGGGCAGTCGGAGCATACTTTTCAGACGTTGGAGGATATGTTGAGGGCTTGTATGTTAGACTTCGGAGGATCATGGGAGGATCACCTACATCTTGTAGAGTTTTCTTACAATAATAGCTATCAAGCAAGTATTCAGATGGCTCCGTTTGAAGCATTGTATGGAAGAAAATATAGGTCTCCTGTGTATTGGAGTGACGTGGGAGAACGTCAGATTCTGGGACCCGAGTTGGTGGTCAACACTGTAGAGACAATCAAGAATATTCAGGGACACTTGTGAGTAGCACAAGACATGCAGAAACAGTGGGCAGACCTTTATCGTCGTCCCTTGGAGTTCAAAGAGGGCGATCACGTCTTCTTGAGAATATCACCGACCAGAGGCACCATCCGATTCGGAGGGTGCGGCAAGTTGAGTCCAAGGTATATTGGACCATTTGACGTGCTCGAGAGAGTTGGAGAGGTGGCATATCGACTTGCGCTACCACCTTCACTTGAGGGAGTATATGACGTATTCCATGTGTCGTAGCTCAGGCGATATGTGGCAGACAGCAGTCATGTTCTCGACCATTCAGAGATCACCATTGGGCCGAGCTTGTCTTACCAAGAGCAACCCGTGGGAATCCTTGATCGTCGAAAGAAAGTGTTGAGGAACCAGTCTATTCCCTTGGTTCGCGTAGCATGGAGGCATGACGCGCCAGGAGAATCAACTTGGGAGCGCGAGGATGACATGCGCAAGCGTTTTTCGAACCTATTCGCAGACCAAGGTATGAATTTACATTATTAATTTATATCTTATACCATCCTTGCATTCTATCGTGGCTTAATTTTAATTTCGAGGACGAAATTTTTATAAGTTGGGTAGAATGTAAAACCTCCTTCCTAAAAATCGTATATACCCCTTTTTATTTATTAATTATTAATTTAATTATAGTAATTAGTGGCTAAATAGGAGAAATAGATTTTTAATAATTTTTATTTTAGGTGTTCGGGCACTTAGAGGATTTATGGGACCATTAGAAATTTTTCGAAATTTATTTCATGTAGGAGACCCCTTGAGCAGTTTCTAGCCTAATGGTGTGCATTATTATAATCTATAAATTTTCTTATGAGTATATATATATATATATATATATATATATATATATATATATATATATATATATATATATTTAAGAAGAAGAAAAGAAAAGAAAAGAATTATTAAATAATAATTAATTAATACTAATAATAATACCATTACTATTAGCTAATAAACCATTCACGTTAGCAAACTTAAAGCAACTTGTAACTTAGCAAGTTAGCAAACTTACTAGCAATCCCAAAACAGCGCCCCCTTGCTATTCCACAGACCCGCCCCCTTGCCCTTGCGGACCCGCCGACCGAACCATTCTCTCCCTCTCCCTTTTAAATATATATATATATATATATATATATATATATATATATATATATATATATATATATATATATATTATTTCTCTAAACCATAAACCTAAAACCTCCAGACCCTCCTCTTCTCATCTAGACCTAGAGAGAGCCACCACCGTAGCCAGAGAACCCCGCCAGGCCATCCAAACCAATCCCGACGACACCGACCCCGCGCACTGCAGATTCCCACACGAGGTGCCTTTGTTCCGGAGTTGCTTTCCGTCGACTCGCTCAACCAAACACCGTTCCTTCTTCACCGGTATGCTCACCCCTTAACCCTCTTCCATATCTGTATGATAGCAGACCTCGAATAACACGAAACCCTAGGCAAAAACAGCGCCCAAGTTGGCACAAGTAGACCAAATTCTGGGATCGCAGAAAACTGCGATGACCACCCATGTTGTCGAGTTCGTATCTCCTACCACAGAGATCCGAATTTGGTGATTCTTTTTTGTATGCGTAGACCACTTGACCTAGTTTATTTTATGTTAAATAACCCTAGATTATTAGCTGCTGTGGACAGAATAAAATTCGTCACAAAACTCCACGAACCCACTTTTTCCAGATTTCCAAAAGTTGGAAAATAGAGCGCGCTCCGCCAAACGGGACCGCCCCGCCGTGTACCAAGTGTACCGAACGGTGTGCGCAGCGTAACCGGACATGTAACAATTCGTAGAAACTGATTCGGACGCGTGTGCGTGCCGAAATCAGGCCGTATCCGCGGACAAATCCCGTGTCACAATTTTTGTGGAAGTCACACGCATTTACTACACGCATGTCAGATTGCGACAAAACTTGTGCCACTAGACTCGTGGTTACGCGCTGGTCCTGTGACCCAATTTTCACGCAATTCTGAGACGGTTGACCAAGTCTCCAATTGGCGGGCCCCATAGTTGACTTTTTGGACAAAATTGTGTTCGGCCCATCGGAATCCACATTTGGATATTCCGTTGGGTTCGTATTGACATTTAAAGTTGTTTGACCTATAGTTTGTCCCATTTAGAGACTGTTACCCTCGGCATGCTTTTCGGTACAAAGTGGACCACACGTGGACCCCACTTTTACTCGAAATTACCGTTTTGCCCCTGTGTCCAAATTGGACGAAAGGGAAGTGCTTTTTAGCTATTTTGCTTATTTTGGAAAAGTTGGTGATGTTTATTTCAGCATCCGGAGATGTTTGTTTGGAGGCCTTTGTTCCAGGTTTCGTGTCCTTGACAATTGGGCGCGTACACTTTACAGATTTCGTGCCAGGCAAGTATACCTTGCCATTGTACTGTATTTACATTCCATATAATGCATGCATATTTATTTCTGCTTATTTTAGTTCATTTATTTTAACTTCTATATAAACTGCACGTCCAAGGAAACTTGGGTGCAACGACGGTGTCGTCGTACTATATTTTTATTTATGTATATGCATTGGACCTACTTTATGAGGCTACCCCATCTTCATGAGGCATTTATGTTTCATTGGCTATGACACTATTCTTACACGAGTGTGAGTCACATGTAGGACACAGACTTGCGTACTCGGCTGGCCACCAATACGTATAGGTCGTACGACGGATAGGGATAACTGCCAATTAAAACTTTGCATGCTAGTAGACCTAGCGGTTATTAGAGGTTTTATCGTGTCATGGACATGACATGCTTAGAGCATTGGGTGGGGAGAACAACAAGTAAGGCATTTGGGCTCCTTTACACTTTTCCTTCTGTAACCCGGAAGCTCCGCTGGAGATACGGGCGGTGATGACCCCTATACTACTTGTCGGGCCTCCGCCGTTCAAAAGACGACGTGCCTTTGAGGCCCCTGGTTCTCCGAGAGAGTCATGCCAATCCCAGTTTTTAGCCAGATAGCCCACTTGGTGGAATGTTGTTCTCAAACTGCATTCGCATAGATGGTTAGGCGACCCCATTGGATGTATATATTTTAGTACTTTATTGACATGTATTTTTTGTATCATGTTACGTCCCTCTGAGGACCTGGTCCCTTTCCAGATATAGATGCGCAGGAGTACCCGCAGGAGTATGGACCTGGACCTGACGCTACCTATCAGTCTGAGGAGATCTTACCTTCGGATTATATGTGATTCATTGCAGCTGTTTAGAGATTCTAGTTGCTATTCCTTTTCAAGACATTTATTCTTATATT
Organism: Iris macrosiphon; assembly: GCA_036927795.1. Lineage (NCBI taxonomy): Eukaryota > Viridiplantae > Streptophyta > Magnoliopsida > Asparagales > Iridaceae > Iris > Iris macrosiphon. The sequence goes on from JAYESA010000013.1 coordinate 124,048,864, forward strand.
AGAGTTTATTCTCTTCTCTCTTTAGTAGTTTTGGTTATAGTCGATTTGTAGTGGATTTATTTCCATCCGACTATCATACTTTGAGACTGCTTATTTGATATTCAGTTATTGATTTCCATTTATCTATTATTTGTGCTGTGGATGAGATATATAATTGCGTGTGACTTGTTGTGACAGTATATTACCACTGTGGATTGGATATTCATGTACAGCGTACGTGTGTATATGGTTTCCATATATTGGAGTTCGTATACATACGGCTGGCGTGTTACGTATTCCTAGTCCTACGTATTTTGGGACTGGGGTGTGACATGCGCACACTCTCATAATCGCTCCTAAACTCTATAAATACAGGATCGGTACTTCCATAGGAGGAGAAGATATACAGAGAGGGATACAAGAACAAAAGGAGAGAAATAGAAGCTTCTTGTGCCGTTATTGCCAAAGCTTTCTTATTGTTCAACTCTCTAAGTTGTTCACATCATTTTTTGTATTTCTTCGTCATCATGTGGTCCAAGGAGTAAAGTGATTGTTCGCAGATTAAATCTCTACAGCTATACTTTTCCATAATTAACCGTACTTAGATTCATATTTAGGATCGTTTTTGTACTCTCTTTTTTTTGCAATAGTTTATAATAGAAAAAAATTTATAATTTTTTCTTCACAAATAACTTGGTGGTAGCCTTACCTCAAATCCATCTTCAAAAATACCTTCGCTTCGCTCAACTGATCAAAGAGATCATCTGGCCTCGGCAACAGGTATTTATTCTTGATAGTGAGGTTGTTCAAAGCCATGTAGTCGATACACATGTGTACTGACCCATTCTTCTTTTGTACGAATAATACCGGAGTACCCCACGATGATGAAATAGATCTAATAAATCCCTTATCCTGCAACTCATCTACTTGCTTCTTCAACTCTGCCAGTTCGCTGTTGTTGACTCTATAGACGTACTGAGATATCGGGTCTACGCCTGGAACCAAATCTATATAGAACTTTATATCTTGATCTGGCGGCAAGCCTAGTAAGTCCTCCGGGAAAATATTTATAAACTTTTCTATCAACTGATGTGGCAACTCCTTCTCTTCTACCATGGCTCCACATATGACATCCTTGCTCTGCGCTACTACTCCTATGGCAATCTCAAACTTTGGTTCTCCTGATGGTCTAAATAACATCCTGCCTCCATGATAATCTAAACTAGCATTCAACCAATCCATCTCGAGTATAATATCGTAGCTCGGAAGTGGCATTACGAGTAAGCACGCACTCAACTCCTGGCTTCCCAGTATAACTCTCTGATCCTTGCAAACATCACTGACCAGGATAATGCCACCATCAGTCGTAATCTTACAAGTCCTAGCCAAAGGTTCAGCCTCTAAACGAAACTTAAGAGCAAAAGATATAGATACAAAACTATGGGAAGCACCAGAATCAAATAAAGCATAAGTTGGGAAAAATTTGAGAAGAACTGAACCTGATATCACATTCCCCTACTGGCTCAGTTTCCTCGACCGTCATAGAGAACGCTCACCCCTGCTGTGACTGTGGGTTTTAAACACACATGTGTCAACATGGGGGATTTAGTTCAGACTTTGTAAAGGTGTGCTCATAGCTGAGATAAGGGGTGTGCCAGTGCACAGGTTGCACTATCAGTTGTTGCAGTCAGTATAGTTGGAGTTAGCTTGTAGAGCACCAGTTCTAGTGTGTTAAGTATTGACATATATTTAGTATCAGATATCTAGAGGTGTTAGACTCACTTTATTTGTTAGTATTAGTCCTTCTCTATAAGGTGTTAGTTAATAGTGTTAGTGAATAAGTTATAGTTAGTAGTAGCAGTGTAGATCTCAGATGAGTAGAAAAACCTTAAGGTTAGTTAGTATAATGATAGTAGGGAAGTGGCAATTAGTTAGAATAATGTTACTAGTATCAGTTTTAGTAGTATAAGTTTGTGTCATTAGTTGATTAAATCAATAGGAGTACAATGCCAGTTCAGAATTCAGTTAGTTAGTATTAAGGGGTGATTAGTTGCCTTAGAGTTCAGGTTATAGCAGGGTTAAGATGGAGGTATTCCAAGCCTGTACAGTAGCTGAGCACTTGGATTTAGTTGTTAAGTAGCAGCATTATTAATTAGACATCTGCCTAAGTTAGAATGTTTAGGTTATTAATTAATTGATTGTTATACATTAGTTAGTATGGTGGCAGTGTTGTTGTGATGTGTGTACAGTTTGTGTAAGTGTGTAGGTTTTAGTTTGTAATGGAGTTAATAGTTAGCTTTAGATATCATTAGTTAAGGTGTATCCGTTATTACCAGTTAGTCATATCTAATTCAAATAGCTATATTAACTAAGTTAATAAGGTGACTGAATGTTAAGAGTTACTAGGTAATTTAGTAGTAGATAACGGTTAGAATTATAGGCTATATTGAGTAACAGATGGTATATAATGTAGTACCAGTTAGAAGTAGTTAACTGATAGCATTAATTAGTAGGTTGGTACAAGTTAAGTGAATTAGTTAGATTTAAGTATATTAAGTATCAGACTTTAGATACAGTTAGTATAAGTTGGATACTCTATATATATATATATATATATATATAATAGTTATATTAGTCAGTTAGTTATGTATTAATATAGATAGGTTATCTAACAGTTAGTTAGCTGAGTACCTTGGTGTGCAAGGGTTGAGATGTCAGTTAAGTATTTTTGGTAGGAGTACTAGTTAGTATATAACTAGATGTTAGTTAGTATTACATTCCTTTATGTTAGTTTAGATAGTCATCTTGGAGAGTGTCAGTTTAGAAACTATTAGATCATAAATATTAGTATTGTATTAGTTAAGGTTTAATTTGAACTTAGTTAATGACCTAGTACAAGCTAGAGTTAAGTAGTTATTGACCAATTTAGACCTATTAACCTTAGTGTGACTTAGAAATGGCTAGAAGTGCATGCTAATGAATTTTAGTGTTTTATCATTTTATTACACCCAATTTGAAATGTCATTCATATCTAGGTACGTGTGACACCAGCTCGGACACCGAGTGACACCTTTGCTCATGACCAGAGGTAAGTACATCTCTCTGTTAGTTTTTATTTCATAATATTGTATGTATCGCATATTCTAGAACTGTATATTTGACTCCAACACAATGGTTACATAGACTGGTAATATATGGACCCTGTCAGAAGATGTTATCCCTTTACCTGTTTAGCGGGTACTCCTTCATATGTATTTTATCGTGTATATCGGGTATTGATTATCGTGTACTTCGTATTCACATACTGCTCGTGTTTAGTGTGCTTATATTCATGTTTGTAACGTGGCGTGATTGGATCCATGATTATTGGTTGAGGACGGGGGAGTAGGAGTTGGTTATGTGATCAATCCCAAGTATATTCGTATATATGTCGATTACTTATCACACGTGCAATCGAGTTACCATATTGTATTCATATTCAACCCAAACCGATTACATAACGAACTTATACTCTATGGCACATTAGCTAGTATATATACTTTCATTAATTGCAGCTATTTATATTGTCTGTTCTTTACTTTTCAGTATATTACCTGTTCACTCTAGTTCATTCCATTTCCTATTGCTAGTTATCTCGTATTCTTTTCTATTATTTGTCATATATGCTCTACCATGTATTTGGAACTACTTTCAAAGGTATCTACTTCGTTCAAATCATGATTGAATATATTTTTTAGATGATTAACTTTTGGAGAAGTGTTCCACTTATTACGGACCACAGGACGACAAACAATTAGAGGATTCTTCCCTAGAGCAGCAGAACCTAGTGCCAGTGACCAAGGAGGCCTAGTTTTATATTTTTGGACATTGTATTAGTCTCATTTCTAGACTCACGGTATGTATATATTATTTTGGGAGTAGCTATGTCTAGACTTATGGATTTGGACTTGTGGATGTATTATAACTCTTATTTTCCTCTAATTTATTCTATATCGTGCTTTCATCCTCCTTTAATTTTATATTGTGATTGAGTATTGTTTATCATTATCATATACCATATTGTTCCTCCTTTGGAGTTGAGATAGCATGACAGGTACCCTCTTATATATTGTGTGCGATGTGTAGATAATTATATTGACCAGACAACGTTCTACCGCCGATGCTGCAGCGTTGGCTGGGCGTTGTTCACTACTCGTACCCTTATTCCGGGTGCGGGTCGTAATAAATTTTTAGTGGTGGTCCATACAGGCCAGAGTCAAAATTAGTGCGATATCGTAGTAGTACTCTAAGTCTGAGATACTTCTACTAGCCTGCTTTAGGATATAGAATATAGGATGAGAGTATACTCAATCACAACTAGGTAAAATTTCTAAATATTTGTTTTGTTATCCTTATTCTAAATATTATATCTTTCTTTGATGATATCGTATCTTACTCAATATTGATTCATTTGTTTCAATCTGTCTTCAGGATACCGCTGAAGATGCAATCCTAATGCTCAAGCCCAGTGTCAGCGAGGTCGGTCACTTCGTCATCTCTAAGGGCAGTACCAGCAGACAATGTTCCAGCCGCTTTAGTTCAGAGGGCCGCTTCACCTGTCCAGGTTGGCATTTATGTAGCATCCTTCGGGGGTGCTCCACTTTCGGTAAAGAGGACAGTGCCAACAGTCTCAGAGAAGTTTTTACCTCCACCATCCACAGTTGATCTGACGCATGTGTTTGCGATCTTTCAGTAGATGATGGAGGCACAACGGGCCCAGACAGAGGCCCAGCAACGCCAGTTAGAGGTTATGAGGCAGGGCATTGAGAATGCCCACCAACTTACACCCACCATAGTCGAGAGAGTTGCCTTGGTCCAGCCACAGGTAGCTCCACCTCAGTTTATCCCGCAGCAGCCGAGGCCGGGGACTATCAAAGACTTCAAGATGATGGGGCCGAAGGACTTTAAAGACACCAAAGGGATTATTTATGCTGATGATTAGATAGAAGATATTGAGAGAAACCTGCGGCTGGCACAAATTTAAGATAGCCTACAGGTAGAGGCAACAGGGAGCATGATGTTTGACATCGCATTGACTTGGTACAGGACGGACCCCAGGATCTCAGCGTCGGAACCTACTTGGAAAACTTTTAAGGAGCTTTTTAAGAAAAATTTCTTCCCAAATGTTGCTCTAACATCTCTAGAGAGCCTGTTTCAGTACCTGGTCTAGGGGAGTATGACAGTAGACGAGTATTCAATGGAGTTTTATAGATTGGGTCGCTTTGTGGAGGGACAAAATTCCCGGGGGAAGGCCTGGAAGTTCAAAAAGGGCCTGAACAAGGAGATAAATCCCATACTAGCGGTCATCGTACCACTACATTTGAGGAGATCCTAGCACAAATACAACAAGCAGAGGATGATTTGGAGCTTGGCTCCAAGAGGATGTGGGATCCCTCAGGAGCTAACAGTAGTGCGGGGCCAGCAAATCGGTCTCACTTTCAGCAGCAACATCAGAGACTTCCAGCAGCCGAGGTAATAGTTCCCCGTACCAGCTATAGTGCCAGTGTCACGACCCGCACCCGATGTAGGAATGCAAGTCGGGAATAACGCCCAGCCTACGTCGCAGAATTGGCGGTAGAACATTGTTTGGGTAATCTATCTAACTATATAATGAACTACCAATAATAATAATATACTCAATCACAGATCTAAGATGGAACGAGCACGAATATAATAAAGAATAGAATAGTCACATATAACTCATGAGTCTAAAATAATAACATCAATGAGTCTGAAAGAACACTAAAAAAATAAGCTGGAGATAAATCCAGCACAAAGAATACTAAGAAGCTACTAATCCCGGGTCATCTATCTCAGTTGGGATAAGTCCCTCCTGAGCCAGGGTCTCTGACTCTAAACCCACAACATCCTGAGGTCCATAATGTGTAGAGTACCACTCCTTAGTGTCATCTGGAAAAAATATATCCAGTCAGGAAATGAGCTTAGTACATCTCTAACAACAGTTCTAATCAATTATAAAAACTATGTAACAATAAATAGATATGAATATACAAGATGCACAATAGATACAAGAGATATATACAATAAGGAAGTACTAGAATAAATACAATAATGAATAATATAAAAATGAATAAGAATACTAATGACTAAGTGTGTGTGAGTACTAGCTTTAACATGTGATCGGCTTGGGAACATAATACAAGATTAATAGCCTGGCTAATCATACGTATGGTGTATAATTAGCACTATTCAAGAGCAAGACTTGATACAAGGAGGGTATGATCACATATCTATACTAAAATATTCTCCACCCTCGACTGGTATAGTAGATCCAACCAAGGTATGTTATGGCACGGGATTCTCCAAGAAGGTAGCAAATCTCCCAGAGAATCAGTGTCTGCACATGTACAAGATAATCAATAAAACAAGACTTGCATAAGATAAACCATATACAAGGAATAACATCTCATGACGAGATTTGGATATACCAATCCGTGTAACCATTGTGTCAAGAAAAAATAATATCTACACTAGATACAATGAACATAGAGGATATCATAAATGAGAAACTATCAGAGAATGTACTCGCCTGAAGTCCAAAGAATAGTCTCACAGATGTCTGATACAGTGCCTCGAAGACCTAGATATGGAGTATAACATTAATACAAGATTTCCGAAAGAAAAATAAGATAAACTAGTCAACTTCTAGGTCAAGAAGCCATCTATAAGTCAAAATTCAAACTATGTCAACTCTAAGTCAAACTATGGTCAAACTATGGTCAATTATGTCAAACTGCCTATTTCTAGGTTGCATAAGCCTATCTCAAAGATATTGGGTTCAAACATTAAGAATCTAGGTCATACTAGCTACATCTTAGAATGCTAGGATACCGTATCTCAGGATACGTAAAACAAAAGATAAAGCATCACATATACATATCAAACAAATATTAATTATATAAAATCCTAATTAAAAACATTAAATAGATACCTTAGTTTTGAACCAACTTGGTATCACAATACTAAACCATAATCTAGATACCCAAACCCAAAACCTTGGCTATCCCCAAATACATTGATACTTACCTTGGTATTTCAAGGTAATATCCAATACCTTGTTTATACTAACTACCCATAAATAATATAAGCTAACAACTTAAATATTATAAATATAGTATACTAAAACACAATTAGCAATAGGAATGTATATACTTATATATTAATACCATATATATACATATACATATATATATATATATATATATATATATATATATATATATATATATATATATATATATATATATATATCTAATATAATTAAATATACAATATCTAATATAAACAGCAGAACTGTCATTAAAAGTCCTGCCGATTGTCGCTGAAAGCTGCTGATAAGCTGATACCACTGTTGTTTCTGTGACAGTTTTCTGCTGGTATCGCTAAAACTAAACTGCTATTGTCGCTGTTGCTGCTGCAGTCGTCGTTATTGCTGCTTCTGTTGCTATTACTGTTGCGGCTGCTATTGCTATTTTCCTGCTTCTGCTGTTGTTATGTGGCTGTTGTCGCTATAAACTATCGCCAAAGCTCCCTATTCTCCCTCTTATATATATATATATAAAACACCAATATATATATATATATATATATATATATATATATATATATATATATATATATATATATATATATAACACATAATATATATATAGATATTAATATATATAACTATAACTATATAACTATGACTATATAAAATATGTAACATACATATACCTCTACATACATATATACGTACACAATAAATACATATAACAATAACATATATATATATATATATTTAACATATATACATACATGTATATATAATCATTCACAATATAAATATATATAGCATATAAGTATATATATAACAATATATATATATATATATATATATATATATATACTACAATATTAACTAGCTCTTACATATGTAGAATAATAGCTACATAAATATATATAAAAATAGATACATAGATCTATGACATCTAATACATAAATATATATATATAATATATATATACATACATATAATTATACATCACCATGATTAAGAACAATGGAGAAATGGATCTAGAAATTAAATGCACAAACACATGGAGCGTATCACACCCGTATCCCACTAGATCTAGGATACGCTTACGACACGAGTCCACCACACATTCAAACGTACCCCAAAGAACACGAACAAGTCTAATATATTATTTATGAACAATACGAAGAGTCAAACACAAATCTACTTGTCCGTATCAAAATATGACATGCACAAAGTCCCGTGTCGGAGAAAAAACTCCCAAATCAACACGTATCACCAAATTGTTGGGATATGACCTACACGTACCCAATTGTGGATACGATACTAGCCCCAAACATACAAGAACATGCCAAATTGATCTAAAGGACCAATTGACACACACAACAAATGTCAATCTTGGAATTCTCTTAAAATTGACACAAAAAGTACCAAAACTTTCTCAATAGGCCTCCTATGAACACAAAACTAAATCCTATGGGTAGCCTTGCATATGGGTTGATTTCTTATGGTTAAATATCAGATTTAGAACCTAATTTAAGAGGGGGAAAACTATATTGTACCTATTGGAGATGGATTCCCAATGCAACCTCCAAATGTGATAAAATTGGCCTCCAACTTGTGGATCCTTACTCCTCTTTGTAGATCCTTGCTTCCTCCTTCTAGGTCCTTGATCTACTAGTCTCCAATGATAATTTGGAAAGGAATTAGGATAAAATTTGTTAAGAAAATGATATGCGAATGAAGGAATTTGGTTGAGGGAAATTATAGATCTAGTTTTCAAATGAAAAGAGTAGAGAGAAATATTTTACCCTCTCTTTAATAGACCGGCCCTCTCTACCCCTTCCTAAAGCTACTATATAATATCCATTATACCCCTTGGGGCCTCTCATGAAGAATTAATTAAGGAGGGAAGCTTCTAGTCTAATGGTTTAATTAAATTAATCCTCCTCCTAATGAATGGGCTTTCTTGTTGGGCTCAATTCTAACAATTAATACATGTTGGTTCATGAGTCTAAACTAAACTAGTTAGGTCCACTAATACAAGTCCAAACTAAATAACTAACATCTAACAATAATTAAATAATACAACAAATAATTATTTATCAAGCACAATATTTAATTAATTATAAAATTACTAAAATATTCTTTTCTAGAAAATGTGGTAGTGACAAGTCTACTCTCCTTAAAATAATTTTATCCTCAAAATTCAAAGACGAAAACAACCCCCAAAAATAACAGAACATAGCAATGAACAGAACTAAAGATCAGAACAAATTATGAAAGAACATACCTCAAGGTACAAACAAATATGAATAACGCTCTGTATTTCATCCTCTCTCTTCTAGGTAGACTCCCCTGGAGAGTGATGCCTCCATGCGATGCACACCAAAGGAATAGTCTGGTTTCTCAGCACCTTCTTCTTCGATCCAAAATCTGAACTGGCTGCTCTGGATAGCTAAGAGTAGGGCCCACCTCTATCTCTGAATGATCTAATACATGACAAGGATCTGCCACGTACCATCTCAATTGTGACACATGAAATACGTTGTGCACTCCCTCCAATATAAGTGGTAAGTCTAGTCTATAAGCAACTACACCGACCCTCTCTAGAATAGTGAAAGGTTCGATGAATTGCGGACTAGGCTTCCCGCCTCCACCGAAGTGAATAGTGCCTCGTGTCATATAAATCCTCAGAAATACCAAACTATCCACCTAGAACAAAACACAACCTTAAGAACTAAATCTATAACAAACAACCAATAACAAGCACAAAACAAAAATCTAAACTATACCTCGAACTCCAAAGGTCTCCGGTGGCTATCGGTCCAATGTCGTTGTCTGTCCTGCGCTACTCTAAGTCTGTCTCTGATCAACTGAACCTTCTCCGCTACATCCACAACAGTCTCTAGCCCAAGTAAAACTCTCTCTCCAATATCATCCCATGACAAGGGAGTACAGCATCTTCGACCATACAGAGTTTCAATAGGTGACATCTCTATACTAGCCTGGTAACTGTTGTTATAAGCAAACTCTACCAGATGGAGATGGTCCTTCCAAGAACCCCCAAAATCTAGTACACAAGGGTACAATATATCCTTAAGAGTCTGAATAGTCCTCTCTGACTGCCCATCTATCTGGGGATGATATATAGTACTGAACTTGAGCCGAGTGCCCAAACTCGCCTACAAACTCCTCCAGAAATGAGAAGTAAAACGACTGTCCTGATATGAGACTATGCTGACAGAAACTCCATGTATCCTGACGATCTGCCTCACATACATCTTTGTCAGCTTCTCCGTAGACAAACCCACCTTGAAAGGCAAAAAGTGGGCCGACTTGGTCAACTTGTCAATGATGACCCAAATCGTGTCTTTCCCTCCTGGAGATCGTGGAAGTTCGGACAAAAACCTATAGTAATATGCTCCCACTTCCACTCTGGAATAGGTAATGGCTGAAATAAATCTCCTGGCCTCTATCTCTCGGCTTTCACCTGCTGGCACAATAAGCATCTGGATACAAACTGTGTCACTTCCCTCTTCATGCCATACCACCACACACTCTCTCGCATATCCTGATACATCTTGTTGGCACCTGGATGCATAGAATACTGAGAGCGATGTGCTTCCTGCAATACCTCTTCACGCAGCTCCCCACTAGGCACACACAATCTAACTCTATGCCGCGAAGATCTATCCTCGGTAATGGCAAACTCATCCTCCGATCCTGCTCTCAACTGAGCTCTGATGCTTCTCAGAGATACATCCTCATACTGTGTTGCCTTGATCCTGTCCACCAAATCTGAATGTATTTACAATACCCACATCTGTATTGCACAACCAGAAACTATCTGTCACTACCACATTCCGAAAACAGGGGTATTTTCGAATTTTTACAATATTTAATATTATGTTATTTACAATTAATTAATTGCATGATAGTGTATTTGATTTAAATAATTTTGTGCGATGTGTAATTAAATATATGATTATATGCAGTATTATTATTTTATTTTAGCTAGCAGACTAGACCTAGAAGCCCAGTAGATGAACCCCTGTCCGAATTACAGAATTCTAGATTTTATTATTTTATTTAGAATTTAATATTTGGAGATTGTAATTAATTACTGTATTTTATTTAATATTTTTGCGCATTGCCTTTGCTTCGATATTTGGAGCACTATCCAGACTTTTGTCTTCCAACAAATTTCACCATCTTGCCCTAGGCATGCCCGCCTTCAATTCTGCTATTTTTGTAACTCATAATTTTGCTCCTTGTGCATTTTTCTGGCCGCACAAAAAAATCGTCGCGAACGTTATTTTTAATTTCCTATTTTTGTATCGTTGTGCGTTCCAATCGAAAATTGGAGGCCATCTTGACCTATTTTTCGTGCGACCCAAATTAGGATAATATTCTGTTCTGAGTCTTCTTCAATATTGGTATTGATGACTTGATCTGATTTTGGCCCCAAGTACTCCTAATTAATTGTTGAACACAACTTGCATTTATTTCTGTTTAATTTGAGGATACCATTTTATCTGATTTTAAAATCCCAATTTAATTCCAGTGCCCTGCAAATTGAGCCCGTACCAGTCTTACAGCACCCCCTGACCCTACAAAATGCCGGACCCCGAATCGCCCGCCCAATTTTCGTCATTTTATGTGTTGTGCAATTTCCCGAATTTAAGGGGCTAAGTTGCAATTATTCAATTGTAGGTGCCAACACCTAATTATTTTAACCAATGAGGGAGCCTATTAATTTTTAATTAAAAACCCTCATCCCTACATGAATTAATTTCCTTCATGAATCATCATAGCCACTCATTTAGGTGGGTCAAATCCTCACCCTACATCACACCCTCTCTCTTCCTATTTAATGACATGTCTACCTCAACCCTAATCCCTAGAAACCTAGGTTTTCCCCCACCTCACAAGCCTCCAAAAAATTTCCTCAAGCCCCTCTCATACGTAGGTAATTTTTCTCCTTCTTCTTTCTTCTTCTCTTTCTTTTCTTCTTCCTCTTCTTCCTTTCTTCCTTTTCTTCTTGTTCTTTTATTTTGAATTTAATTTCAAATTTTGAACTGTAAGGGGAGGGAACACTGTTCCCGGCCGGCGCTCTTCCTGCTGCTGCCGCAGTTCCTGTTCCCGGCGGCTCCTTCCCCTATCCCTCCATCAAATCCTCCGGCGGCTCGGCTTCACCCTGCTGCTCGTGCTCTCCCCATCCTCCTCCTAACCGTTCAGCCCGGCGGCGGCCACTGCTCCTCCCTGCTGCGCCGGCGGACCCTGGCTGCTCCTCCCTCCGGCCGGCGACAGTCCCCTCACGATCACCTCTCCCTCCGGCGTGCAGTCCGGCGCCAGCATCCTTTCCCCCGCCTTGCTGCGGCTGCTGCACCATCCACCACCTCCATCCAGTCGTCAACTCCACCACCGGTGGCCAACTCCGGCGGCCACTCCGGCAAGCCCCACTGTAAGCCCCTCTCTCTCTCCTTCCCTCTTTATATATATATATATATATATATATATATATATATATATATATATATATATATATATATATGTATATATATATATACTAAATGTATATGTATATATATATGTTGGTTATATATTTAATTAATGAAAAATTAGTATATGTATATATAACCAATGTATATTTTGTATATATATTAATAAATGTGTATACATATTAAATTGGTATAAATGTGTATACATATATACGTAAATATATATGAGTATATATATACTAAATGTATATGTATTTGTAAGTATGTAATTTTGTGTAGACACCTACGTACATACGTATATGTATATAGTATTATTTTTATTAATTGTTTAATAGTATATATTATAATGGGTATACGTATAAATATATATTTCTTATATACTTAATATATTTTAATAGAAAAAGGGAATACATGTATATATGTATATATATATTTTGTCAATATATATTGTCTATTTAATTTAATGATGGTAAATATATATACATATATTTGTATAATGTAATTAGTATATGTAAATAAATTAATTTGTAAATATATAATGTAAAGTATTTATGTATTTAATTAAGGCAAATGTATATACAACGTATTTGGTATATGTATTATTTTTGGTAAAAATGTATAAATATGTAAATTGTATATTATTTAATTATTAGAAATCAATTGTATGAGTATAGTATATATTTAAATAAATTCTATAATTAAGTTGGTTTATATATATATATATATATTTTGTATATATATATATACTTGATATAATTTCAAATGTATATTTTGTACATACATTTAATATATTTATATATATATATGATTGATATATATAAATACGTGTGCTACTATATGTATTTTAAATATATATATACATAGCATAATTTCAATATATATTTAATTGGTATATTCATCTGTATATAGTATTGTATAATTTAATTGGTATAAATTAGTATATAAAAATAATAGTATACGTACTATTTTTGGTGTATATATATATATATCTTTATTGTTCAATTGACATAGATATATATATGTAGGTATAATTTTGTATAAACCCTTAGTACATTTTTTATGATATATACATGTATATTTTGTAGTTGTATTTAATTTGAGATATGTTGTATGTGCATACATGCATTAGTTTTATTTAAAGTGTATATATATTTTACTTATATCTATTATTGTAATTAAGGGATATTAAGATATAGTTGGCCTATCTAGTAGATGACCCCTACCGTACCAGCATAGCCCTAAGGCCAGTGTATTTCTATTGTGTGTTAGGACAGCTTCTGATACAAATGTCATATTGTGATGTGTTTATAGGACTGTTGGTTTACCAGGGGATACTCTGGAACAGGACATCCATAATTACCAGCTAAGGACCCGAGGCAAGTACATTCTCTGATAATTTCCAATTCTTGATAATAGCTATAAGTTCAATGATCTTGAAATGTTACAACTGAATCTTTGACACTGTGCTACACGGACTAGTATAGCTTGGATCTGCAGTCATGAGATGTTACCTTGATTATTGTATTGACATTATACACGATATTTACATTGACATTTACATTGACATTTACATTAGACATTATACATTTACATTAGACATTGTACATTAATATATTAGACAATGTTGTGTATTCGTGACGTGTCATGATTGGATCCACAGTACTAGTTGGGGGCGGGGAAATTGCTAGTGAGAAATGTGATCAAATACCTATCGTACAAGTTTATATTATTGGTGTTAATCATTCGCCTCACGCATGATTAGCCAGACTGTAGCAATCGTACAAGTCCCAAGCCGATCACATTTCGAAACTACAATTTCAAACACTTAGAATAGTTACAGTTCTCTATTTTAGATCATATACTACATCACCCGTATATGATACTGTTTCTTGTTTTTTTCATTTTTATACATGCACTGACTGTGTTTCATTGCCTATTGCCTGTCTCTCTTAAACTGTCATTACATTTTTTCCACTGTCTTCTCAGTAGCTAGCATGACATGTTTTATTGTATTATAGACATTATCAATTAATGGAACTGTTATTTGAGATTGTGCTTTGCTCCTTCCTGACTGGAAATATTTTTTCAGACTATGCCTTAGTGGACCGCTGTCCGACACTTTATGGACTATGGTGAGTAGCTGCAGACTTGGTAGTAGTTGATTCTGGAAGGTCTAGTCAAAATTATTATTCATTGTTAGTTCTTAAGTAGACTTTTTGGTACCAGATTTGTCTCCGGCATTTTGATGATTCTTGGATATTGTTAAGTTAAGTTATTTCTTGTGGACTTGTGTTGTGTTTAATTTTAGTTTATTATTTAAAAATCTTATCGTGCTGTAATCCTGTGATTGAGTATATGTTCATCTAATTGTGTCATCCGTGCCTCCTAATGGAGATTGGATATTTGCGTGACATTAGTTAGAGAGTAGCAATACCTAGACAGCGTTCTACCGCCGATGCTGCGGCGTAGGCTGGACGTACCCACGCACTCGTGCCCCTAAACCGGGTGCGGGTCGTGACACATTTTTAGTGGTGGCCCATGCAGGTCAGACTTCGCGAGTTGTGCGACGTCGTAGTAGTGTGACATCCTTGTTATACTACTGCGTGCCTGCTATAAAATCTAGGACATAGGATACTAGGACGAGAGCAAATACTCAATCACAATTTCTTGAGAGATTCCTGGGATGACCCTGAGAATCTTGTTATAAATTTCCAATTTACAAATCATTCCCTTGTTCTGTCCATTCTCACTTGTTGATTTGGATTTGATTGTTGTTAATTAAGGTATTAAATTAGGATTTTTGCTTCATTATAGAGTTGATTTCATATTAAGAGGAAGTTATAGACTGATTTATGGTATTATTATCTGATAACACATGTCAATGAGGACAGTGAAAATGATTAACATTAGAGCTATTAGACTACAGAAGGTGGATTTAAATTTTAATTTGAGGATTGAAAATGAATTTCAAATTTTTGAATTTTGAGAAGATTGAGATTGTTATTAAAATATTATTGTGAAGATTTCAATGAATTGCAAAGTTTTGAAATTTGAGGAGTTGAAATAGGGTTATTAAAATTTTATTTTCGAGGAATTCAGATTCAATTTGATGAACCTAGACAAGCTGTAAGGATTTTGGAGTTGATAAAATTTTTATTTCAGTATTTAAATAATTAACCTTGAGGAAAGTGTATGCAATTTACTTTAACTTTTATTCGAGGAGTTGTTTTGAGGAATTCTATTGAGGATGAGATTTTATAATGAGAGAGATATATTATAATATAAGTAGATAAGATGCATGTGTAAGGATCGGTTGGCTTGAGTATGATTGAGAATTCACTGCAAACTGACTTGGGTGATCATCAAGGGTTGTACTAGAAAGTGCAGTACTTAGTATAGTGTATTGAAATTGATATGCACTAGTATTAGCGATTGCAGTAGGTAAGGAAGCTAGCAGTGAGAGTGCTTGTGATAGAACTGTGGTACCTATAAGGATAGAGGTATCAGACCATGGATGCATCTTTGACCCGTGCAATCACAACTAAGGTTTATTTCCAATCTATTTATCTTGAATGTTGCTTCTTTAGAACTGTACTGTCCTCCCTTGATGATATCGCATTTTGCCTAAATTGATTCGTTGGGATCTGTCTTCAGGATGTTGCCGAAGACACTATCTACGAGAGCGGGAACACCAGCTTTAGAGGGGTCTGCCACCTCTCCACCTGAGGGACAGACAGCAGTAGTTCCTCCTATATCTCCGATGCACGTAGGTGATCTTCCTCCTCCACCGACTCCGATTCCCGGAGGTTTGTCCATTGACGGAACGCAGATGTTTACCTTGATCCAAGGCATGGTAGATGCCCAGAGAATGGCGGCAGATGCTCAGCGAGTTCAAGCTGAGGCTCAGAGGGTGCAAGCAGAAGCGCACCAGGCACAAACCGAGCTGATGAGAGAGAGCATGGAAAACGCTCACCAGATGGCACTACAGACAGTTGAGAGAGTTGCCCAGCAGTATCCTGGCCAGTGGCAGCCGAGGGCATTTCAGTATCAACAGCAGTACCAGGCACCAGTTCCAATTCGGCAACAACCAAGGGCATTTCAGTATCAACAGCAGTACCCGGCACCAGTTCCTGTACAGCAGGATCAACGAACTTGTCATTTCTGTAAGAAGCCAGGTCACCTTCGGAAGAGCTGTAGAACGAGGCTGGGACTTTGTTTGCACTGTGGCGCTGCGGGACATCGAATAAGGGATTGTCTTCGAGTTCCTTATCCTTCCAACCAGCGCGCGGCTCTAAATTATAGAGATCCAGTTAGGCTACCTGTGGAACCGCATGTTGCTCAGCACCCGCAAAGGGAACCACCCCAGCAGGGCGGGCATTTGCGATGACGGTCGAGGAGACCGATACTGCAGGTAATGTGTTAGCAAGTTCTGTTCTTTCCTTCACTCTGTTCCTATCTACTTGATTGATTGATTGATTCCTTAGTACCATAGTTGCATGCATGATTCTTGTTATAATGTAGTTAGTAATACCCCTGATACAGAGACTGCAATACCCTGACAAAAGACACCATGATCATACATATTTCCCTTAGGTTGCATGTTGTATGAGTGTAGGTAGAATTCTCTTAGACTTTGATTGTTGAGGATTTAACTGTAGTAAAGATTAACGAAGAGGTTACGACTTGACAAAGAGAGATAAGGAGCAAAAAAAAAAAAAAAAAAAAAAAAATTTGAGGAAAAATATTAAATTAAATGAAGAGTTGGGAATTTGATATGGCGTAATTGAAGTTTTGTTAAATCATTGATTTTTAGAAATTATGAAATGATTGAATTTATCATTGAATTTGAGGAATTTAAGAAGGCCATCGATATATTTATTGGACTGCAAGTTGTGAACTTATATTTTGAATATTGTATTGGAGGTTCCATAAGTATTACATCGTTGCATATTATGGAAAAAAAAATCAAGGGATAAAGAACACAAATGGATTAGTGTTAAATTCAAATTTGGGACGAGATTCAATTTTTGAAATATGCATTGATTAGAGTTCAATTAGAGGATTGAATATTAAATTCTTGTATTTCATTATTAACTTAAAATTTTGGAGAATATTGTGATAAGAATGTGATTTGATTTATTTTGAAGATTTTTAGGGATATGCTATTTATAGAATCTTTGAAAGAATTTATTGTGAAATAACAATATGGAGTAGTTCATGATTATATGATTTGAGGAATTTAATTTTGATGGTAGTAAATACATAAATAAAACAATTGAGGATTTAAAAATTCGAGGATAAATATTGATTTAAATAAAGGGTCAAGAATTTAACATGACGGAAATTATGATGTATTAATTTCAGGAAATTATGATGTATTAATTCCAGGAAAGATTATGACATGTTTAAGTTGGTTATTAATTTGGAAATTTTAGGAGATTTATCAATGTATTTATTTAATTGCAAGTTATGAATTTTAGAACTTTATAATTGGATGTAACATTTGGAGAATCCTTAAATATCATATTGTTGAGTATTTTGAGGAGTGGATATTAAAATTCCGGGTATTGAATTGTAACTCAAAACTTTCAAGAAATTTTTTGATGGACTTTGATTTACTTTGAGGATTTTCAGGTTATACAATAATTTCAGATTTTTGAAATTATGAAAAGACCTTGTGGATTATTCGTGGTTGATGAATTTAATTGAGGGAATGATAAGTGTGTATGATTTAAACACTAGTATGAGGATTTTAAATTTCGAGGACGAAATTCTTTTAAGGTGGATAGACTTGTCACTACCACATTCCGAAAACAGGGGTATTTTCGAATTTTTCCAATATTTAATATTATGTTATTTACAATTAATTAATTGCATGATAGTGTATTTGATTTAAATAATTTTGTGCGATGTGTAATTAAATATATGATTATATGCAGTGTTATTATTTTATTTTAGCTAGCAGACTAGACCTAGAAGCCCAGTAGACGAACCCCTGTCCGAATTATAGAATTCAGGATTTTATTATTTTATTTAGAATTTAATATTTGGAGATTGTAATTAATTACTGTATTTTATTTAATATTTTTGCGCATTGCCTTTGCTTCGATATTTGGAGCACTATCCAGACTTTTGTCTTCCAACAAATTTCACCATCTTGCCCTAGGCATGTCCGCCTTCAATTCTGCTATTTTTGTAACTCATAATTTTGCTCCTTGTGCATTGTTTCTGGCCGCACAAAAAATCGTCGCGAACGTTATTTTTAACTTCCTATTTTTGTATCGTTGTGCGTTCCAATCGAAAATTGGAGGCCATCTTGACCTATTTTTCGTGCGACCCAAATTAGGGTAATATTCTGTTCTGAGTCTTCTTCAATATTGGTATTGATGACTTGATCTGATTTTGGCCCCAAGTACTCCTAATTAATTGTTGAACACAACTTGTATTTATTTCTGTTTAATTTGAGGATACCATTTTATCTGATTTTAAAATCCCAATTTAATTCCAGTGCCCTGCAAATTGAGCCCGTACCAGTCTTACAGCACCCCCTGACCCTACAAAATGCCGGACCCCGAATCGCCCGCCCAATTTTTGTCATTTTATGTGTTGTGCAATTTTCCGAATTTAAGGGGCTAAGTTGCAATTATTCAATTGTAGGTGCCAACACCTAATTATTTTAACCAATGAGGGAGCCTATTAATTTTTAATTAAAAACCCTCATCCCTACATGAATTAATTTCCTTCATGAATCATCATAGCCACTCATTTAGGTGGGTCAAATCCTCACCCTACATCACACCCTCTCTCTTCCTATTTAATGACATGTCTACCTCAACCCTAATCCCTAGAAACCTAGGTTTTCCCCCACCTCACAAGCCTCCAAAAAATTTCCTCAAGCCCCTCTCATACGTAGGTAATTTTTCTCCTTCTTCTTTCTTCTTCTCTTTCTTTTCTTCTTCCTCTTCTTCCTTTCTTCCTTTTCTTCTTGTTCTTTTATTTTGAATTTAATTTCAAATTTTGAACTGTAAGGGGAGGGAACACTGTTCCCGGCCGGCGCTCTTCCTGCTGCTGCTGCAGTTCCTGTTCCCGGCGGCTCCTTCCCCTATCCCTCCATCAAATCCTCCGGCGGCTCGGCTTCACCCTGCTGCTCGTGCTCTCCCCATCCTCCTCCTAACCGTTCAGCCCGGCGGCGGCCACTGCTCCTCCCTGCTGCGCCGGCGGACCCTGGCTGCTCCTCGCTCCGGCCGGCGACAGTCCCCTCACGATCACCTCTCCCTCCGGCGTGCAGTCCGGCGCCAGCATCCTTTCCCCCGCCTTGCTGCGGCTGCTGCACCATCCACCACCTCCATCCAGTCGTCAACTCCACCACCGGCGGCCAACTTCGACGGCCACTCCGGCAAGCCCCACTGTAAGCCCCTCTCTCTCTCCTTCCCTCTTTATATATATATATATATATATATATATATATATATATATATATATGTATATATATATATATATATACTAAATGTATATGTATATATATATGTTGGTTATATATTTAATTAATGAAAAATTAGTATATGTATATATAACCAATGTATATTTTGTATATATATTAATAAATGTGTATACATATTAAATTGGTATAAATGTGTATACATATATACGTAAATATATATGAGTATATATATACTAAATGTATATGTATTTGTAAGTATGTAATTTTGTGTAGACACCTACGTACATACGTATATGTATATAGTATTATTTTTATTAATTGTTTAATAGTATATATTATAATGGGTATACATATAAATATATATTTCTTATATACTTAATATATTTTAATAGAAAAAGGGAATACATGTATATATGTATATATATATTTTGTCAATGTATATTGTCTATTTAATTTAATGATGGTAAATATATATACATATATTTGTATAATGTAATTAGTATATGTAAATAAATTAATTTGTAAATATATAATGTAAAGTATTTATGTATTTAATTAAGGCAAATGTATATACAACGTATTTGGTATATGTATTATTTTTGGTAAAAATGTATAAATATGTAAATTGTATATTATTTAATTATTAGAAATCAATTGTATGAGTATAGTATATATTTAAATAAATTCTATAATTAAGTTGGTTTATATATATATATATATATTTTGTATATATATATATACTTGATATAATTTCAAATGTATATTTTGTACATACATTTAATATATTTATATATATATATGATTGATATATATAAATACGTGTGCTACTATATGTATTTTAAATATATATATATACATAGTATAATTTCAATATATATTTAATTGGTATATTCATCTGTATATAGTATTGTATAATTTAATTGGTATAAATTAGTATATAAAAATAATAGTATACGTACTATTTTTGGTGTATATATATATATATATATATCTTTATTGTTCAATTGACATAGATATATATATGTAGGTATAATTTTGTATAAACCCTTAGTACATTTTTTATGATATATACATGTATATTTTGTAGTTGTATTTAATTTGAGATATGTTGTATGTGCATACATGCATTAGTTTTATTTAAAGTGTATATATATTTTACTTATATCTATTATTGTAATGAAGGGATATTAAGATATAGTTGGCCTATCTAGTAGATGACCCCTACCGTACCAGCGTAGCCCTAAGGCCAGTGTATTTCTATTGTGTGTTAGGACAGCTTCTGATACAAATGTCATATTGTGATGTGTTTATAGGACTGTTGGTTTACCAGAGGATACTCTGGAACAGGACATCCATAATTACCAGCTAAGGACCCGAGGCAAGTACATTCTCTGATAATTTCCAATTCTTGATAATAGCTATAAGTTCAATGATCTTGAAATGTTACAACTGAATCTTTGACACTGTGCTACACGGACTAGTATAGCTTGGATCTGCAGTTATGAGATGTTACCTTGATTATTGTATTGACATTATACACGACATTTACATTGACATTTACATTGACATTTACATTAGACATTGTACATTTACATTAGACATTGTACATTAATATATTAGACAATGTTGTGTATTCGTGACGTGTCATGATTGGATCCACAGTACTAGTTGGGGGCGGGGAAATTGCTAGTGAGAAATGTGATCAAATACCTATCGTACAAGTTTATATTATTGGTGTTAATCATTCGCCTCACGCATGATTAGCCAGACTGTAGCAATCGTACAAGTCCCAAGCCGATCATATTTCGAAACTATAATTTCAAACACTTAGAATAGTTACAGTTCTCTATTTTAGATCATATACTACATCACCCGTTTATGATACTGTTCCTTGTTCTTTTCATTTTTATACATGCACTGACTGTGTTTCATTGCCTATTGCCTGTCTCTCTTAAACTGTCATTACATTTTTTCCACTGTCTTCTTAGTAGCTAGCATGACATGTTTTATTGTATTATAGACATTATCAATTAATGGAACTGTTATTTGAGATTGTGCTTTGCTCCTTCCTGACTGGAAATATTTTTCCAGACTATGCCTTAGTGGACCGCTGTCCGACACTTTATGGACTATGGTGAGTAGCTGCAGACTTGGTAGTAGTTGATTCTGGAAGGTCTAGTCGAAATTATTATTCATTGTTAGTTCTTAAGTAGACTTTTTGGTACCGGATTTGTCTCCGGCATTTTGATGATTCTTGGATATTGTTAAGTTAAGTTATTTCTTGTGGACTTGTGTTGTGTTTAATTTTAGTTTATTATTCAAAAATCTTATCGTGCTGTAATCCTGTGATTGAGTATATGTTCATCTAATTGTGTCATCCGTGCCTCCTAATGGAGATTGGATATTTGCGTGACATTAGTTAGAGAGTAGCAATACCTAGACAGCGTTCTACCGCCGATGCTGCGGCGTAGGCTGGACGTACCCACGCACTCGTGCCCCTAAACCGGGTGCGGGTCGTGACACTATCACCTCAATGCCCAAGCTCTCCAAGTCCTCCAACAAATATCGATCATGCGTCAAGAACATAGCTACCGGATACCTGCTCAAAGCATCGGCAACTACATTAGCTTTCCCAGGATGATACTGCAAAGATATATCAAAATCCTTCATTAGTTCCAACCACCGACGCTGCCTCATGTTCAACTCCTTCTGCCTGAAAATGTACTTCAAGCTCTTGTGGTCTGTGAAGATCTCTACACGCTCTTCGTACAAATAGTGTTTCCACAACTTCAGGGCGAAGATGACTGCTGCCAACTCCAAATCATGGGTAGGATAGTTCTTTTTATGAGACCGCAATTGCCTGGACGTAATTGCCTGAAAAACATAACCTAAACTTTTTTCTGATGCATCACTATAAATAGTTAAACCGCCAGACTCTGATGGCAACATCAAAATAGGAGCAGACGTGAACCTCTTCTTCAATTCCTCAAAAGAAACTCGGCAATCCTCCGTCCAAATAAACTCTACATCCTTCCTGGTGAGTCTGGTCATCGGCTCGACAATCCTCAAAAAATCCTGCATAAACTTCTTGTAGTAGCCTGCCAATCCTAAGAAACTCTTGATCTCTGCTACCGAACTCGGGGTCTTCCAAGATTCCACTGTTGCGATATTCTTCGGATCTACTGAAATACCATCACCAGTCACAACATGCCCCAAGAACTCTACCTTGTCCAGGAAGAACTCATACTTAGACAACTTTCTATACAGCTTCTCCTTCCTCAGCACATCCAACACAATCCTCAAATGCTCCTCATGCTCCTCCGGTGTCTTCGAGTATATGAGTATGTCGTCGATGAACACCACCACAAACTTGTCAAGGTTCTGATGGAACACCTTGTTCATCAAGTTCATAAATATCGTCGGTGCATTAGTCAACCCAAACGGTATCACCATAAACTCGTACTAACCATACCGAGTTCTAAAAGCAGTTTTCGGTATGTCCTCTGGCTTCACTTTTACCTGGTGGTAGCCTGATCTTAAATCTATCTTAGAAAATACCTTGGCACCACTAAACTGATCGAACAGATCATCAATCCGTGGCAAATGGTACTTATTCTTGATAGTAAGATTATTCAATGCCCTGTAATCAATACACATGCGTACCGATCCATCTTTTTTTGGTACAAACAATACTTGGGCTCCCCACGGTGAAGAACTCGATCTGATAAACCCCTTATCCTGTAATTCATCTACCTGCTTCTTCAGCTCGACCAGCTCGCTATTGTTTACTCTATAGATATATTACAAAATTGGTTCTGCACCTGGCACCAAATCTATAGAGAATTTAATATCTCGATCTGGCGGTAATCCTGGCAATTCCTCAGGAAATACATCCAAGAACTCTACTATCAACGGATGCGGCAACTCCTTGTCTTCCACCATGGTTCCACAAATAATGCCTTCTCCCTGCTCTGCAGTTCCTCTAGCAAACTTGAACTCTGGCTCTCCTGACGGACCAAAAAAAACTCCACCTCCTCTATAATCTATGCTAGCACGGTGCCTACTCAACCAATACATCCCGAGTACAATGTCATAGCTTTGAAGTGGCATTACAAGTAGACACACACTCAACTCCCGGCCTCCTAGAGTAACTCTCTGATCCTTGCAAATATCATTAACCAGGATAATACCTCCCTCGGTCATGATCTTGCAAGTCCTAAGCAAATACTCAGCTACCAAACCATGCTTCAGAGCAAAAGAAACAGATACAAAACTATGGAAAGCACCACTATCAAACAAAGCTAAAGCTGGAATAGAATCAAGAAGAATAGAACCTGCAATGACATCTCCGGTGGGCACGTCCTCCTCGACGGTCATAGAAAATGCTCGTCCCTGATGTGCACCTTCCTACTGCTGATGCTGGATATAATATTGCTGCTGTGTCGAAAGCGGTCCCCTCGGCTGTACTACAGGTGGTCTCGCCTGTGTCCTCGGTGCTGAAGCTGCTCCCTGAACTGCACGACGAGGATTGGAAGGACACTCTCTCAGCTGATGCCCTTCAGTACCATAATACAAATAAACTTCCAACCTCTTCCTTCAAACTTCCCAGATGTGGCCGGACTTCTTGCAGAAGTGGCAGAAAGATTGCTGTAACTGTCTCTGCTGCTGTGGTGCCTGGTGGAACGGCGCCCTAGCTGGAGTCTGGTGCTGCTCGGGCTGCTGGAAAGGCCTGGACTGGAAATGAGAACTTTTGACAGATATTGCACTGCTGTTTGCCCCCAGAAAAGAATCACGGTCTCTCTTGGGCTTCAAACCTAACTCCTGCTCAACCTTGCGTGCCTCCGCAAGTATCTTCAAGTATGTCTCATAAAAAGACAGAATAAGGATCTTCACTTCCCAGTTTAGATCCTCACAAAAATGAATAGCCCAAAATTTCGGCTCTCTCACCAAATACTCTGCAAATTGGCTCAACCTGCCCAACTCTACAGCGTACTCCTCCACCGACATGCTCCCCTGAATGAGGCTCTCAAACTGCCTTCCCAAGTCTAGCCTGTCTGCCCAAACGAAGAACTTCTTCTTGAAGAGGTCCTTGAATACCTCCCAAGACTGTCATGCGTCAACAAGAATTGGCTTATTCCTAAACCAAGTACGGGCGACGTTGAACAGTTGAAGTCCTACCGCCTCAACCTTCAGATCCTCAGAAAGACGAGACACCCTTATAAGACACTCAATGTCCTTGAGCCAATCAGCAGCATAGACGATGCCCTCCGTCCCCTTGAAGACCCTAGACTCCAACTTCTTGAAGTCCTGAATGTTGCCTAGCTGAAGCTGAGCAACCTGAGGAGCAACCGGCTACTGGAGCGAAACTCCTCTCTCTACTATGGCACGAGCAAGCTGTTGAGCACTCTCGATGCCCTGCCGTAAAATGTCGGTCTACCTCTGATGTGCCTCTGACTGAGCCCTCTGTGCCTCGAGCATCTCACGAAACAGTATAAACATCTGTGTCGCCTCTGCTGGCACGGGAGGTGGAGGTGGAAGCCCCTCAGATACAGTTGGCACAGTCCTCTGAGTAGGTGGTGGACCTCCGAAAGTAGCTGACACTACAATCACCGGAGAAGTGACTGGTGCAGACCCTCGGGACATCGCAGACCTCTCAGAAGCTGCTCTCCCCTGCTGCGATCTAGTCTTAGGCAGCATCCTGAGACAAAGCGAAAGAAAGAATCAATATGGAACATGATGAGACACTCAAGGAAAGGACAGTTTAAGAGATCAAGTATCAATATCAAAGGAGAATAGTTGAATGAATCAAAAGAATTTTTCCTAGATGAGATTCTCAGCCTATATCCTATATCCTGAAATAGGCTCGTTATAGTACAACTAAGTCGTCGTACTACCACAACATCGCACAACTTACAAAGTCTGACCTACATAGGCCACCACTAAAAATGTGTCATGACCCACACCCGATGTAGGGATGCAAGTCGGTAACAACGCCCAGCCTACGCCGCAGAATCGATGGTAGAACACTGTCGGGGTAATCTATCTAACAATATAATAAACTACCAACAATAATAATATACTCAATCATAGATCTAAGATGGAACGAGCACGAATATGATAATGAATAGAATAGTTATATACAACTCATGAGTCTAAAATAATAACATCAATGAGTCTGAAAGAATACTAACAAAATAAGCTGGAGACAAATCTAGTACAAAGAATACAAAGAAGCTACTAATCCTGGGTCATCTGTCTCAGTTGGAATAAGTCCTTCCTGAGCCAGGGTCTCTGACTCTAAACCAACAACATCCTGAGGTCCAAAATGTGTAGGGTACCACTCCTTAGTGTCATTTGGGAAAAATATATCTAGTCAGGAAAGGAGCAGAGTACATCTCTAACAGCAGTTCTAATCAATGATAAAAACTATATAACAGTAAATAGATATGAATATACAAGATACACAATAGATACAAGAAATATATACAATAAGTAAATACTGGAATAAATACAATAATGAATAATATGACAATAAACAAGAATAATAATGACTAAGTGTGTGAGTACTAGCTTTAACATGTGATCGACTTGGGAACATGATACAAAATTTATGGCCTGGCTAATCATATATTTGGTGTATGATTAATACTATTCAAGAGCAAGACTTGATACAAGGAGGGTATGATCACATATCTACACTAAAATACTCCCCACCCTCGAATGGTATAGTAGATCCAACCATGGTATGCTATAGTACGGGATTCTCCAGGAAGTTAGCAAATCTCTCCGAGAATCAGTATCTGCACATGCACAAGATAATCAATAAAATAAGACTTGCACAAGATACACCATATACAAGGAATAACCTCTCATGACGAGATCCGGATATACCAATCCGTGTAACCATCGTGTCAAGAAACAAGGATATCTACACTAGATGCAATGAACATAGAGGATATCATAAATAAGAAACTATCAGAGAATGTACTCGCCTGAAGTCCAAAGAATAGTCTCACAGATATCAGATACGATGTCTCTAAGACTTAGATATGGAATATAACATTAATAAAGTTTTTGGAAAGAAAAATAAGTTAAACTAGTCAACTTCTAAGTCAACAAGCCATCTCTAATTCAAAAGTCAAACTAGGTCAACTCTAAGTCAAACTATAGTCAATTATGTCAAACTACCTATTTTTAGGTTGCATAAGTCTATCTCAAAGATATTGGGTTCAAACATTAAGAATCTAGGTCATACTAGCTACATCTTAGAATGCTAGGATATCGTATCTCAAGATACGTAAAACAAAAGATAAAGCATCACATATACATATCAAACAAATATTAATTATATAAAATCCTAATTATAAACATTAAATAGATACCTTGGTTTTGAACCAACTTGGTATCACAACACTAAACCATAATCTAGATATCCAAACCCAAAATCTTGGGTATCCCCAAATAC
Source organism: Iris macrosiphon (assembly GCA_036927795.1). Taxonomy (NCBI): domain Eukaryota; kingdom Viridiplantae; phylum Streptophyta; class Magnoliopsida; order Asparagales; family Iridaceae; genus Iris; species Iris macrosiphon. The sequence goes on from JAYESA010000013.1 coordinate 124,076,328, forward strand.
CCTGATACTTACCTTGGTATTTCAAGGTAATATCCAATACCTTGTTTATACTAACTACCCATAAATAATATAAGCTAACAACTTAAATAGTATAAATATAGTATACTAAAACACAATTAGCAATAGGAATGTATATACATATATATATATATATATATATATATATATATATATATATATATATATATATATATATATATATACACAATATCTAATATAAATAGCAGAACTGTCATTAAAAGTCCTACCGACTGTCGCTGAAAGCTGCTGATACGCTGATACACTGCTGTTTTTCTGACAGTTTCCTGCTGCTGTCGCTATTGTTGCTGCAGTCGTCGCTACTGCTGCTGTTGTTGCAATTGCTGCTGCGGTTGTTGTTGCTATTTCCCTGTTGTTGTTGTTATGTGGCTATTGTCGCTATAAACTGTCACCAAAGCTCCTTTTTCTCCCTCTCTAATATATATATAAAACACCAATATATATATATATATATATATATATATATATATATATATATATATATATATATATATATATATATATATATATATATATATATATATATACTATGACTATATAAAATATGTAACATACATACACCTCTACAAACATATATATGTACACAATAAATACATATAACAATAACATATATATATATATATATATATATATATATATATATATATATATATATATATATATATATATATATATATATATATATATAACATATATATACGTACATGTTTATATAATCATACACAATATAAATACATATAGCATATAAGTGTATATATATATATATATCTACACATAACATATATATATATATATATATATATATATATATATATATATATGTATTAGATGTCATAGATCTATGTATCTATTTTTATATATATTAATATTGTAGTATATATAAATATATATATATTAATATTATAGTATATATATAAATATATAAATATATATATATATATATATATATATATATATATATATATAATTATCCATCACCATGATTAAGAACAATGGAGAAATGGATCTAGAAATTAAATGCACAAACACATGAAGCGTATCACCCGTATCCCACTAGATATTGAATATGCTTGCGACATGAGTCCACCACACATCCAAACATACCCCGAAGGACACGAACAAGTCTAATATATTATTTATGAACAATACAAAGAGTCAAACACAAATCTACGTGTCCATGTCAAAATGTGACATGCACAAAGTCCCGTGTCGGAGAAAAAATCTTCAAATCAACACGTATCACCAAATTGTTAGGATACGACCTACACGTACCCAATTGTGGATACGATACTAGCTCTAAATACACAAGCATATGCCAAATTAATCTATATGACCAATTGACACACACAACAAATGTCAATCTCAGAATTCCCCCAAAATTGACACAAAAAGTACCATAACTTTCTCAATAGGCCTCCTATGAACACAAAACCAAATCCTTTAGGTAGCCTATGTATATGGGTTAATTTCTCATTGTTAAATCTCAGATTTAGAACCTAATTTAAGGGGAAAAACTAAATTATACCTATTGGGAGATGGATTTCCAATGCAACCTCCAAATATGATAAAATTGGCCTCCAACTTGTAGATCATTACTCCTCTTTATAGATCATTGCTTCCTCCTTCTAGATCCTTGCTCCACTAGTCTCCAATGGTGATTTGGAAAGGAATTAGGATAAAATTTGGTAGAGAAATAATATGGGAATGAATGAATTTGGTTGAGGGAAATTATATATCTAGTTTTCAATTGAAACGAGGAGAGAGAAACATTTTCCCCCCTCTTTAATAGGCCGGCCCCCTCTATCCCTTCCTCAAGCTAATATGTAATGTCCATTATACCCCTTGGATCCTCTCATGAAAAAATAATTAAAGAGGAAAGCTTCTAGTCTAATAGTTTAATTAAATTAATCCTCCTCATAATCAATGGGCTTTCTAGTTGGGCTCAATTTTAACAATTAATACATGTTGGTTCATGAGTCTAAACTAAACTAGTTAGGTCCACTAACACAAGTCCAAACTAAATAACTAATATATAACAATAATTAAATAATACAACAAATAATTAATTATCAAGCACAATATTTAATTAATTATGAAATTACTAAAATACCCTTTCTTAGAAAATATGGTAGTGACAGCCAGTGCAGCAGGAGCACCAGATCCAGAGGCCAGCTATTCCTTGCCTATTCTATAAGAAACTGGGATATGGATGGGATGCGTGCAGGATAAGATTGGGCCAGTGTTTGTTCTACGGATCAGGAGACCACCAGTTGAGGGCTTGTTCTATGGCTCTAGCTCGTCCAGCTCAGGGCGGGGCCCAGGAATATAGAGCACCCGCGATACCACTAGCAGGACAGCAGAGAGGACCTTCGTTGCCAACACAGTAACATAGGTTCGTACAGCACCAGCAGCAGCAGAGAGGTACACAACTGGGGTGAGCTTTTGCCTTGACAGTCTAGTCGGAGGAGCCAGTTGGAGATATCATTTCAGGTTCAGTCTATCTTGATTATTTTTCAGCTCATGCTTTATTTGATTTTGCTGCTTCACATAGTTTCGTATCTGTATCTTTTGCTTTGAAGCATCATCATGATACGAAACCGTTGGCGATCGGGGGTGGCATTATCCTAGTCAGTGATGTTTGCAAGGATCAGAGAGTTTCTTTGGGAGGACAAGAGTTAAGCGCATGTCTACTCGTAATGCTACTTTCGAGCTACGACATAGTACTCGGGATAGATTGGTTGAGTAGGCACTATGCTAGTATCGATTATCGTGGAGGCAGAGTTTAATTCAGACGCTAGGAGAGCCAGAGTTTGAGTTCGTCAGAGGAGCAGCAGAGCAGAGCAAGAAAGATTTCTGTGGAGCTATGGTGGAAGAGTAGGAGCCGCCAGATCCATTGATTGCAGATTATACGAACGTCTTTTCGGAGGAGTTGACGGGATTGCCACCAGACCGAGATATGGAGTTCTTTATATATTTGGTGCCAGGCATAGAGCCAATATCATAGCACATCTATAGAGTGAACAATAAAGAACTGACAGAATTAAAGAAGCAGGTGGATGAGTTGCAGGACAAGAATTTCATCCGCTCCAGTTCATTATCGTGGGGTGCTCCGATATTATTTGTACCAAAGAAGGATGGGTCAGTACGTATGTGTATCGACTACATAATAAATACCCATTATCGCAGATTGACGATCTGTTTGATCAGTTGAGCAGAGCGAAGGTATTATCAAAGATAGACTTGAGGTGGTGGTACTACCAAGTAAAAGTAAAAAAGGAAGACATTCCGAAGACAGCTTGCAGGACTCGGTATGGGCAATTCAAATTCTTAGTGGTGCCGTTTGGGTTGACAATGTCCCGAAGGTATTCATAAACCTAATGAATAATATGTTTCATCAGTACCTGGATCATTTTGTTGTGGTCTTTATTGATGATATATTGATATATTCGAAGATACTGGAGAAGCACGAGAAGCACCTGGAGATAGTTCTGGAGACTCAGAAAGAAAAAACTGTAAGGCAAGCTTTTAAAGTACGAATTATTTCTTGATAAGGTTGAATTCCTCGGGCATGTGATTATAGGAGACGAAATCTTGGTAGACCCGAAGAAGATATTAGCAGTTGAGTCATGGTCTACCCCGAGTTGAGTGGCAAAGATTAGGAGCTTTCTTGGATTGGCAGGCTATTATCAAAAATTTGTTCATAATTTTTCTAAGATTACAGAGCCGATAGCTAGGATGACCAGGAAGGACGTAGAGTTTGTCTGGACTAAGGAGTGTCAGGTCACTTTTGAGGAGCTGAAGAAGAGGTTGACTATAACTCCAGTGTTGACGTTGCCTTCGGGGACATAAGAATTTTTTATATACAATGATGCTTTGGATAAGGGTTTGGGATATGTGTTACAGCAGAACGGGAAGGTGATTGCCTATGCATCCGGGCAATTATGCCTATATAAGAAGAATTACCCTACCCATGACTTGGAGTTGGCAGCGGTCATTTTTGTGTCTAAACTGTGGAAGCACTACTTGTATGGAGAGCGGGTAGATATCTTTACAGACCATAAGAGCTTGAAATATGTGTTTACACAAAAAGAGTTCAACATGAGGCAGAGATGGTAGTTGGAGCTGATAAAGGACTTCGATATCTTGTTGCAGTATCATCCAGGGAAGGCCAACGTAGTCGCTGATGCTTTAAGCAGGTATCTAGTGGCTATGTACTTAACGAGGAATACACATTTATTGGTCAATCTTGATAGATTGGGTATTGAGGTGCTAGTTCCTGGAGTTGCGACACAGATATGGGGACTTCAGGTACAGTCAGAGTTGATGGATCAGATCAAAGATGCACAGTTCAAGGATGAGTCTCTGAGGAGCATCAGAGCGCAGGTCCGGATGGAATTGGCAGAGGACTTCAGTATTGCAGATGATGGATCATTGGAACATGGTATTAGATTGTGTGTGCCGAGTGGAGCATTGCGCGAGGAGGTTCTTCAAGAGGCGCATCGATCTCAGTACTCTATGTATCCAGGTGCCAACAAGATGTATAGAGACATGAGAGAGCATTTTTGGTGGTTTGGTACGAAGCGAGAGGTGTCGAGCTTCGTATCCAGATGCTTGGTATGTCAGTAGGTAAAGGCAGAGAGGCAGAGGCTAGGTGGATTACTTTAGCCTTTACCCATTCCAGAGTAAAAATAGGAACATGTGACGATGGACTTTGTATCAGGGCTTTCATGTTCTCTAGGAAGGAAAGACGCGATTTGGGTCATCGTAGACAGGTTGACCAAATCGATCCACTTCTTGCCATTCAAAGTGGGTACATATACGAAGAAGCTCACAGAGATGTATGTGCGATAGATAGTCAGATTGCATGGAGTTCCTGTGAGCATAGTCTCGGATCGGGATAGTCATTTCATATCCTACTTCTGGAGGAGTTTGCTGGCTAGCTTTGGCTCCCAGCTCAAGTTTAGTATCGCATATCACCCTCAGACAGACGGGCAAACAGAGAGGACTATCCAGACTCTCGAGGATATGCTATGTACCTGTGTTTTGGATTTTGGAGGCTCTTGGGAGGATTACCTTCACTTGGTAAAGTTTGCTTATAACAATAAGCTACCAGGCCAGCATCGAGATATCACCTTTTGAGGCATTGTATTGACGGAGATGTCGCACTCCATTATCTTGGGATGATATTGGTGAGAGAGCCTTATTAGGACCGAAGATGGTCGTGGATGCAGTTGAGAAGGTAACACTTATCAAGGATAGACTTTGGGTGGCGCAGAATAGACATCGGCATTGGATAACCATCGCAGACCTTTGGTGTTTGAGGTATAGGTTGTTTGCATTGTTTGTGGTTGTTTATTTTAGATAGAGTACAAAGGTTGTGTTTTATGCTAAGTGGGCAATCTGGTATTCTTGAGGATTTCTCCGACATGGGGCAGGATTCACTTTGGTGGAGGTGAAAAGCTTAGTCAATGGTACATCGGACCCTTAGGTGTTCTTGAGAGGGTCGGTGCAGTAGCCTATAGACTAGACGCCTGCACTAGAGGGAGTGCACAACGTGTTCCATGTGTCACAGCTGAGACAATATGTGGCAAACCCTAGCCATGTATTGGATCACTCAGAGATCGAGGTGGGTCTGACTCCCAGCTACCTAGAGCAGCCTGTGGAGATTCTGGATCGCAGGGAGAAGGTGTTGCAGAACCAGACGATTCCTTTGGTATGCGTCGCGTGGAGGCATCACTCTCCAGGAGAGTCTACCTGGGAGAGAGAGGCCGAGATGCGCGAGCGATATCCTTATATGTTTGATCCGTGTGGTATAATTCTTTCTTGCTTGATATGATTGCTTTTGTAGCTAGTTTCTTCCTTAAATTTTAAGGACAATATTTTTTTGAAGGATGGTAGATTTCTCACCCTCACTTTTCCAAATAAGGATAATTTATTTATTTAGCATAGTTATATTATTTTAGTGATTTAATAATTAATTAGTATATAATATTAATATTATGGTTGTGCTATATTTTAATTATAGTTAGTAGGATAGCCAATAGTTAGACTAGACACATGTGAACCCAATTAGACTTGTCATGACAACTTGTGAGCCCAATATGGACTAGGCCATTAGACATATTTTTTCTAATTAATTAGGAGGATTAGACTAATTTACATTAGGGTAAAAACTTTCCAAAATAGCCATACCTAATTATTTTCCATAATTCACCATGTAGGGGCAACTTGGACGTTTTGGAGGTGACTTGGAGAAGGAAAAAGGGGTCCGGCCACTATAGAGAGGCTCTCCTCTCTCTCCTCTTCATTTGCATTCATTTTAGATTCCCAAATTAATAGAACCGCAATTCTCTCATTCCTCCATTAATTTACCATCAATTCAATTGCATTCTCCCTCATTTTTATCCCTCAAGGGCTTTGAGTTTGGAGTAGCAAGGAGCACAAAGAGAAGGAGCTTTGATGGAGATATCGTGTCTGGATCATGTTCGTTGTGCATTTCAATGGGAATCCATCTTTCAATAGGTATAGATCTAAATTTTTCTTTCATTCTAACTTCTAAATCATGCATTTGACTCTTAAAAACACACCCAATGGCATAGAGCTACCTATAGGAACAAGTTTTAGGCTAATTGGTAGTGTATTATGATTTCTACATGGTGATTTATGTGAATTTTGGGGAAATTTTGGGATTGACGCAACAAGTGTGTGTCATGAGACCAATTTAGTCAAATTAGACTTAGATCGGGATTGTGGGATAAGATATGTATCCATAAATGGATACGAGTAGGTTGTATCATGGTATTTGCGATACGGTATGATAAGTGCTCTATTTCGGGTATTTTGTGCAATTACTCTCCAATTCTCATTCTAGCAAGTTACATTGGTTGTATAATAATGTATTTCGATATGTAGGAATATATATCATAGGGAATTAGGAGATTGTGACAATTGATCGGGTATGTAGCATGACTCTCCTAAATACATACTATAGGTGTTTGATTTAATGTCTTGGATATATATATATATTATATGAGTATAAGCTTGATATAAATGTTATATGCATATTTAGTCATAGATGTGCATGTGTGTTGAGAGGAATATCAGGTGACTGTGTGACTTTTGTGTTGCATTGGTGGTGTTGGGTTCAACCATTGAGTAGTGGCAATTGATGCACAATGGTGTACATCACTGTGTCAGATAATGAGTCAGGTGGTGTAGTTGTATGCAGTAGGGTATAAATATAGATAGCAGTGTGTGGGAGGGAGTTCACCGTGTGACTGTGGGTGTTAAACACACATGTGTCAACATGGGAGATTTAATTCAGACTTTGTAGAGGTGTGCTCATAGCTGAGATAAGGGGTGTGCCAGTACACGGGTTTCACATCAGTTGTTGCAGTCTGTATAGTTGGAGTTAGCTTGTAGAGCACCAGTTCTGGTGTGTTAAGTATTGGCAGATATTTAGTATCAGATAGCTAGAGGTGTTAGACTCACTGTATATTTTAGTATCAGTCATTCTCTATAAAGTGTTAGTTAATAGTGTTAGTGAATGAGTTGTAGTTAGTAGTAGAATTGTAGATCTCAGATGAGTAGCAAATCCTTAAGTTTAGTTAGTATAGTGATAGTAGGGAAGTGGCAGTCAGTTAGCATAATTTTAGTAGTATCAGTTTTAGTAGTATAAGTTAGTGTCATTAGTTAATTAAATCAATGGGAGTAGAATGCCAGTTCAAAATTCAGTTATTTAGTATTAAGGGGTAATTAGTTGCCTTATAGTTCAGGTTGTAGTAGGGTCAAGTGGGGGGTGTTCCAGGCATGCACAGTAGGTGAGCACTTGGATTTAGTTGTTAAGTAGCAGCATTATTAATTAGATATTAGCCTAAGTTAAAATGTTAAGGTTATTAATTAATAGATTATTATAGATTAGTTAGTATGGTTGCAGTGTTGTTGTGCTGAGTGCACATTTTGTGTAAGTGTGCAGGTTTTAGTTGGTAATGGGGTTAACAGTTAGCTTTAGATATCATTAGTTAAGGTGTATCAGTTATTACCAGTTAGTCGAATGTAATATAAATAGCTATATTAACTAAGTTAATAAGGTGACTGAATTTTAAGTGTTACCAGTTAGTTTATTAGTAGATAAAAGTTAGAATTATAGGCTATATTGAGTAACAGATGGTATATAATGTAGTACCAGTTAGAAGTAGTTAACCGATAGCTTTAATTAGTAGGTTGGTACTAGTTAAGTGAATTAGTTAGAGCTAAGTATATTAAGTATTAGACTTTAGATATAGTTAGTATAAGTTGGATACTATATATATATATATATATATATATATATATATATATGTGTGTGTGTGTGTGTGTGTGTGTGTGTGTGTGTGTGTGTGTGTGTGTGTGTGTGTGTGTGTGTGTAATAGTTATATTAGTCAATTAGTTATTTATTAATACAGATAGGTTATGTAACGGTTAGTTAGCTGAGTACCTTGGTGTGCAAGGGTTGAGATGTCAGTTAAGTATTTTTGGTAGGAGTACTAGTTAGTATATAACTAGATTTCAGTTAGTATTACATTCCTTTATGTTAGTTCAGATAGTCATCTTGGAGAGTGTCAGTTTAGAAACTATTAGATCATAAATATTAGTATTCTATTAGTTAATATTTAATTTAAAACTTAGTTTATGACCTAGTACATGCTAGAGTTAAGTAGTTATTAACCAATTTAGACCTATTAACCATAGTTTGACTTAGAAAAGGCCTAAAAGTACGTGATAATGCATTTTAGTGTTTTATTAATTTATTACACCCAATTTGATATGTCATTCATATCTAGGTGCGTGTGACACCAGCTCGGACACCGAATGACACCTTTGCTCAGGACCATAGGCGAGTACATCTCCCTATTACTTTTTATTTCATGATATTGTATATATCGCATATTCTAGAACTGTATACTTGACTCCGACATAGTAGTTACACGGGCTGGTACTATTTGAATCCTGTTAGAAGATGTTATTCCCTTACCATATTCAGCGAGTACTCATTCTTATGTATTTGATCATGTGTATCAGGTATTGATTATCGTATACTTCGTGTTCACATACTGCTCGTGTTCAGTGTGCTTATATCCGTGTTCGTAATGTGTCATGATTAGATCCATGAGTTTTGGTTGGAAACAAGGGAGTAGGAGTTGGTTATGTGAACAATCCCAAGTGTATTCATGTACATGATTACATATCCCACGTGTAATCAAGTTACCATATTGTATTCGTGTTCAAACCAAACTAATCAAATAACAAACTTGTACTCTATTGCACACTAGCTAGTATATCTACTTTCATCACTTGCAGCTATTCATATTGTCTGTTCTTTACTTTTCAGTACATTACATGTTCACTCTAGTTTATTCTATTTCCTGTTGCTAGTCATCTCGTATTCTTTTCTATTATTTTTCATATATTCTCTACTATGTATTTAGAACTACTTTCAGAGGTATGTACTTCGCTCCAATCTTTATTGAATATATTTTTTAGATGATTGGCTTGTGGAGCAGTGTCACACTTATTACGGGCCGTAGGACGGCGAGACATTAGAGGATTCTCTCCTAGAGCAGGAGAACCTAGTTTCAGTGACCGAGGTGGCTTAGTTTTATATTTTTGAATATTTTATTAGTCTTATTTCTAGACTCATGACATGTATATATTATTTTAGGAGTGCCTATGTCTAGATTTATGGATTTGGACTTGTGGATATATTATGACTCTTATTTTTCTCTCTTTTATTCTATATCGTGCTTTCATCCCCCTTTAGTTTTATATTATGATTGAGTATTATTTACCATTATCATATACCATATTGTTCCTTCTTTGGAGTTGAGATAGCATGACAGGTACCCTCTTATATATTGTGTGCAATGTGTAGATAGTTATATTGACCAGACAATGTTCTATCATCGATGCTGCACCATAGGATGGACGTTGTTCACTACTCGTGCCCTTATTTTGGGTGCGGGTCATGACAGCTGACCCGCAGGTAGCCTCGTTGGTACTCCTTGAACTGGGCTCCACCCTGAGCTATACGAGTAGAAGACATAGGACACTCTCTTAGCTTATGGTATGCTGACCCACACAATAAATACCTGCGCATCCTCTTCCTGTACATATCCCATCCGTGCCCTAGCTTCTTACAAAAAGAAAAAATACGAGCTGGCTGGAATGGGCTCTGCATCTTGTGTGCCTGCTGCACTGGTACTTTGATCAGTACAAGAAACTGGTATCTTTGTGTCTGGAAGGGTCTATGCTGTTGGAAATGGGGCTGCTTAGCAGGACCAGCTCTGTTGCGAGCTTCCCCCGATGTATCTCTCCCTCTCTTGGTCCTGAGCTACAAGTCATCCTCTACTACCTAGGTATCTACCAAAATCTCCTCAAATATCGTAGTGCGGTGATCCCTGGTATGTGATTTAATTTCCATAATCAAACCTTTCATGAACTTTCTTTCTCTCACCAAAGGGTTCTGCACCTCTACGAATCTGCCCAATGGACAAAACTCGGCAGCGTACTCGTCCACCAATTTACTTCCCTAGATAAGGTTCTGAAACTAGCTCTCCAGGACCCTCGGAGCCACGTCTGGGAAGAACTTTTCCTTGAAAAGCTCTTTGAAAGCTCCCCAAGTCAATCCAGGTGTCACAATCCTCGAATCCGTGAGAAACCATATCAGGGCTATGTCGAACATCTGGCTGCCGGCCGACTTTATCTGTAAACTCTTCGATATCTGCGCCAACTGTAGGATCCCCTCGATGTCCTCTATCCAATCGTTGGCGTACAGTATCCCCTCCATATCCTTTAAGTCATTGGGCATTATACTCTTGAAATCAATAATACTGCCTGGCCTCGGCTGTTGCGGGGCAGAATGGAGTGGAATAACCTGCGGCTGAACTAGTGCAACTCTCTACATGGCTGCAAGTGCTATCTGATAGGAATTTTTTATCCCCCGCCTTATCATGTCTGACTGGCGGTGCTGAGCCTCCTCCTGGGCCTTCTGGGCCTCCACCATTGCGCTAATATCTTTGCGGTATTGACAGGTACTGGGGGTAGTGGAATCTTCTCAAAAATAACGGGAAAAATCCTCTGAAATAGAGGTAAAGCACCCGTGAAGGCTGCTGAAGCCCCCATATGAACCGGTGAGGCAACCCTCTATGCTGGAAAAGGTGGAACAGTAGTTGCTGACCGCCTCGGAGGTGGTGAAGTAACCGACCTCGCTGAAATTGCTATAGAGCGCTGGGATTTGGTCTTCGGCGATATCCTGAAGACAGATTCAAAAAAAAAAGAATCAATAAGGTACAAGATACGATATCATCAAAGAAGGACAGTTATATTCAAAGAAAGAAAATATTCAGGTTCATAAGGATAGCAAAATCAATAGTTTGGAAATGTTCATAGTTTTGATTGAGTATACTCTTATCTTATATCCTATAGCAGGCTCGTGGCAGTACTCTAAGTTTGAGCACTACTACGATATCGCACTAGTTACGACCTTGACCTGCATGGGCCACCACAAAAATGTGTTATGACCCACACCCGGAATGAGGGTATGAGTACATGTGTACGTCCATCCTACGCCACAACATCGGTGGTAGAATATTGTCTAGGTCAACAATACTATCTAAATATCTCACACAATATATATAATATACTTGTCAATGATATCTCAACTCCATACAGAGGACAAGATGAAAATATACTAAAAAATACTCAATCATAATAAAACTAAAGGAAGATATGGCACGATATGGAATAGAAGGAAAGAGTCACAAGTCACTATACAAACCACAACTAAGTCCAATAGTCTAGCCACAACACAAAGTCTCAAATATAAGTATCATGTCATAATATCTAAAATGTAACATATCCAATACAATAATGAAATGGCTAAGTCTCCTCGATAACTAGCACTATGTCATCCTTCTCTATGGGTGCAATCTCAGACGGCTCGCCATCTTGTGGCCCATAATAGGTAGGACATATCTTCTCTAACCAATCATCTAAGAAATATATCCAGTCAGGATCAGAGCAAAGTAAAAAACTCTAAAAGCAGTTCCAAATACATGATAGATAATATATGACAAGTAATAAAAGGAAATACAAGATGCACAAGTAACTACGAAATAGAAATACAGCTGAAATAGGCAAATAAATATAATAAGAGCTAAAAAGGTAAATACAGGCAATATAGAATGAACTGTAAGTAAGAGAAACTAGAATATCGTCTACGTGATTTAGAGCACAAGTTCGTTATGTGATCGACTTGGGTTGCATATGATTATTCTTCGGTAACTCGATTATACATGATGTGTATAATCGACATACACATGATTATACTAAGTGATTTGATCACATAACCAACTTCTACTCCCCCGTCCCAACCTATACCCATGGATCCAATTATGACACGTTACGCACATGATTATAATAGAAGCACACTGAGCATATGAGATAGTATGAGCACATAAAGCACATGAATAAACACGAGCACAAGAATACCCGATGCACACGATAGAATACATGTCTAAGGAGTATCTACTGTACACAGTAAGGGGATAACATCTTCTAACAGGACTATATAGTACAAGTCTGTGTAATAATGTGTCAGAGTTAAGTATCACAGTTCTAGAACAAGTAATATATACACTATCATGTAATAAAAACTAACAGAGAGGTGTATTCACCTGTGGTCCTGAGCAAGTGGTATGACTCGGTGTCCGAGCTGGTGTCACACAGACCTATATATGAAATATCATATCATTGGGTGTAATTGAGTGATAAATATTCTAAATGAGCCAAAACATGCTTTTTAGGCCATTTTTAGGTCATACTAGTCAAACTAGGTCAAACTAGGTGTTTACCTTAATTTTAGGTCCATACCTAGTTTCTAGGTTGATTACAAGGTAAACTTATTTACTCTAGGTAATACTAAGTCATACCTAGGTTTCTAGGTCTATAACTTGAAGATATAACTAAAGTAGCTAATACCTCGAGTCATAATAACTAAATTAACTAACATTATACTAACTAGATAATTAGGATCATACATTATATACACTTATGTATACTTACTATATAAGCTAGATATATATAAGATATCTATAATACTTAGTTAATAACCAATATCTCACTATTAATCACCCCCAATACCTTGGTCTTGGTATCCCAATTACCTGCATGTACATGATACCTTACTTGCACTTAGGTAAAACACCAATGCAATCAAGACTCCCCTATTCTTCTGGCATGTACCTGACCAACTGCTCTAACACTTCTACTAGTGCAACATATACCCTTCAACTGATAATATCCTTATGTATCTTTAACTGGCACTCAATTTTACAATATATCATGCTACACATAACCTTATACATATTATCCCTCTTTTCATTCATATGTATCATAGTTATCATCTCAACTATATACCTACATCTATACTCTAAGTACAAGACACCAACCCCAACTCCCATTAGTGTAATTACTACCAGTAAGTTCACTGATACCTCAAAGTTTACTGAAGAACACTTGCAAAGTTAACTACTGATCTAAACTAAATTACTGTAGGATACCCTCACTGTTATAAGGTATCTGCAGCACTAATACTCACCCCATGGTTACTACTACTACTCCTCACAAAGGTATGCACCTTATAAAAATGCCACAGGCCCTACACTGGATTCATAGCACCCTGCCTGACTACCCCCAAGCACAGTCTCCCTCACTGTAACCCAACACCCATAGTCTTCAACACCACTACTATAACAACAACAACAATAACAACAACAACAACAACAACAACAACAACAACAATAGAAACAATTGCAGCAAGTAGTAGCTGGTATTAAATGCCATTGTTGTTGCTAGCAACAGGTACTCGAGTCCCCACACACTGAACCAAATTCAGTCACACACACACACACACACACACATAGCCAACACACACTTAATTATACTCACTCACACTATCTAATCGATGCATACATATATCTATATATTTCATAATATTGTTTGAGTGTACACAATACACATTAATAGCCATTTCACCAAACATCATGAGTGCATGATTAGGATACCCATGATACGCTCCCAAACCAAGTATCAAAAACCATAATTCTCAATAATTATTAATTATACATAATAATTACATCTATATACAACTAAAGTAATTAATTACAAAGGAAATTGAAGAGTAATTATACCATCATGCAAAAATCCCCAAAATGAGTCCCCGTATCATAGCGTATCATAAAATCCCATGATATGCTCTACTCATGTCCAATTGTGGACACGTATCTAGTCCCACACTATTAATCTAAGTCTAATTAGATCTAATTGACCTAATAACAAATACTTGGTGCACCAATCTGTGAAACTCCCTCCCAAATATTTATTTTTAATTATTTATTAATACAATTATTTTAATTAGTTATCAATTTAGAGTACTTAAATTATTTATTAGTTAAGTCATACCTATTTAGCTATTTAGAATATATTTTCTATTGATTAAATAAACTTATTAATAGTTTTTATTTACAAGCTTAGCTACATACACTTGTATTGTGATATCAAATTGATTTTAGAATTTTTTCTAAAAATATTTCTTGCATACATTATTTTACTATATATATATATATATATATATATATATATATATATATATATATATATATATATATGGTTTTTTAAAAAAAGAAAAAAAAGAAAAAAAGTAAAACAAAAGCAAATCAAAACCAAAAAACCTACCTACACAACCAGCAAACCAATAGACCCCTACCTATAGAGACCCACGACCTTCCTTCTTCAGTAATTGTTAAACTCATTTAAAAACTATCTCTATAACTGATCCTTTCACCTATGTATTTCTGAATTCTCCCAAAAGACCACCCCCTCTCAGAACTACCCGACACTTCCCTCACCTTCACCGAATACCTACGACCAATCGTCGATCGTCGAAGTCGCCGGAGCAGCCGACGAACTCAACCGACCGCTGTCTGGGTCAATTCTGTCTATTTTTTGGGTCTCCACCCACGTTCATTCATTTTTCAATCCCTTTGTTCATACAATTCACAACATGACCATCTTTTAATCCCTTTAATTAGTTTTTTTTCTGTTTTAAATCGCATGTAAATTGACTTAAAAGTTGGCCGAAAAATTAATTTTTTTTAAATTATAGAAAATCGAACTAACCCCCATACTTTAGGTCATTTTTTTTCTTCTTTATTTGTTCATTTTTAGATCGGTTTGATTCATTATGATCACAACATAACACCCTAAAAATCCTTTCAAATAGATTTTATTATTGAAGACTTTTCGAGAGAAATATAGATCGAAAGTGGGACAAAAACTATTTTGAAAATGGTATTTTTAACCAGTCTAAACCCCCGACTTTGCACGCTTTTTCTATCAAAATATTTAGTATTTTAAAATTTGGTTTGAACAGACTTTTATACAACATATACAAGTCTATTTCTCTTCAATTAGTTTTAATTAGTTTGTTGTTAATCTTTAGTTATTCTGTTTTGGAAATGAGATAAAATCATGTTTTCGAAATCCAAAAATTCTAGTTACGGGGCCCGTCCCGCCAAACAGGATGACTTCATTACGTGTTGTGGACACCGAAAGGTACATACCGTAAATGGGTTCGTATGGGAGTCGACAAAATTTGATCTAGTCGCGTGTGCGCGACGAAATCAACCTGTATCCGTAGAAGAACGCCTTATCGGCCTATTCCAAAATTTTGTAATTACTTTGTGTATGCTTGTTGTTTCAAAAAGAAACTTGTTCCATCGGACTCGCATCATTATGTTGGTCCTGTGACCCAAGTTTGGTTCGATTCGAAGAATGTTGACCAGAATGACATTTTGTGGGCCCACGGTTCGACTTAACGGGTAATTTTTTGATCGGCTCATCGGAATCTAATTTTGAAAATTATGTTGAGTTTGTATCATCGTTCTGGACTCGTAGACACTAAGTTTGCTTAATTTGGAGAACTTTACTCCTGTCATATTTTTTGGTGCAAAGTGGGCTACTTGTGGACTCTGTTTTGACCTAAAACTGTCGTTTTTGTTTCTGTGTCCGAATTGGACTTATGGGTCGTTAATTTTGACTATTTCACTCATTATGAAAATATTTGTTATATTATTTTCAGCATCCGGAGGTGTTTACTCATATCCTACCTTGGCGGCAGTTGTTGAGTTATATAGATCACTACCTGGACTTTGCCACAGCACCATTCAGGATCTAGGCAAGTATACATTATTGTGTTCACTGTATCTATTCTTTATTTACAGTATTTTCTTATATGTCTCCTTAGTTGATACATCTCTAGATTATAAAAACTGCGCGTCCAAGCTATACTTGGGTCCAAGCGATTGTATTAGCCTTTCTTGTTACTTATATTATTTTTATGTATGTCAACCTAGTTTTATAGGACTGCCTTATGATGGGGGGATGTCATTATATCACCTTTGTCCTTGACACTCATATTACATGATTGCGACATCTTGTTAGAGGAGCGGACTACGTACTTGACTGGCCATCATTACGTAAGGAATGCGTGACGGATATAAAATGTAACTACAATGACTAGGGTATTAAAGACTCAAGCAGTTACAAAACTGAGCGGGTTATGGACATGACTTGGCCAGTGGGGTTTATGGGGGTGGATAGCTATTATGCGTATGGGACAGCCACCATGGTATACCATAGGATTCTCTAGGAGAACCTATGTGGATTTTATGATATTTACAGATGCCCATTGGCGTTCTTGGAACGTTATGGACTAATATAGACGACAATTGACAGTATATGTATACTATTAGCCTTGAGCTACGTGGATTAGTTTAGTTAGCCTGAATTCCACCCATGCGTATGAAAGTTGTCCTCTAAATTGCATGTTAGGAGGTTAGAATCACCTATGCATTTAGTAGGAGTTATTTCAGTTCACACAGCTTGTACCTTTTGTATCTTTTTATGTCCCCTGAGGACCTGGTTCCCTTCCTGTTGTAAGCGATCATCAAGAGTACCACCAAGTGTACTGAGCAGGACTTGAGACTTATTTCGTGGACGAGAAGGTCGATCCTTTTGTATCTTGAGATTTGGCATATCACCTATGCATTTACTAGGAGTTATTTCAGTTTAAACAGCTTGTACCTTTTATATCTTGTTATGTCCCCTGAGGACCTGGTTCCCTTCCAGTTGTAAGCGATCATCAGGAGTACCACCAGGTGTACGGAGCAGGACTTGAGACTTATTTTGTGGACGAGGAGGTCGATCCTTCAAAGTTTTTTTGATCATTTTATTGATTATCGTCCCAATAGAGACTATCGTACTTGGACCTTTATTTTATTTCTTGAGATTGGATTACTTATTTGCATTTAGTTTATTATAGTCGTTGGCAGTGGATTTGTCTCCACTCGACTATTTGCTTTTCTTAATGGATACTTCTAGACTTATCTTATTGTTGCTTGCTTAGTAGTTGTTATCTTTATTATGCTGGATGAGATTTATATTGATATTGTGATCATAGTTATTATTATGAGCTGGAGTTCATATACAGCTTATGCTTAATTTGTAGGTTCCATATATTGGAGTAACCTACGAGTGCATGCTAGCGGGCATTGTCCCATTATGGTTCCTATGTATTTTGAACTAGGATATGACAAATTTTTGTGGTGTCCCATGCATGTCTGAGAATATTGTTTTGGTTACCTTACTGTACTGAACAAGCCAGCATATAGGTTTAAATTATAGGATCTCATCCATCTACTTGACCATCCTTCTTGAATTTACTTTGAACTCTCGTTTGATTGCTTGATTGCATCCAGTTTGATTATGTTCTAAAGTAATCTTATTTTTGTGTCCAGTGAGATGAATCTCAGAAGTGGATGCATCGCCTCTCTTGCCATCACCCCAAGTGAGGCAGTAGCTCAGGAGGAGCAGGGTTCCCCACAGCACCGGATGAGGTCCCCGACTACTCATCATCAGAAACAGTCTTCGCATCCAGAGATAGATGTAAGACCTGGTTTTCAGTAACACCAGGTTCCTGGACCACAGATGGCACCACCAGGATTTCAGGTAGGTGTAGCTCAAGGAGGGTACATGCCATTTCTGTAGTATGCTTTGCAGTTCGGACAGAAGATGTTGTACACACCTCCCAAGTAGCCAGCTCCGCCTATGAATGGGACACAGATGTTCCAATTCTTCCAGGGGATAATGCAGGCCCAATGGCAGCAAAATAAGCTAATGCGAAAGAGTTTAAACCAGAAGAGAAGAGGAACTATAGACAAGTTCAGGCAAATAAATCCTCCGCCTTTCAAGGTTACCAAGAACCCTAGTGAGGTTATTGCTTGGCTGGTGAAGACGAAGAATATGCTTGAGGCTTCAGTGATATCGACGGAGAAGTGGGTGGCAGTTATTCGACTGCAGCTAGAGGATTTGGCACATCATTGGTAGGCAGACAAGGAAAGCAACCTGGGCACGAATATACCTTGGGAGGAGTTCAACTGGGAGTTCAACAAGTTGTTCAGCGAGCGGTTCCATCCTACATCTGTCAAGTTTCAAATACAGAATAAGTTTACCAACCTGAGGCCGAGATCATGACGGTTGATGAGTATTATGCCGAGTTTGATCGGCTAAGTCGGTTCGCACCCTCTCTAGTCCAGGATATAGAAGAGAGGGCCAAGAGATTCTATAGAGGCCAGAACTTTAAATTAAGGTAGTTGACTGGCATGGTAGCTCATACTACAGATGTAGATATTTTGAGTGCTACCAAGATTCAGGAGACCATACGCAATAAGGGAACATCTGATCAGAGGCATGCTTCTCCTATAGTTTCAGAATCCAAGACAGCTCAAAGGGGGGCCTATAAGACATTTTGTATCTCAGCAGCAGCAGAGAGCATCACCCTACCAAGGTACGGAGCTTCCTACTTATCATTTCTATGCTAAGAAGGGACACCTACAGAGGGACTGCCTTAAGAAGTTAGGATTGTGCATGGATTATGGATCCAATCAGCACCAAGCTCGAGATTGTACTTTAGGAAAGCATCATATTCAGAGGGCAACCTTTCCAGCACCGAGACTAGGTCAGCAGACTCAGAGGCCAGCAACACCAGAAGCATCACGTCCTCGAGCAGTTACTAGATATCAGAGGGGCCCACAACTGTCTTCACAGTCTACTCAGTACAACCAGGTCAGGAACCAGATAGGCAACCAGAGGCAGGGATATGCTTTCTCTATGGTAGTGGAGGATGTTGGGCTAGAAGGATAAGTGATAGCAGGTACTCTTATTGTTGTATCATTTCCTGCTATGATACTATTTGATTATGGTGCCACACACTCATTCATATCTACTAGCTTTGTTGTTATGCATAGAGTAGCTACTTTATCATTATCTAAGAATGTTAGAATTCTTACTATTATGACCCACACCCGGATATTCGGGCACGAGTACGTAGGTACGTCCAGCCTACGCCACAACATCGGCGGTAGAACGCTGTCTGGGTCAATTCTGTCTATCTAACATCTCAACAATATATATATGGTACCTGTCAATCATCTCAACTCCAAACGGAGGAATAATATGGTATCTCATAAATATAACTAAACTTAATCATAATGCAAACTAAGAAAGACAAATCATGAATGGAATAGCGAAGGAAAGAAACAAGATACAATCCACAAGTCTAAAATAATATACAAGCCATGAATCTCAAGAATAGTCTAATACAAGTCCATCAAAACATAAAACTAAACCTCCTCGGGCTCTGCAACTAAGTCCTCCTGGTCTATAGGACTATCCTCTTGTCACAACCCGCAGCCGGATATTCGGACACGAGTACGTGGTTATGCCCAGCCTACGTTGCAGAATCAGCGGTAGAACGCTGTCTGGGTCATTTCTAACTATCTAACATCTCAACAATATAATATGGTACATGTCAATCATCTCAACTCCAAACGGAGGAGCAATATGGTATCTCACATGATTAACTAATCTCAATCACAAAATAAACTAAGGAAGAATAATGCACGAATTAAATAGCGAAGGAAAGAATAAAGATACAATCCACAATCTGAAATAATATAATATACAAGATGTGAATATACCAAAATAATAGTCTAATACAGTCCAATACAAATATAATCTAGACCTCCTCAGGCTCTGCAAATAAGTCCTCCTGGTCTATAGGAGTATCCTCTATAGGTACGCCATCCTGCGGCCCGTAGAATGTAGGATACTGCTCTAGAAGCCAGTCATCTGGAAAATATATTCAGTCAGGATTAGAGCAAAGTACATACCTCTGAAAACAGTTTTAATAACATAATCGAGCATATAAACAGATATAGAAATAAAATACAAGATCACTAAATATATGATTAAATGAACAATAGATATACATGTAATGTACGAGAATATAGAATAACAATATGAATATCAGCAATATGATGAAATAACTACAATCTAAACTAGCTAATGTGCCTCAGAATACAAGTTCATTATGTGATCGGATTGGGTGAACATGATCAGGTAAGACGATTACAAGTGAGGTATGTAACCAGAATGTACATGATGTAACAATGGGGCTTTGATCACATAATCAACTCCTACTCTCCCACCCCCAACTAATACCGATGGATCCAATCACGATATATTGCGAACACGAAATATAACCATTGAACACGAGCAGTGGGTGTACACGAATATCATAACCACCGAACATGAGCGGTGAGTGTACACGAATAAGCACACTGAATACGAGCAGTGTGTGATCACAAAATATAATCAATACCTAATATACACGATGAGATACAATGTACACGAGTACCCGCTGAACACGGTATAGGATAACATCTCTTGACAGAATCCATATAGTACCAGTCCGTGAAATTACTGTGTCAGAATCAAGTATATAATTCTAAAACATACATATATACAATATTATGAATTGAAAACTATCAGAGAAATGTACTCGCATGAAGTCCTGAGCAAGGTGTGTCTCTCGATGCCCAAGCTGGTGTCACACAGCCTATATATGGTACGTTGCATCAATACAAGGTTCAAGAATAAAAATTAGTTAAGTTAATGCAAGAGTCTAACACTAGGTCGATACGCCATTTTTAATTCAAACCAATAAAATCTAGGTTGCAAGAGTCAAACACTAAGTCACAAAGTCGATGCACAATAAAACTAAACTATACAAGCTAATCTAAGATACTACAAGCCACTCAAAAATTCGTATCCTAAGATACGCAAGTTTTCGAATATGAAAATAGTGTTTTAGATATATATTCAAGTCAATAATTATAATATTGTATCAATACAAAGAATTTAGGATACCTTGGCCTTGTACCAATGCGTATTGCACCTATCTCGATACCTAAACTCAATACTTTGGGTATCGGCCCAATACCTTGGTAATACCTTGGTATCCCGAGGTAACCTAAACACTTCATATAATAGCTAACACATAAATAACTAACTACTATAATATATCTAACTACTAACAATAACAACTAATACAAGTATATATATATATAGCTAACTATTTACTAGTATACTAATATATATATATATATATATATATATATATATATATATATATATATATATATATATGTAGATACTAACTATTTATATTCTAACTAAACTTATTCATATACTAACTAACCATATCTAAAACTTATCATCTACATAGATACCTATATAGCTAAATATTTACTAACATTCTAAACAAAGTAACTAACAATTAAACAACTAACTACTATATAATACCTTAAAACTGAAACTACTAAACTGACTGAAAGAATCCCACTGAAAACTAATTAAAACCAATATACCCGAACCCAAGTTAAAATTGTGCTGAAACCTACTGATAGCTAACTATAACCCAACCCAGCTGAACACTAAAACTAAACTAAATTGAACTGTGCATCAAAACCTACATAGTGGTCTATCAGAGACTGAAACTTGCTGAACACAGTACTCACTGTGTCCTGTGGCTGCTGCTCGCTTTACTATAAAGACTGCTACTGCTCTCTTCATTTGCCCGATCCTGCTGTGCAGTCCTACTTCCCTGTTGCCACTGCTACACCTCTCTCACTGTGCTCAATGAACAGTGAACGGATACTGTGCTATTTGATACCGCTACTGCCTCTTCAAGGAAGTGTTACACTGTGTAGCTGTAGGGTGTTGGAGCTGCTGCTGGTCAGTTTGCACTGAGTTGTTGATGTTGAAATGTATGTGCCAATCTCGAAATTCTCCCAAAATTGACACTAAATTGGACATAACTTCCACCGTAGGTCCCCGATGAACCTAAAACTAATTTC
This sequence comes from Iris macrosiphon, assembly GCA_036927795.1. Classification (NCBI taxonomy): domain Eukaryota; kingdom Viridiplantae; phylum Streptophyta; class Magnoliopsida; order Asparagales; family Iridaceae; genus Iris; species Iris macrosiphon. Next base: position 124,098,722 of record JAYESA010000013.1, read on the forward strand.
TATGGGTAGCCTATGCATGTGGGTTGGTTTCTCATTATTAAATCTCAGATCTATAGTCTATTTGAAAGGGGAAAACTGAAATATACCTATTGGGAGATTGATTCCCAATGAAAAGTCCCAAAATGCAAAGTAGCTCCTCTTCTTGTAGATCTTGGCCTCCTCCTCCTTGCTCCTTGCTCCTTGCTTCCTTCTTGTAGATCCTTGATGTGGAAGCCTCAATGAAGAATTTGGAAAGGGATTGGTAAAGAATTGGTGGAGAATTGATGAGGGAATGGAGGGAATTGAAAGAGGGAAATTATAGATCTAAAGATTTAGGAATTGGTAAAATAAATTGGTTTCTCTCTCCTCCAAGCATGGCCGGCCATATAACCCCTCTCCAAGCAATATAAAATGTCTCAATTACCCCTTGGGGCCTCTCATGAAGAAATTAATTAGGGAAAAAAGGTTCTAGTCTAATGGTTTTACTAATTAATCCAACCTCCTAATCAATGGACCTAATTCATGGGCTCAATCTAAAATGTTGGTTCATGCATTCTAATTAAATGGGTTAGGTCCACTACACAAATCTAAACAAATCTACAACTAGTAATAATAAATAATACAATAAATAACCCTAAAATAAATATTATCCATTGTCTTTTACCAAACTACCCTTAAATAAAAATATGAGAGTGACAATCCAACCCACCTTAGAAAAATTTTGTCCTTGAAATTAAGGAAGAAACTATCTACCAAAAGCAACAATACAATGCAAGAAGGAATTACACCTCATGGCTCGAACAAATATGGGTATCGCTCGCGTATCTCGGTCTCTCGCTCCCAGGTACTCTCTCCTGGCGAGTGATGCCTCCATGCGATGCGCACCAAAGGAATCATCTGGTTCCTCAACACCTTCTCTCTCCGATCCAAAATCTCCACTGGCTACTCTGGATAGCTAAGAGTAGGGCCCACCTCTATCTTCGAGTGATCCACTAGGATCTGTCATGTATCATCTCAGCTGTGACACGTGAAATACATTGTGCACTCTCTCCAGTACATATGGTAAGTCTAGTCTGTATGCAACTGCATTGAACCTTTCAAGAATACTGAAAGGTCCTATGAATCGGGGACTATGTTTGCCGCCTCCACCGAAACGGATCGTATCATGTGTCGGAGAAATCCTCAAGAAAATCAGACCGTCAACCTAGCAGGAAACACAACCTTAGCACTCTAACAAACAACAATCAAACACAAATATGACAAAACTAAAGCTATACCTCAAACTCCAAAGGTCTCCAGTGGCTATCGGTCCAATGTCGCTGCCTGTCCTGTGCCACTCGAAGTCTGTCCCTGATAAGCTTTACCTTCTCTGCTGCATCCACTACCATCTCTGGTCCCAATAAAGCTCTGTCACTAACATCATCCCAAGACAACGGAGTGCGGCATCTTCGTCCATATAATGCCTCAAATGGTGATATCTCAATGATGGCTTGGTAGCTGTTGTTATATGAAAACTCTACCAAGTGAAGGTGATCCTCCCAAGAACCTCCAAGACCCAAAACACAGGTATATAGCATGTCCTCTAGAGTCTGAATAGTCCTCTCCGACTGTCCGTCCGTCTGAGGGTGATAAGCGGTACTGAACTTGAGCTGAGTGCCCAAGCTAGCCTACAAACTCCTCCAAAAATGGGATATGAAGCGACAATCCCAATCCAAGACTATGCTCACTGGAACACCGTACAATCTGATAATCTGGCACACATAGATCTCCGTGAGTCTCTCCGTATATGTACCCACTTTAAATGGCAAAAAGTGAGCTGATTTGGTCAACCTGTCCACGATAACCCAAATTGAATCTTTGCCTCCTGGTGAACGCGAAAGTCCCGATACAAAATCCATAGTTACATGTTTCTATTTTTACTCCAGAATGGGTAAAGGCTGAAGCAATCCTCCTGGCCTCTGTCTCTCGGTTTTGACCTGCTGGCAAACTAATCATCTGGATACGAAGCTAGCTACCTCCTGCTTTATGCCATACCACTATACATGCTCCCTCATGTCTCTATACATCTTATTAGCACCTGGATGCATAGAGTACTGAGAATGATGTGCCTCCTGCAGAATCTCCTCGCGCAATGCTCCTCTCGGTACACATAACCTGGTACCGTGTCAAAATGATCCATCATATGCGACGATAAAGTCCCCTGCTAGCCCTAACTGAACCTGTGCTTTGATGCTCCTCAGAGACTCATCCTCATACTGCCTGGCTCTGACCCGTTCCATCAGCTCTGACTGCACCTGAAGTCCCCATATCTGTGTTGCGACTGCAGAAACTAGTACCTCAATGCCCAAACTGTCAAGATCGGCCAAAAATATATATCTCTCGTCAAATACATAGCCACGGGATACCTGCTCAAGGCATCCGCAACTATGTTGGCCTTCCCTGGATGGTACTGCAAAGATATATCGAAGTCTTTCATCAGCTCCAACCATCACCGCTGTCTCATATTGACCTCTTTTTATGTAAACACATACTTTAAGCTCATATGGTCTGTGAAGATCTCGACTCTCTCTCCATATAAATAGTGTTTTCATAATTTGAGAGCAAAGATAACCACTGCCAACTCTAAATCATGGGTAGGGTAGTTATTCTCATGCGGGCGCAATTGCTTGGAAGCATAGGCAATCACCTTCCCGTGCTACTGTAACACACAATCCAAACCCTTTCATGATGCATCACTGTAAATAAAAAATCCTCCTGCTCCTGATGGTAGTGTCAACATGGGAGTTGTAGTCAATCTCCTCTTCAGCTCCTCAAATGCTGACTGACAATCCCCAGTCTAGATGAATTTTACGTCCTTCCTGGTCAGCCTAGTCATTAACTTTGCAAGTCTGGAAAAGTCCTGAACAAACCTCCGGTAGTAGCCTGCTAATCCAAGGAAGCTCTTGATCTCTGCTACTGAACTCGGGGTAGACCACGATTCAAGTGCGAAAATCTTCTTCGGGTCCACCGAGATTCCATCTCCTGTAATAACATGCCCGAGGAATTCAACCTTATCAAGGAAGAATTCACACTTCGATAACTTGCCATACAGCTTCTCCTTCCTGAGGGTCTCCAGAATAATCCTTAAGTGCTGCTTATGCTCCTCTGGGGTCTTCGAATATATCAGAATATCATCAATGAAGACTACAATAAACTGGTCCAGATACTGATAAAACACCTTATTCATCAGGTTCATGAACACTTTCGGGGCATTGGTCAACCCAAACGGCATCACCCAGAACTCGAATTGCCCATAACGAGTCTTAAAAGCTGTCTTTGGGATGTCTTTCCTCTTCACTTTCACCTGGTGGTACCCTAACCTCAAGTCTGTCTTTGAGAATACCTTCGCTCTGCTCAACTGGTCAAACAAGTCATCAATCCGCGGCAACGGTTATTTGTTCTTGATAGTAAGATTGTTAAGTGCCCTGTAGTCGATACACATACATACCGACCCATCCTTCTTTGGTACAAAAAGTACTGGAGCACCCCATGGAGATAAACTGGAACGGATAAAGCCCTTGTCTTGCAACTCATCCACCTGCTTCTTCAACTCCACCAGTTCGCTATTGTTTACTCTATAGACATGCTAGGATATCGGCTTTGCGCCTGACACTAAATCTATAGAGAATTTCTTATCTCTGACTGGCGGCAACCCCGACAACTCCTCTAGAAAGACATCCAAGAACTTTATAATCAACGGATGTGGCGGCTTCTGCTCTTGTACCAAAGCTCCACAGAAATTGCCTTCGCTCTGCTCTGCTCCTCAGATGAACTCAAACTTCGGCTCTCCTGGCATCTGAAATAAAACTTTGCCTCTACGACAATCGATACTAGCGTGATGTCTACTCAACCAATCCATCCCGAGTACTATATCATAACTCGAAAGTGGCATTACAAGTAAACACACACTCAACTCATGGCCTCCCAAATAAACTATTTTGTTCTTACAAACATCAATGACCAGGATAATACCACCCCCGGTCGTGGTCTTGCAAGTCCTCGCCAATGGTTCAGACTCAAGATGATGCCTTAAAGCAAAAGATACAGATATAAAGCTATGAGAAGCACCCGAATCGAACAAAATATGAGTTGGAAAAGAATCAAGATAAACTAAACCTGAGATGACATCGCCAACCGGCTCCTTCTCCTCGACAGTCAAGGCAAAAGCTCACCCATGTCGCTGCGCTCCTCTCTGTTACTGATGCTGGGCAAACTGCTGCTGCTGCGGTGGAAGAGGTCCTCTCTGCTGTTGTCCCGCTGGTGGTCTAGCGGGTGCCCTCTGTGCCTGTCCTCCACCCTGAGCTGGACGGGTTGGGACTTTAGGACAAGCCCTCAACTGATGATCTCCCGAATCGCAGAATAAGTATTGGCCTAGCCTCATCCTACATGCATCCCATCCATGTCCTTGCTTCTTACAAAAAGTACAAGGAACTGCTGCCCTCTGGATCTGATGTATCTACTGAGCCGGTGCTCTAGCTGGCCCGTAATACTGCTGACTCTGATGTTGGTAAGGCCTTTGGTGCTACTACTGAAAGTGAGGCCTCTTCACTGGACCCATGTTGGTGCTGGATCCTCCTGTGTCCCTTGGCATCTTAGAGCCAAGCTCTAAGTCATCCTCCGCTCTCTACGCCTATCTGAGTATCTCCTCGAAGGTGGCGGTACAATCTCCGTTGGTATAGGATTTGACCTCCCGGTTCAGGCCCTTCCTGAACTTCCTTGCTCTGCCTCTAGGGTTCTGACCCTCCACGAAGCGACCTAGTCGGCAATACTCCGTCGCATACTCGTTTACTGGCATACCTCCCTTGATGAGGTACTGGAACTAACTCTCCAAAGATGTAAGAGACACGTCTGGGAAGAACTTCTTCTTAAAAAGCTCTTTGAAGGCTTCCCAAGAGAGTCCTGGTACTTCAATCCTTGGGTCTGTCTGAAACCATATCAATACAATGTCAAACATTATACAACCCGCTGCCTCTATCTATAGCACCTCTAGAATCTGCGCCGGCCGCAGGTTCTGCTCGATGTCCTCGATCCACTCATCCACATAGATAATCCCCCTCTGTGCCCCTGAAGTCCTTCGGGCCCATCCTCTTAAAATCGATGATGGTACCCAGCCTCGGCTTATGCAGAATAAACTGAGCTGGTGACGTCTGTGGTTGGGCTGTAGTTGCTCTCTCAACTGCTGCAAGTGCGATCTGGTGAGCGTTCTCTATGCTCTATCATAAGACCTTGGAATTTCCCTGTTGTGCCTCCATCATCTGCTGGAAGAGCACGAATATTTGCGTCTGATTGACTACTCATGGTGGAGGTGGAAGATCCTCGAAAACTGTCTGCCCTGTCCTCGGTACTGGAGGTGGAGCACCTCCGAAAGCTGCTGCCGATACGCCCACCTGGACCGGTGAAGCTGACCTCCTGAATGTAGGTGCTGGACCATCATCTGAGGGTGCTGCCCTTAAGGGTGATGAAGTGACTAATCGTGCTGTCGCGGCACCTGATCGCTGGGAACGCATCTTCGACGGTTTCCTGAAGATAGATTGAAATACGGAATTAATATTGAATATGATGCGATATCATCAAAGAAGGACATAACTTATTCAAAGTAAAGGCAATATTCAATAGGTAAGGATTTGCAAAAAAAATTTAGAAAAACTGATATTAGAATTTTTTTAGGTGTGATTGAGTAAACTCTCAGCCTAAATCCTATTTTCCTAAAGCAGACTCGTAGTAGTACTCTAGACGAGCACAACTAGGATATCTATCTAGAACTGTATAGGCCACCACTAAAAATGTGTCACAATCCGCACCCGGATATTCGAGCAAGAGTACGTGATTATGACCAGCCTACGCCGCAGAATCAACGGTAGAACACTGTCTTGGTTATTTTTAACTATCTAACATCTCAATAATATAATATGGTACCTGTCAATCATCTCAACTCCAAACAGAGGAGCAATATGGTATCTCACATGATTAACTAATCTCAATCACAAAACAAACTAAGGAAGAATAATGCATGAATGGAATAGCGAAGGAAAGAATAAAGATACAATCCACAATCTAAAATAATATAAAAGATGTGAATCCACCAAATAATAGTCTAATACAATCCAATACAAATATAATCTAGACCTTCTCAGGCTCTGCAACTAAGTCCTCATAATCTATAGGATTATCCTCTATAGGTACGTTGTCTTGTGGCCCATAGAATGTGGGGCACTTCTCTAGAAGCCAGTCATCTGAAAAAATATATCCAGTCAGGATTGGAGTAAAGTACATACCTCTGAAAGAAGTTTCAATAACATAATTGAGCATATAAACAGATATAAAAATAAAATACAAGATCACTAAATATATGAATGAATGAACAATAGATATTCAGGTAATATAAGAGAATATAGAACAACAATATAAATATCAGCAATATGATAAAATAACTGCAATCTAAACTAGCTAATGTGCCTCAGAATACAAGTTCATTATGTGATCGGGTTGGGTTAACATGATCAGGTAAGACGATTACAAGTGAGGTATGTAACCAGAATGTACACGATGTAACAATGGGACTTTGATCACATAATCAACTCCTACTCTTCCACCCCTAACTAATATCGTTGGATCCAATCACGACACGCTACGAACATAAAATATAACCACTGAACACGAGCAGTGGGTGTACACGAATATCATAACCATCAAACACGAGCGGTGGGTGTAAACGAATAAGCACACTGAACATGAGCAGTGTGTGAACACAAAATATAATCAATACCTAATATACACGATGAGATACAATGTACATGAGTACCCGCTAAACACGGTAGGGGATAACATCTCCTGACGGGATCAATATAGTACCAGTCCATGAAATCACTATGTGTCACGACCCGCACTCGGTATAGGGGCACGAGTGCGTGGGTACGTCCAGCCTACGCTGCAGCATCGACGGTAGAACGCTGTCTAGATCATGTAACTATCTAATCAATCTCACATGAATATCCAACTCCATAAGGCGACACAGATATCACAATATAATATGGAATACTCAATCACATAAACTAGAGCATGATGAGATATCGAAGAAAATAAATGGAATACAAGACAAGTCTAACAACAATAAATACTCTTACCTACAATCAATAACATCCAATCTCCAAGTATGCTGGAAACAAGTCCTCTATGTCACAGTCTGGAAAAAAATATCCAGTCATGATTGGAGTGAAGTACAAGCACTAACAGCAGTTCCACATATATTGATAAAAACTATAACACAATGTAAAGAAATATAAGATGGATATAAATACTAGCAATAAGAATACTGGTGAGTACGAAATACTGGAATCAGAGATGCTGGAGCATATATCATCATCAATAGTACACTAGCAATGAACAAAAATACAAGTGCATGCTAGAACAATGAACTGGAATATAAGTGAGTACTAGAACTATAAACTAGAATATGTAGAGATGCTAGATCAATATACTAGAGATACATGTCAAGAACATCTAGCTAAGTGTGTGAAACATTAGCATATCATGTGATCGGCTTGGGACTGATCAAGCTTGCTATATATGACTATCTATGATTCATGTAAGGTCGAGCTGACCATCCGGATAGCTATGATGCGAGCAATAGTAAGGCTAGTCACACATAACAGGCTATGAGGCATGTAATGGTCAGGCTGCACCGACGTGAGGTGTGGGTGAGCTATAATTCATGTAAAGTTTGGGTATGATCACATAAGCTACTAATATTTCTCCGTCTTTCCAGCTAGCACGATGGATCCCAATCATGACTCCTCGTGACAGGTCTCAATGATGCCAACTCGTGTATACAACAGTGTCAGAGTCATGTACGCTATACAACTAGAATTATAGAGATAATCAACAAAATGGAAACTGTCAGAGAATGTACTCGCATGGGGTCCTGCTGCTGGCAATACCAATAACCTGATTCCAAAGTCTTGTCTGGATAATCCAACAATCCTATAGACATCATATAATAATACAATATGCATCAGACATTATACTAACACACAATCATAAATACACTGAACTCAGGGCTATGCTAGGTATAACACTGGTCAACTAGGGTCAAGTGTGCGTCTAATTGCACGGGTGTCGCATCTGTTATTGCTGTGCAAGACAGACAGTCAAAATGATACAGGGCTCGCCAGTACGTCAGTGTACATAATGGCAGTCTTCTAACATTTACAGGGTCACAGGTCAATGTAACTACGTGGTATCCGTGGTTACACTCGGGTCACCTAGTACATATACATATATATTATTAATTAGCATATAGCATTAATACTCATAGTATATATGTATACCAATTAAATACATATACAATATATACTAGTTTGAACAATATATACATACTAAATATATATATATATATATATATATATATATATATCATATTAAATAATGTACACATACTAAATATATGTACATACTATACCAATTGAACAATACTCATATACCAAATGTAGATTAATTGAATATATATACTATATTTATATATGTATATATATACCAATGATATACCTATTAAACATATACTAATGGAATACATATACGATACAAATACTAAATGTATACTATACACATACATACAAAATCCTGAAGGAGGGCAGGAATGAACCTGCGCACGGGCACGACGATGATGACGATGGTGTTAATGACGACGAGGGCGATGGTGTTGATGATGACGAGGGCGATGGTATTGATGACGACGATGATGATGGTGATGGTAATGGTAATGGAGGTGATCACGGTAAAGATATTGATGACAAAGGCGAGGCTGTCGAGTCCAGTCGAGGGGAGAACGGGATCCTGTCGAGTCGGGGAAGAGGGAGGTTATCGTCGAGATCCGGCGGGTTGGAGAAGGCTGCTGGACGGTGGTGGTGTAGAGTGGTGGTGGTGGTTAAAAGAGGAGGAGGCAGGAAAGAGGGGAGGAGATTGAGGTAATCATAGTGGTGGTGGTGAGATCCGGCATGATGGTGAGGATGATGATGCTGATGAGTCAAGGAGAAGGGAACATGATGGAGCAGAGGGAGGTCCAGCTGCTTCCGGTGGTCGTCCAGGCGATAGACAGCGGTGCTCGGCGAAGGAGATGAGAGTCGTGCATGGGTCTGTAGAAGCATGAAAAATACGCCGGATGACTATACGCGGCATATCAGTGCAGAGCAGCGTAAGCAGAGGCCTTCAGAGCCATCAAGCGTGCAACAGAGCCCTTTTCCGCTAGAACAGAGCGTGAAACATAAAAAAGCTCAAAGGACCATCCACGTAAGGCAGTACGTCCAAGCCGCTTCAGCGTAAACAGGGTGCTTCTTCGCCTCCAGGGCGTTAAACTCATCCCCTTTTCATACGCAGCATGGAGGTGTACAAGAGACGCTTCGTATTCTCTGAAGTGAACCTGTGAGATCTTGCAATGAACCTGTCAGAGCCTCCAAAGAACCTGACGTCTGGACTTCTGGCAAAGGGATACGGCTCGACTACCCAAGCGACGGCTATAATGATGGCACTGCACTGCCACCCAGGCTGTCAAATACCGCCATCCCCTTCACATAAACTGCTTTTCCAAAGTATGAGGGGATACGCTGCCTTATTTTACACAGGCAAAACGCGAGCTGTTTACGTTCGGCAGTAGACAAACCGCCTGCTACGCCAAAAGTTGTACTCCGTACGGGGTTCGAGGCACGTCTCTTCGCCTAATGCACAGGGCGGTGACAGTTTCTCGAGGCACGTCTCTGCGACTGATGCGCAGAAAGGGTTACAGATCGTCAAAGAACACGCTTCCACATTTAATGCACAGGATGGCGGCAAATCTCGGCATTTAATGCAAGAGATTTGATTATATCTTCAAAAGCCGTAATTCCGGCTAAGACGTCCACGTCAGCACTGAGGCACGGTATGCAACGGCTTCTACGCCCATCCAGCAATTGTGCCCCTTCGGCTTCTACTCCTGCTCGGCCCCTGTGCCCCTTTGGCTTCTATGCCTGCTCGGCCCCTGTGCCCCTTCGGCTTCTACGCCTGCTCGGCCCCTGTGCCCCTTCGGCCTCTACGACCACTCGGCTTCTGCGCCTGTTCGGCTTCTATGCCTGTTCGGCCTCTACGACCACTCGGCTCCTGCGCCTGTTCGGCTTCTATGCCTGTTCGGCCTCTACGACCACTCGACTTTTGCGCCAGTTCGGCTTCTACGCCTGTTCGGCTTCTATGCCGGTTTGATAACTATTTGGCTTCTATGCCATGGTGACAGACATTTGGCTTCTATGCCAACCTCTTCTACACGATGGATACCTACCTACATGGCTTTTATGCCGTGATCTTCGTAGCAATAGTACGCGTTGTGTCCCTTAGTTGGACCCGCGTCACACGCTCATTCAAAAGATCATTTATACGCAGGCATTGGTTACTTTAACCGTTGTGTAAAAGGGTGCTATACTTTCCACTCCTCGGTTGTTACACCAATGGAGTGGTCACTGTCACTAAAACTCTATAAATAGAGACCTCTATCAATGAGGAACAAGGTCAAAAAATTGGTTAAGAAAGCCAATATCAGATCCGAGGTCGAAAAAACTGAAAACTTGAAGATCGAACCAGGTCAACAAGAATTAGAAGATCGAACCCAAGAGAGAGAGAGAGAGAGCACCCGGAGCTCAGGCAAAGAGTAGGGATCGACGACTTTGGCATCGTGCATTCACCCTCTTCTGCAACCTTCGAAGCTGCTTCCTGTCTTCTACGGCACTTCTTCAACATCGTGTGGTCCAAGGTCTAAAGTGATCGATTGCAGATCAGACACCTATAGCAATATCTACCCAGATTAAATAAATTGTACTCTCATATCCTCGTATAGGATCAATTTGTACAAGTTTGTTTATAAACAAAAGAAGGCGGGTTCTGTGTAAACCCCATATTGAATACATCTTCATTCTTTCGTTTAATACCACAAACAAGATGGCGACTCTGCTGGGGACATCTTTCACTTCTGACGAGGAAGCAATTGCTCAATACGATACGGTATCCGTGGGATCCGTGAATAAGACACTGGTCGTCCAATTCGACCAGTCTGCCTACGAAGACATGCTTCGAACTGGGGGTAGCTCTCACTCTCTCTCCGTCCAAGACAACAGGAAGCTGCGCAAAGTATGGATGCCCAAGACATCCTCTACCATTCCTGTGGACTCTCCGATCTCTCTGACCAATGAGGTTGTAGCACTGCTCCTTCCGTGCCCTGCACGTAAAACTCAGTCTCCCGCTACGCGCGGTACAGACGAAACTTCGGGCGGAGCCTCAGCGCTAACCCAGAAGTATCCACCGTACCCTGCACGTAAAACTCAGTCTCCCGCCACGCGCGGTACAGACGAAACTTCGGGCGAAGCCTCAGCGCTGACCCAGAAGTATTTACTGCGCTCTACGCGTAGGAACCAGTCTCCCGCTACGCACGGTACAGACAAAACTTCGGGCAAAGCCTCAGCACTAACCTAGAAGTATCCACTGTGCCCTACGCGTAGGAACCAGTCTCCCGCTACGCGCGACACAGACCAAACTTCTGATGATGCCTCAGCACCAGGTCAGAAGTACAAATCATGCTCCAGGCGCAAGACGACATCCGGCCTCTACGAGGAACCAGATGAGCGCCGTAATTTCTGCGAGGGGAAGCAAGCAGCAGAATACTCAACTCCCCGACCGTTACGCCAGCGAAGAAGCAATCTGCCTACCCTCCGGGTTACGCGGGAAGCCGACGGCCGACTGAGGACCTCTTAAGCTTTACGCCAGTCTGAGCAAATCTCCAAATTATGCCAGGCGAAGTCCCACGACGTAAAGCAAGCTCAGGTTGCTACTCCTCCTGACCTACGCGAATGCCTAATCCAGAAGCGTAGGGGAGGGGACCTTCCAGCATGTCTATTACGCCCCCTAGAGAGCAATGTTGTAATAGTCATAAAATTGTGATTGACTGCTGCTGTTCTAAAGCAAAACGGTCGGTTTTTGACCGATTGAGCTACTCTCAGTCTTTCCCGGAAGAAGAGCCCGCGTATGCATCCGTGAATATGGCTTTACACATACCTAGAGGAGGGTCAAGCTCAAGACGTCATCCCTCTGGGCCTCCTAGCCGAAGGAGATACGAAGACCTCCTCAGGAATACTGAAGCTGGGGTGTTCCAAAACAACCGTGCAAGGTCACAGCAACTAGCTCCGTACTTGTTTGATTCCGACGCTGGGGGTCGCCAAACTCCCAGATCAGATGCTGAGAGTATAGAGTCGACTTCTGCAGCGACCTATAATTATCCTTCGAGGACGCCCAGGAAAATGGGAGTCTACGCCATTGAAGACGAACGCGAGGAAGCTTCGCCGTCAGGAAACGCGGAACAACGCATAACTATACTGGAGACGTCTCTGAAACAAATGCAATCCATAATGGAGAACATGCACCAGATGATGCTAACTCAGCACGCAACTGCAATGGCTCAAGCGTCGGTCCCGCCAACTCAGATACGTGTGGGGGTGGACTTGCCACCATCTAACCCAAGCCAAGAGCCTGCTCTAGATCAAGAGTCAGCAGTTCCTCTGCTTCCTCACTCGATGAATATATTACCTCCCGTTGGAGTCACGATACAACCAACTCCACACTACATCGGAGCCTCGCTTTCAACTAAAAATCCGATGCATGCAGTACGGGAGTTGAAAGCCCAGTTTGACGCCTTGAAGCACAAAGATCAGCTCAAGAAACTGGGAATCAACCAGCCTTACCCATCTATCTTGGAAGAAGTCCCTTTTTCTCTGAAGTACAAGCCTCAGACTATGGCTCTGTTCGAAGGAAAAACATCGCCAAGTCAATACATGAACTATTTCAGTATGATGACGGTGTTGCTACAAGGGAACGACGCCCTCCTCACTCGGGTGTTCAAAGGCTGCCTCTCAGGAGTAGCCTATCAGTGGTACCGTAGCTTGGCGGACAACTGCATTACTTCCTTTGAAGACTTCAAAGCTTTATTCTTTACGCGATTCTATGAGGGTGGAATGGACATGTCTATGTCCTCCCTCATCGAAGTCAAACAAAGAAAAAAGGAGGACGTTCGCACCTTCGTCGAACGTTTTGGTCAGGCCACCTTACAAATGCCTCCAGGAGTTCCAGACTCGGCGTTAGTAGACATTTGCAGGAAGAACCTCCTTCCCATAGTCTCGGTATTTACAGGACCATATCAGTTCCATGAGTGGCCTTCATTCATCATCTCGGCAGTGGCCGCCGAAGACAACAGTCGCAAGGTGCGCGACAATGGCATCATGATCTCCGCCTCCGACAGAGGCAAAAGGTCATCTCCCAGCAGCGACCATCCTCGCAGCTCTAAGGGAAAAGAAGCTCTGACGGTCAATACGTCCAGACAAAAGACGGCGGCAACCACGCAGACGAAGCCCGGGACTTCCAGCCCCGTCGAAGTCTACTCTTTCGACGACGACGATATCCCTAGTATATTCGAGTGTCTCGTCAAAAGCGGCAAGATCACCCTTCCGGAGCTAAGGCGGCCCCAAGAAGTCGACAGTACTGATGACCCCAAATACTGCATCTTCCACAGATAGTATACCACCCAACAAAGGCGTGTTACATACTGAAGAGGAGGATCCAGGGGTTGATCGATGCTAAGGCCATCACTCTGCACAACACCGAGAAGACGGTCACGACCAACATGATCTCTCTACGGTTCGGCGATCTGCCTTCCCAAAAGGTCATGAATGGTGTAACGCCCATTTCCCGAGCTACGATGGACATCGTTAATCTCCCTCCAACTAGAGATCAAAATCAAGACCTAGTACCCCTGACCACCTGGCAGGACGAGATTATGTGGGTTCATCCAGATTTGGTGTCGGAGCTCGAAGAAGAGACTGAAGCTACTAAAGCTACGTCTAGAAGAATCTCCAAGCACAAACCATGCCATATGGTCGCAACTTCTTCGCCATCGGACAAAGACGAAGTACTTGCTGTAACCCGTTCAGGGAAAGCCTACCTCAACGACTGCGGAGCAAGTCAGGAGGATGCACCGGCGGACGCTTCAACTGCCAAACCTTCAGGACCAGGCCCCGTCGTACCAGAGGCCAGCCCTTCAAAACCGACGCCGGCAGACAATTGGAAGCAAAGAGAAGTGCGCTTTGATAAACCTGTGAAAAACATTCCAAATAAAGGTTTTGAGAAGCCATACAACTTTGATATCCTGGCCCAACTGGCTAATACACCAGCCAGGCTCTCCATCTTTGAGCTACTCAGGCTCTCCCAAGACACTCGTCTAGCCTTAAGTGAAGCGCTGATGCAGGCAGAGGCATGCTTGACCCAGCTCAAGTCCCCCGACGAAGAACCAGTGGCGTGTCCTCAATGCCACAGTATGATGGAGGTGGTCCCAAATATCTCCTTCACCCAAGACGATATGCTGTTAAAACATAACAAGCATGACAGGCCCCTCTATTACACCGGGTACGTCGGTTCCATGGAGGTCGATCGGATTCACATAGATCCGGGATCGTCGATCAGCATCATCCCTCACAGTCTGCTCATACCATTGAGGATTCCTACTAGCGAACTGACTTACACCTCCACTACAATCGTGGATTTCAACGCCGGAAGGAGTAAGCCGTTGGGAAAGATTCGCCTGAGGATCCAGATTGGCAACCTCAGATCAGTGGCCACATGTTACATGATCGATTCAGAAGTATCCTACAATATTTTGCTGGGAAGACCGTGGATCCACGATCACAACATCGTTCCTTCAACTCTATATCAATGCCTTAAATATGTAGACCCCCAAGGAATAGTATAAACGAAGGTTGCCGACCTAAACCCGTTTAAAGGAGTAGAGTCCTACTATTCCGACGCCGTGTTGTACTCTCAAGACCACACGGAAGAAGTATCGGGCGAGACGGAGAAGGAATCCCACCGGGAGACAGAAGAACCCTCTGCCGCACTACCGCTGTCAATCAGAGTGAAAGGACGAACCACTCGTCCAAAAGCCATAGAGCCTATGGCTATTCACCTGAACAAATTCGGCTCAGGAAAAGGAAGCAGTTCTTCAGCGGTCACTCTGAACTAGAAGCCTCCACCTTTGGTCATCAACCTTCGGTACAAAGGGCAGCCGACCGATGTAAACGCAACCGGGAACGGGGTTCCAGATGATAATAAATATCCTCTTTTCCAGTACATTAATGCTCAGATTCCAAATCAGGAATCCACTCACCGTGACGAGGTAGAACCCATAGCACAAAAATTCTTGGAAGCTATAAACTCCTACCGTCCGTATGTCTGGGAAGTAGCATCATCATCCAACGTCATCACAACGTATGGACCCCATGAGAATTCTATCTTCGTTGTCCCGCCTACCTGCAGCAGTCAGCGTCCAATATTCTTCGGCCGCATGCGCAGTCAACCGGCTAACCAGAAAGATCCTTTCGATGACGATACCGAGAAAATACAAGTTTACCGATACAGCCCGCAGGCATTAAAGATCATGCAAAACATGGGCTACGACTTGAAGCGGAAGCCAGGCCTCAACTACAGAAGAGGCAGACGAATACCGCCGCACGGCGACCCCCGCTATCAGCAGACCCATTTCGGGTTAGGATATGCCATCGCCCTTGCGACTTCCAAGTCAGACGAGGACATCTTTTCCTCCTCCCAGAATGGCTCGTCGCCCCCCGACTCACTTGATGCTCTCGAACAAACACTATCAGTAAATATGGTGGTGACGGATCCCTCAGGAGCAGATGAGCAGGATTCGGAGCCGTTTGAGAATGACTCTTGGGCTCAACAAATGGATACACAGTGGGAATTCCGCTTCGAGCAAAGAGAACCTCCCACCAAAGACGAAGTTATCCAAATCGATGTTGGGGATAAACTTTCGCCAAAGCCGATATTTATCAGTGATAATCTTCCCCCAACTGAAAGGGAAGAAATCATACAGCTGATAAAGGAATACGTCGACATCTTTGCATGGGATTATGGGGACATGCCGGGCCTTGACCCGAAGGTGACTACTCATAAGCTTAATATATTGACCAACTCGAAGCCTATGAAGCAGCACCAACGTCGGTTCCGCCCGGACATGATGGACGCCATTGAAGCTGAAGTCAAGAAGCTAATAGTCTGTGGTTTCATCCGGGAAGAACAACATCCCGACTGGGTCGCCAATGTTGTCCCAGTCATGAAGAAAAATGGGAAGGTACGTATCTGCATCGACTACCGAGATCTGAATGCAGCCTGCCCCAAGGATGAATTCCCTCTTCCTATCACGGATATCATGATTGACAACACCTGCGGCTTTGAACGCATATCTTTCATGGACGGATTCTCAGGATACAATCAGATCAAGATGCATCCAGAAGATGAGAAGCACACTGCCTTCCGGACACCATTGGGGGTATATTGCTATACGGTCATGCCCTTCGGATTGAAGAACGCCGGGGCTACATACCAACGGGCTATGAGTAACATATTCCATGAGCATTTACGCAAAATAGTGGAATGTTACGTTGACGACATAGCCGTCAAGAGTCGCCTCAAGGATGATCACCTTCAAGACTTGAGGACGGTATTCGAGTTAATGCGCCAACATCAACTCAAGATGAACCCTACGAAGTCCTTCCTGGGTGTATCTAGTGGCAAATTCCTGGGGTTTGTCATTACCGCTAAAGGCATCCAGGTGAACCCTGACAAAGTCCAGGAAATCGTAGAAATGCGACCGCCCCATAATCTGAGGGAACTCCGGGGATTTCAAGGCCGTCTGGCTTACATTTGGCAATTTATATCCAACCTCTCGGGAAGATGTCAGCCCTTTTCACATCTCATGAAGAAAGGTGTATCCTTCGTATGGGACGAAACCTGTCAGCAAGCATTCGGGGATATCAAACGCTACCTCACCAGTCCGCCAGTTCTGGTGCCTCCCATCATGGGAAGACCATTCTTGCTGTACGTTCGAGCAATGGATCATTCGCTAGGAGCTCTTCTCGCGCAGAAGAACGATGAAGGGCATGAACAGGCTATCTACTACCTCAGCAGGATGATGGTCAGAGCCGAACACCGGTACAACCCAGTGGAGAAAGAATGCTTGGCTCTGATGTTCGCTATCCAAAAGACGCGGTACTACGTCACCGGCCAGACTATCCACATCATCTCTAGGATCAACCCTCTTCGAGTACTGATGAGCAAGCCGAGTGTTCTTAATTCCTGACTCGCAACTTGGGAGATGCTGTTAACACCATATGACATGGTATACGTACCGCAGAAGTCCATCAAAGGCCAAGCGCTGGCCGACTTCCTAGCTGCTCATCCGATCCCGGAGGCCTCCAAATTATACGAAGACATTCCCGACGAAGTTGCAGAATGTAATTCCGCAATGGAAGGTGACGCATGGCAACTGTTCTTCGACGGCGCCTCCAGGACTGGTCCCCGGGGAAACATGGTTTCAGGGGTAGGAATCGTCCTAGTCACTCCTGATAAACTTGTCATCTACCGGGCGTATTCTCTTAACGAACCATGCTCCAACAATGTGGTGGAATATAATGCCCTGTTAATTGGACTCCAAGTCTCTAAAGAGCTGGGGGTCAAATTTCTGGAAGCTTTCGGCGATTCTCTGCTTATCGTCAATCAAGTCAGAGGAATATATGAAGTCCAGAATCAAGACCTCATCCCCTATCACCAAGCGACGGTCGAGATAGCCATGACATTCAAAGGGTTCTTCCTAGAGCATGTGCCTCGATCTCAGAATCTGGAAGATGATGCCCTAGCCAGTCTAGCCGCGGATTTAGCCACTCCTATAAGAAGGCAGGACTCAGTAATCCTTCTTAACAGAGATTTATTCTGCATGAAGAACAACTTTTACGTAGAACGCAGCTACGCCGTGAACACGAATCCCCCTGGAAGAGACTGGAGAAGTCCATTCATAGATTTTGTCGCATACGGAATCTTGCCAGAGGACCCCAAAGAAGCAGTATCCGTCAAGAGACGATCATTACGCTTCTACTTCGATGCATCTTCACAATGCCTATATCGCCGGACCTACGACGGACTGCTATTAAGATGTCTCTCAGACAACGAAGCGCAGCAGATTATCCGGGAAGCTCACGAAGGCATATGCGGAGCGCATCAGCCCGGCCCTAAGCTGCAAGATCGTATCAGGAGAATGGGCTATTACTGGCCCACTATGATCACAGACGCGATCAACTACGCAAGACAATGCAGAGCCTGTCAGGTCCATGCAGACTTCATACATCAACCGTCTGAATATCTACATCCTACGGTTGCATCCTGGCCTTTCGAAGCATGGGGTATGGACATCGTTGGTCCTATTCACCCGTCTTCTTCCAGAGGTCACCGGTTCGTACTGGCCATTATGGATTACTTCTCCAAATAGGCAAAGGCGATCCCTCTTGCTGAGTTAAAGGCGTCTGACGTAATCAGCTTCATCAAGCATCACGTTATTTATCGCTTTGGGATTCCCCGAAGGATAATCCATGACAATGGGCCTCAGTTCATCAGCCAAGCGTTTCATCAATTTTACGATAAAAATCGAATACATAATATTGCCTCTACGGTATATTATCCAGCTGCTAATGGTTTGGCAGAAGCTTTCAACAAAACCATTATCAAACTCCTAAAGAAGTTCGTCTCTTCGAACAAAAGAGACTGGAATGAGAAGCTGGGCGAATGTCTCTGGGCATACCGCACAACGGTACGAACACCGACAGGTTGTACCCCCTTTTCACTGTTCTACGGGAGCGAAGCAGTTCTTTCCATCGAAATTCAGATCCCGTCGCTCAGGATAGCCGTGACTAATGAGCTGACCCAAGAAAAGAATGACCTATTAAGGCTTCAGGAGCTCGAAGGATTAGACGAGAAATGCCTTCAAGCTCAACAGCGCATCGCGCTCTACCAAGCACGCATTTCCAGAGCTTTCAATCGTAAAGTAAAGGAGAGAGTGTTCAAGGTCGGCAAGCTAGTTTTAGCCGTGAGAAGGCCGATGATTCTCACTCACAGAAGTAAAGGGAAATTTCATCCCAAGTTGTAAGGCCCTTATGTGATCGAGACAACGTTCTCGAATGGCGCTTACAGGTTAGCCCAGCCTAATAGAGACCTATTAATGGCTCCCATCAACGGTAAATTCCTGAAGAGGTACTATGCTTAACCTCCTCTACCCCAAAGTGGAATATAGCGAGAATCTCTATCCTGACAAAACTACTTCCATAACGAAGCTAGCTAGGTCATAATTCTATCATGTCCGTATGACCTCTGACTAGATATGTCCTGCTAGAAGTTTATCGAGAGTTTATCACGTCTATACTACCTCTGATATCACTCTCACCTAAACCTGTCATTTACATTCCGAAATAATGGGTCCACAAAGTCAGAAAAGATTCGCTTTATTTCTAAAAAAAAGAGCAGAATTATATTTGGGGAAGCTAAAAGCAAGAAAGGGTACATCATTGCGGGGGAGCAGTCAGATCGCGAATCAACTTTGCCAGTACAGCTACCCTCTCGCCCCTGGAAACCAAGGCATCAGCGCGGGCCCATTCCAGTCGTGCCTCAGGATTGTTCGTAAAGGACAGTTCGGCCCTCGCCCGAAGAGAGCTAGCACGAGCAGCTTCTGCACGCTCCAGGTCCCGTCGTGCGGTGCTCAGTCGGCCAGACGCTACGCCTAGACCTGCCAGCGACTGAGAAGCCCACTCCTCTGCCCGGGCGAGTTTCTCCTTCAACTTGCGGACCCTCGCTGCGTTCCCTTCGTGCTCGGATTGGCACTTCATCTCGAGAGCAAGAGCCTCCTCCACGACGGCCTTTCTTTTATCCGTCTCCAGCTTACGGGCTTTGATAGAGTTATCCAAGCTCTCCAGCTGTTTGGTAAGCTGCACAGTCATGGAGTCATTTCTGGCCTGGACATCGGCTTCAAAACTGCCCCGAGTCAGCTGCAAGTATTCGTTAATGGGTTGCTCCAACCCATTAACCATCGCCTCCAGGGCGTCAGCTACCCCAGAATCGCCAAACTCTCTGACGGCCCCAATCGAAAACTGGGAAGCCCTCTTCAGGCTCTCAAAATCTAAATTCTTCGCCAACACCATTGTTATCAGTGTGTTCAAATTGGCATAGAAGGTGCCGGTATACAGCTCGGTCAGCGCAACCAGATCTGGTTGGACGCCAGGAGTGGCCGCGATATTGGCGAGTTCCCCTCCAAGGATGATTGCAGATGAGGTGACCACAGCCGTCGCCTCAACAGGTGGTGCGACCGAAGAAGGTGCGACAACGACGGTCGAAGTCATTGCCATACTCACAAGAGGCGAGGTCACGATGACGGGTTCATCCTCCTTTTGAGACGACGAAACTACTCCGGGCGAGCTGGCCCCTGAAGCCATTTCCTCCTCGAAGTCGAACGCCTCCGTATCATCGTCAGGAGCCTGAGCAGAGCCAGAGGGCATTTCGGCACTATACCCCCCGTGGGCGCCATCCCCTGAAAAGAGGACAAGAAAGTTGACATCAATATGATAGTAATCTTTCTAAGAGGAGACATAAAGATGACCTTTACCCGTAGCCAACGGTATATATGCCGCGTCTGCAGCCGATGTAGCTATATCGCGCCTTATTGACGCAATACGAACTGTCATACCTGGAGAAGGAGGTGGGCCAACCGACATCGCCTGGAGCTCCACCAAGCCTCCGCCAAGACGTGTTCGAGGTTCGTCAGCTGGAACCTCGCTGGTCATGCTCACGGACGCAGTAGGAGTTTCCTCCATTGCTGGTCTAGAGGAAGATTCTCCTATTTGCCTCGGCCACGCGGGCGATTTCATTCCACTACCGGAGGTAGTGGCAGCAACGGCAGCCTCAAGCAGGAGTGCTCTGACACCGCCAGCCGGAACTGAGGGTCCCTCTCCGAGAGGCCGGGAGTCTCCAATCAAAGAGGCATCCCCAACAGGGGAGATAGCAGGTTCCTCTCTAGGAACCTCAATGCCAGGAATCTGGAGAGGGCGATCAACCGTCTTCTTCCTCCTCTTGCTTGGGGAAGTCTTCTTCAAAATAGGAGCCCTTCGCTTCCCAGAGACCGCCAGTGCCCCCGCAGGCAGAGGCACTTCGCACCTCGGCACCGACACCAGAGGCTCATCCTGAGTAACGGACTTCTCACCCTCGTCAGATAAAACCGAAGGGACTTCAATCCTTCCCCCAGGCTTGGAAGAAGGCACCCTGAAGCTTCCACGCGTGTCAAAATTGCGATGGAGGGTGTTGATCGCCACGTAGAACTGAGCATACGAATGGAGGATGCGCAGCTCCGTGGAGAGGGTGGCGACCGGCACGATGAAGATTGCTCCCGTGCAGCCCATAATGAAATACCGCCATCCCCTGGCTCTATCTATAAGTCCGCCCCTGGACCTAAAGCTGGTGATGGCATTGCCCACGTACAGTTGATCGTACCCAAACTGCCTGGCGAACCGACTGGGCAAGTAAGGCTCAAAGAAGCAATAATCTTCGCTTCTGTACAGCAAATGGAAGGGTCTGATGCAGACCAACCAATTAAAGGCTTCCGGGGAAAGGTTGGTCTTTTCTCCGCCTAAATCCTTAAGCCTAATCCCCGACTAATTACGATGTACAGAAGGGACAGTGCAGAAGAGCTTCCAACAATGACCGAGGTTCAGCGTCAGCCGAAAGTCCACGACTGTGTTCACGTTCCAGAGGGAGTCCTTGTAGTTCAGCAAGAAACTACCCCTCGCGCTGCTACCAGGACCTGGAGACATCACCCAAGGGTTGTGAAGAATTAACCATCCCATCAAGTACAGGTATGGTAACTCTACCCGGGGAAAGCTATCACGTCGAGCTTCATCGACGAGCAGTCCGTCAGTCATGGCTCTCAGTCCAGCCTGTATACGGCACACCATGGCAGGAAGCAAGCCCAGCCTTGCCCCGAACACCAGACGGACGGTGGGCCACAGGATGTTCCGATGAATGCGGTCCACAGACGCGATGCCAGGCACCACTACTCGACGCAGCCATAAAGAGAGAAAGCCAGCCAGCTTGGCTTCCTCAGACAAAGGCCTGTGGCAGCGCCTCAGGTAGCTACAGGCCTTAGTGCCTTCAGAGTACTTTCCTACCCCGTCAGCGAGGAACTGATCTTGAGCTTTAGCCTCCTCCATAAGATCCTCAACGACCTCGGCACTGAGCACGCCCAAGCAGTTCACGGGCTCACGCTTGTCCCCCGAAACCTTCACTGACTTGACAGCCCTGGCCCGGTGGAAGAAGAGGTAGGACATCCACTTAGTGGTATGAGCCAAGTCAGAAGGCTCATTATAAAAAGCAGTGCACGCGAAATAGTGGCACATCAGCTCCTGGTACACCTCCACAACCCGAGGGTCAAAGTCCTCCAACTCCCGGTTGGTGGGAACATACTCTTCATACGGAGTATCCCCCATCGGCAGTCTCGAGATTGCTGCCATTTCGTGGAGGGCCAAACCCAACTCCCCCAGTGGAGTGGCGAAAGTCCCGGTGAGCGGAATGTATCGCTCCATCAGCGCCAGAAACAGGTTAGGGTTGGGAGGCAACCCAACACTCATCACGCTCACAGCGGCATACAGCCCGATGACTTCCAGCTCTCTCCGAAAATGCTTCGAAGCCCAGTCAACTAAGCAGGACCATCGAAGATTTGTTGGGGTAATCCACCCATTGCACCGAGGATTCTCTTTGGGGTATACCCCCCCTCGCACCATGAAGTCATTACAGAAAGTCGGCAATTGCACCGGCTGGATCATTGAACTGTCTTCACTCGGGAAGCTGCCCGGGCACAGTCCCCTGAACGACGTCACGACGCCAGTGGGGCGGCTGACAAACGACCCCCGGTCGGCTCCTTTCAGATGAAAGATCTTCCCCGGCTTCCCGTGAAGATCAGGGGTCAGCGTCCACGACATCCTCCTAGGATGTGTGGCATGGAAGAAAGCCGAGATGGGATAGTCTCTCGGCATCGTGGGCAGATACAAGACCACGCTCTCAACAGGGAAGACCCAGGGTTCTCTCTTGGGCTTCGTCTGAGACTGCTTGTCTATCATATCCCCAAAGAGAAAGGCTGGCTTGATGTACTGTTCCCCGTCTACGTACGTTAGGGGCTCCCCGTTGATGCTCAGCAGCATTCGCTCGCCCTGAGCCGATATCAAAATCCCCCTTCCTTCAGGATACTGGGGTCTGGAGATAGGAAATGTCACATACGACAGATCCTCCAAGTAGTTCGAGTGCAGCATCCCAGCAGCGGATCCCATCACCTCGGCCAGTGGAGACTCATGCAAGTCGACTGCAAAAACGCAAGGAAAACACGTCATTACGAACCTTGCAACATAAAGACCAAGAAATGACAGTCAGTGCTTTACGCCAAGACTGTACAAAATTTGGTCATCCTACGCCGGGAGTCATATCCCGAAAGCATAAAATGGCGGTATACGGTCCGTGCTTTACGCCAGACTGATAAAATTCTAGTTATTACGCCGGAGGTCCCATCCAAAGCGTAAGACTAAAATTTTATAGTATACACCAAGTCTTCGGCAGCCAGAGTTTTTATGCTCATAACTGCGAAGACATGGAGTTTTTACGTTGACACATTAGAAATGTGGGCGTAAAAGATGAAAACGTCTCCGTGCGTCATCTTCCTCAAAGAGGCTATCAGCACAGAAGATGACCTAGCGCGGTCACGTTCAACGTGTGCGAAGGATTTTTTGTCGTTCTTTGTCGTTCCCAAATGGCTCTACCTCTAAGGCCGGGTGCGCTACTCGTCGGCAGAATGCTTCGATCAGAAGGAAGTTCGCCTCGCCCAACCGAAGACTCCCTCATCGGGGCAGAAGGACGAGAAGAAGAGCCTATGCTCTTTCCCTTAGTGGAGAGGGTTTGCTTCGGCTCTATTTCTGGAAACTTGGAGTGCTCGGAGAAAGAACGAGGGGAAAAACTTAAACAATCAAAGCTCTCTCTCGCAGAAGACGGATAAAAAGTTTTTCTCTCCAAAGCTTGGGATATATATAGAGTTCGGGTCGACTCCTCGGGTCCTCAGGCGGCTCCTCGAAAACCCCAGCCAAATCTCACGAATTAATATTTGGTTATGATTGGGTGCTACGTCATCCCGCTACTCTCGAAAGATGGACCGTCAGCAAATTCGAAGAGTTTTTCGTGCAAAAGCAGGTCAGCGGTTCCTATGCTAAGGAGCTTTCTACGCTCGACAGCAACAGATCTACGGTTTTACGCTCGCAAGCTACAAGTCTATGGTTTTACGCCCGGATGCCTTTGTGCTCGGTAGCTTTTATGCTCGAGAGGCTACAAACCTACGACTTTTTACGCTCAGCAGGTACCAAATTGACGATCTCACGCTCGGTAGCGCTTAGTTTACGCTCAAAGGCAACAGATCCGCAACCTCTACGCTCGGAAGATTTCTTTCATTCACAGGCTACAAATCTACAGTTCTACGCTAAGGAGCTTTCTACGCCCGACAGCAACAGATCTACGGTTCTACGCTCGCAAGCTACAAGTCTATGGTTTTATGCCCGGATGCCTTTGTGCTCGGTAGCTTTTATGCTCGAGAGGCTACAAACCTACGACTTTTTTACGCTCAGCAGCTCCAAATCGATGATCTCACGCTCGGTGGCTTTCTACGCTCGACAGGCCTACAAACTCAAGATTTTCAGCTCATCTACGCTACGGACATCTGACTTTCCGCATATCCGAACTCAAGGCGGTCGATTACAGGAGTTCACACAGAAGATACTCCTCCTTGACCTCAACATATCCCAAGTACCCGAAGCATACAAGAGTTCAAATATTGAGAAATTACTCTTCTCGGGTCAATTGGAGGTTCATCTAGACTCCAGTCTGAATATCTCGTCTATCAAAAGATGGCAACTCAGTTAGACAGCCATTTCTCGACCCTGTTCCAAGGGGTTTTTTTAGAAGTCATTCTTGAAGACGAAGTCTGAACAAAAATTCTGTTCATCAGAAGTTCAGAGCTCTACGCGGTTCCTCGGTCCTAGCAACAGGACAGTTCTAAAAATGTTCAAAATGCTCTACAGCGTTCTATGGACTATTCGCTATGCGTAAAGGACAGGACCTAGCACTCTTTCTACAGAGTCAGCGTACAGAATCAGACGTTTCGAAGCTACACATATTCAGACTTCACAGCAACATATGGCAAGATGATCATATAAAGAAGTAAGACAATTTTATTAAAAGTTCAAAGTCATGATTACATATGAGGGAAATCCAAATCTACAAGAGTTTTCTTTTCATTTTCATGATTACAACTTAGGAAAACTCCGTCGACAGGAGGGTTCCCCCATCATCGTCTGAGGATTGCCCAGAAGCTGTTCTGACAGGTTCTCGCTGGGCTTCAATCCTTCATCCATCTTCTCCAGCAGTCAGTCGGTTGCCGCAAACTGACTGACATGGCAATGATCAACGGCGGGCAGATACAGAACTGGGCCTGCATAGATTTTGCAGATCCCATGCTCCGTGCGCCGCTCAAGCCGGGACAGAGCGAGTCTGTCTAACTCTCGTCACCGGAGGCAACGAGAGAAGACAACACTTGCAAGCTGTGTGGTCAAAGACGACCCTTCCTCTCTCCTGAGGCAACGCCATATAAAGTTCCTGATTATCCCGAGCAAGGGAGGCTAAGATATCCTTCCATGATCCATCGTTGCAGTGGACACTTGCTCGAAGATGCCATATTTTTCGGCTCCTTACACGCTGGAAGAACATGATCTCCTTCTTCCTTAAATTGACCCGGCGAACTTCGGCGATCATCTCTGCGTGGTGATGAAAGTGTGGGGAGAACAGGCTAACTCCCCCAGCCTTTTTATAGGCGAGAGGGGTCACACCGGTCCCCAATAAATCCGCCATAAAGTCGGCATCGACCGTTTCAACGCTCCATTCAGAAATGTTTCGAGTCACGAGGTGCGGTTCATGCTTCATTCAAAGCGTTCCAACTTCTGAGGAATTTGAAAGCTTTGAAGGGGGTCTTGTAGAAGCATGAAAAATACGCCGGATGACTATAAGCGGCATATCAGTGCAGAGCAGCGTAAGCAGAGGCCTTCAGAGCCATCAAACGTGCAACAGAGCCCTTTTCCGCTAGAACAGAGCGTGAAACATAAAAAAGCTCAAAGGACCATCCGCGTAAGGCAGTACGTCCAAGCCGCTTCAGCGTAAACAGGGTGCTTCTTCGCCTCCAGGGCGTTAAACTTATCCCCTTTTCATACGCAGCATGGAGGTGTACAAGAGACGCTTCATATTCTCCGAAGTGAACCTGTCAGATCCTGCAATGAACCTGTCAGAGCCTGCAAAGAACCTGACGTCTGAACTTCTGGCAAAGGGATACGGCTCGACTACCCAAGCGACGGCTATAATGATGGCACTACACTGCCACCCAGGCTGTCAAATACCGCCATCCCCTTCGCGTAAACTGCTTTTTCAAAGCACGAGGGGATACGCTGCCTTGTTTTACACAGGCAAAACGCGAGCTGTTTACGTTCTGCAGTAGACAAACCGCCTGCTACGCCAAAAGCTGCACTCCGTACGGGGTTCGAGGCACGTCTCTTCGCCTAATGCACAGGGCGGTGACAGTTTCTCGAGGCACGTCTCTGCGACTGATGCGCAGAAAGGGTTGCAGACCATCAAAGAACACGCCTCCACATTTAATGCACAGGATGGCGGCAAATCTTGGCATTTAATGCAAGAGATTTGATTATATCTTCAAAAGTCGTAATTCCGGCTAAGACGTCCACGTCAGCACTGAGGCACGGTACGCAGCGGCTTCTACGCCCATCTAGCGATTGTGCCCCTTCGGCTTCTACGTCTGCTCGGCCCCTGTGCCCCTTTGGCTTCTATGTCTGCTCAGCCCCTGTGCCCCTTCGGCCTCTACTACCACTCGGCTTCTGCGTCTGTTCGGCTTCTATGCCTGTTCGGCCTCTACGACCACTCGGCTCCTGCGCCTGTTCAGCTTCTATACCTGTTCGGCCTCTACGACCACTCGACTTCTGCGCCTGTTCGGCTTCTATGCCTGTTCGGCCTCTACAACCACTCGGCTTCTACGCCTGTTCGGCTTCTACGCCTGTTCGGCTTCTATGCCGGTTTGATAACTATTTGGCTTCTATGCCATGGTGACAGACATTTGGCTTCTATGCCAACCTCTTCTACACGATGGATACCTACCTACGTGGCTTTTATGCCGTGATCTTCGTAGCAATAGTACGCGTTGTGTCCCTTAGTTGGACCCGCGTCACACGCTCATTCAAAAGATCATCTATACGCAGGCATTGGTTACTTTAACCGTTGTGTAAAAGGGTGCTGTACTTTCCACTCCTCGGTTGTTACACCGACGGAGTGGTCACTGTCACTAAAACTCTATAAATAGAGACCTCTATCAATAAGGAACAAGGTCAAAAAATTGGTTAAGAAAGCCAATATCAGATCTGAGGTCGAAAAAACTGAAAACTTGAAGATCGAACCAGGTCAACAAGAATTGGAAGATCGAACCCGAGAGAGAGAGAGAGAGAGAGAGAGAGAGCACCTGGAGCTCAGGCAAAGAGTAGGGATCGACGACTTTGGCATCGTGCATCCACCCTCTTCTGCAACCTTCGAAGCTGCTTCCTGTCTTCTGCGGTACTTCTTCAACATCGTGTGGTCCAAGGGCTAAAGTGATCGACTGCAGATCAGACACCTATAGCAATATCTACCCAGATTAAATAAATTGTACTCCCATATCCTCGTATAGGATCAAATTGTACAAGTTTATTTGTAAACAAAAGAAGGCGGGTTCTGTGTAAACCCCATATTGAATACATCTTCATTCTTTCGTTTAATACCACAAACAGGGTCGAGTGGCTGACAGCAGGCGGTCTGCTCGAGCGCAGGATCAGCGGCTGTGCAGGCAGTCGTGGTGGACTTCCAGGGAAGGAAGGTAGAGATGGGTTGAGGGAGGTCGACGTGGTGGTGGATTCGGTCGAGACTATCGAGTTCACGACTGGTGCAGCGGCACTCCGATGTAGTCATTCAGGCGAGGGGGAAGTCGGGTCGTGCACGGTTGTTGAGCCCGGCAGCTCATCGAGTGTGGATCCGGCGGAAAGGATCGGTCGAGGAGTGTAGTCGATGGCGGGTCAGCGGTTTGGGTCAACGAGGTGGCTACTCCGGCAAGTCTTCGACGAGATGGAAGAAAGAAAATGAACAGAAAGGGGAGAGAGTCGGCTGAAACTTTTGGGTTATTGGGATAGAAAAAGAAAAGAAAAAATAAAGAAAAGGGGAAAATATATATATATGTGTAGGTCTTGGTTTGACCTAGAAATTGACTTGGTCAAAGCCCTCTTGGGATTGGGCCTTCTCATGTAGGATTTCAAGGGACAGGATTTGGTTGGGTTCAAAACGAACGGCTAGGATTCAATTGGTTCAAGGTTTGAGGGCCATGGTCTTAAGGAGGTTGGTGTTGAATTATACACTCCCAAAAATTATGGAAGAATATATACGAAGGGGAAATAAGTTTATTCATGTATCGTATCCAACGAGGGTGATACCTTAATGCACTTTTGCACAAAAGTGCCCAACAATTGGAAAATTGCACAAAGTTGGGTTTATAGTTTAATTAAATTAAAATAAATGCAATTGGTGTTCTAAAATAAATTAGAAGTACAAGGGACTAAAATTAAGTAGGTCACAAGTGTCATGAATGAAGTAGACTCAGAATAGAATATTATCCTAATTTGGGTTGCTCAAAATAGGTCGAGATTGTGTCTCCAATTTTGATTGGAACGCACAGGGATCCAAGGTTAGATTTATTTGGAATTTAATAATAACGTTTGCGACAAAAATTGTGCGGCTAAAATGAAGCACAAGAGAACATAATCATGAGTTACACAAAGGTCATAAAAGAAGGCGGACATGTCTAGGACAAGGTTGTGAAATTTGTTGGAAGGCAAAGGCTAGGGTAGCGCTCGAAATATCGAAGCAATGGTAATGTGCAACAATCAAATAAAATTACGGTAATTAATTATAATTAAATATCATGCAATATTTTCACACATTAATTATGAAAAGACGAAAATACCCCTAATCTGAAATGTGGGGGTGACAAGTCTATCCTCCTTAAAAGAATTTTGTCCTCGAAATTTAAGATTCTCATAGATGTATCTATTTATTTATTTATTCACCATCAAAATTCAAATTCTTCAAACCATATAATCATAAGTAAATCCATATCATTATTTCATAACGTTTCAAAATTTTATAATTATCATATTCCTGAAAATCCTCGAAATAAAAAAAATCAAATTCTATTTGTATCATGATCTCCTCAAAAATTTGATGTTAATAATTAAATACTCAAAAATTTAATATCCAATCCTCTAATTTTAAATCTAATCAATGCATATTTATAAATTTTAAAATCTCATCCGAAAAGTTTGAATTCAAACACTAATCCATTAATTATCTTACTCCTCAAATTTTAAGTAAATTACTAAATACAAAATTTACTATCCAATCCTTTAATTAAAATCCAGTCAATGCATATTTATAAAATTTAAAAATCTTATCCCAAAATTTGAATTCAACACTAATCCATTAATCATCTTACTCCTCTAATTTAAATCCAATTGATGCATGTTTATAAAATTTCAATCATCATCCCAAAAATTTGAAATCAAACACTAATCCATTAACGATCTTACTCTTCTATTCTTTTCCACACAATAATCAAATAATATATTACTCGCAAATCTTCAAATATAACTTTCAAAATATAAATTTTTAATTTCATATCTTGCAGTCAAATAAATATAATGATAACCTTCTTAAATTCCTTAAAATTTAATGATAATTCAATCATTTCATAATCTTCATAAAAATTAATGTTTTAATGAATCGTCAATTCTGCCATATTAAATTCTCAACTCTTTATTTAAATAAATATTTATCCTCAAAATTTAAGGCACCTTGTCTCTCTTTGTCAAATCATAACCTCTTCATCAATTCTTTACTTCGGTCAAACTTCCAACAATCAAAGTCTAAGAAAATTCTACCTACAGTCATCCAACATACAATCTTGGAAAAACATGTATGGTTATGGTCACTTTTGTCATGGTATTATAGTCTTTGTCAGGGTGTACTACTAACTATATTTCTATCAAGAAGATCATTGATACAAACTACGGTACTAAGAAATCAATCAATCAAAAGACGGAAAAAGGAACAGAAGAAAAAGAACATAACTGAACCTGCTAACACAACCATGATTTAATGATGCATCCAAAGTTTGATACCTCTATCCCTTTAGGTACCAAAGTTTCTACTACAAGCACACCCACTGCTACCTCTCTTACCTACTACAATTATTTATACTAGTTGTTCTTATCACTCAAGTGCACACCAAGTGCAACACACCATACTAAGTACTACTCCTTCTAATACAACTCTAGATGGACACCCAAGTCTGTTTGCAGTATCATCTCAAGCATTCTCAAGCTAATAGATCCTTACACATGCACATCAATCACTCATATACATTTCTTACCCACCATAAAATTTTATCCTCAAAATAAAATCCTCAAAATTTAACTTCGCGAATAATTTAAGATAAAATGTATATACTTTCCTCAAAAGTCAAATATTCAAACATTGAAATAAAATTTTAATCACTTCCAAAAATCTTTATAGCTTTGACTATGTTTATTGAATTGAATTTGAACCCTCAAAATTTTTAATAACATAAAATCTTAACTCCTCAAAAATTCTTTAAAAATTGAAATTTATTTCCACTCTTCAAATTATAAATTTAAATCCACAAGTATACATATAAATACTCACAGTCTCTAATACTCAAGGTGCACACAATATACCAATTGTCTACAACTCTCAACTGTGTACTAAAATTTGCAATGCCCGAATTACTTGCACTATTACTTTCAATGATTTTCTATTCATATTAACTGATACACCAATTTAATTATTATCACAAGGTACTTACTGTTACAAGCACATTGCTTAACTAATCCTTGATATAGAACACTTTAGCACTCTTGGTATAGTAACACTAGCTTCATTATTAGATCACCTCATCACACTTACTAAAACTCATGATCACTTGCACTTTCTATAATACACATGCTTCACTTCAATCTCAAGGGCAGGCATATGGTTTCATATCTCAATTGATGTAACATATTTTCTCTTAAATCTTTTACATACTAATCAGTAATACACTATATATCCTCCATTACCAATCTTGATTTTTTTTTCTACCCATGGCACACTCATTAATACCCTTTTATGCATATACATTTCTTTACTCTTGACACACCCAAGTATCAACCATCAAATTGAATAGCATGCTCCATTAATTTTTAATACATTTTCTCGATATTTAATTATTTACATAGATCATCCAATTACATAAATTTATGACTATCCAGGACTGGCATGCTGATTCTGATACTTACTCCTAGAACCATCACTGATACTCTTTACTTCTTCTACCTATAATACCAATTATAATGACACCTTATCATAGAACTATTGCTACAGGATAATACGCTACGGGTTAACTCTAGATTGATGCCTATTACTCACATATCCAACCAAGAAATACTTATAAACTCACAAGTCACACTCTCAACAGTCAACACTGATACAAGACAGACCTAATTATAAGTCACCAATTATCACACTAATAAGGAATCCTTGAAGAAATAAAACTCTAAAAGAAACTGGGTTAAGGACTGAAGGTATCGCTACTGCTAGCAAAGGAATGATGGAACAAAGTCCTAGAATAAAAGAAGTAGATAAGTATTGAGATGATACTTTAAGAACCAATTTAAGATACGACCTGATAATCATACACGTCTGTCCGAAATCATGACACTCAGAATTCTTGTCACGCTAGTAAGCATAGCTGCGATAAACGACAGGTTCCATAACTAAGGTATGCAACTCTATAATCACGTCATCTAGAATCCTCGCCACGCCAACCGGTATGGCTGTGAGAAACTCTAAATTTCATAACTAAGATATGTACATCCAAGGTCAGGTTCCTATATTTTCATCATGACAGCTAACGTGGCCGTGATAAACTCTAGGCTCCATAACCAAAGTAGACATTTTACCTTTCTCACTGTCCTCATCAACATATGTTATCAGATGATACCGTAAATTTTAATCCATAAAGTTTATCTCGATATGAAATCAAACTCAACAACGACGCCAAGAATTAACTTAACAACTGATCAACAAGAATCAAATTCAATAGCAACAAGTGAGAACGGACGGAATATGGAAAAAGATTTAAATTGGAAATTATAATAAGATTCTCAAGGGTCGTCCCAGGAATCTCTCAAATAATTTGTGATTGAGTATCCTATCTCATCCTAGTATCCTGTGTCTTATATCCTATCGCAGGCATA
Source organism: Iris macrosiphon (assembly GCA_036927795.1). NCBI lineage: Eukaryota > Viridiplantae > Streptophyta > Magnoliopsida > Asparagales > Iridaceae > Iris > Iris macrosiphon. Next base: position 124,131,157 of record JAYESA010000013.1, read on the forward strand.
CAGTAGTACAACTAAGACGTTACACTATCGCGATATCGCTCTAATTGTGAAGCTCGACCTGCATGGGCCACCACTAAAAATGTGTCACGACCCGCACCCAGTATAGCGGCACGAGTGCGTGGGTACGTCCAGCCTACGCCGCAGCATCGATGGTAGAACGTTGTATAGATCATGTAACTATATAATCAATCTCACATAAATATCCAACTCCATAAGGAGACACAAATATCACAATATAATATAGAATACTCAATCACATAAACTAGAGCACGATAAGTTATCGAAGAAAATAAATGGAATACAAGACAAGTCTAACAACAATAAATAGTCTAACCTGTAATCAATAATATCCAATCTCCAAGTATGCTGGAAACAAGTCCTCTATGTCACAGTCTGAAAAAAAATATCCAGTCAGGATTGGAGCAAAGTACAAGCACTAACAGCAGTTCCACATAAATTGACAAAAACTATAACACTGTATAAAGAAATATAAGATAGATATAAATACTGGCAATAAGAATACTGATGAGTATAAAATACTGGAATAAGAGATGTTGGAGCATATATCATCATCAATAGTACACTAACAATGAACCAAAATACAAGTGCATGCTAGAATAATAAACTGGAATATAAGTGAGTACTAGAACTATAAACTAGAATATGTAGAGATACTAGATCAATATACTAGAGATACATGTCAAGAATATCTAGCTAAGTATGTGAAACATTAGCATATCATGTGATCGGCTTGGGACTGATCAGGCTTGCTATGTATGACTAGCTATGATTCATGTAAGGTCAGGCTAACCATCCGGATAGCAATGATGCGAGCAATAGTCAGGCTAGTCACACATAACAGGCTATAAGGCATGTAATGGTCAGGCTGCACCGACATGAGGTATGGGTGAGCTATGATTCATGTAAAGTTTGGGTATGATCACATAAGCTACTAATATTTCTCCGTTTCCCCAGCTAGCACGATTGATCCCAATCACGACTCCTTGTGACAGGTCTCAATGATGCCAACTCGTGTATACAACAGTGTCAGAGTCATGTATGCTATACAACTAGAATTATAGAGATAATCAACAAAATGGAAACTGTCAGAGAATGTACTCGTATGGGGTCCTGCTGCTAGCAATACCAATAACCTAATTCCGAAGTCTTGTCTGAAAAATCCAACAATCCTATAGACATCATATAATAATATAATATGCATCAGACATTATACTAACACACAATCATAAATACACTGAACTCAGGGCTACGCTAGGTATGACACTAGTCAACTAGGGTCAAGTGTGCGTCTAATTGCATGGGTGTCACGTCTGTTATTGCTGTGCAAGACAGACAGTCAAAATGATACAGGGATCGTCAGTACGTCAGTATACATAATGGCAGTCTTCTAACATTTACAAGGTCATATGTCAATGTAACTACGGGGTATCCGTGGTTACACTCGGGTCCCCTAGTACATATACATATATATATATATATTATTAATTAGCATATATCATTAATACTCATAGTATATATGTATAGCAATTAAATACATATACAATATATACTAGTTTGAACAATATATACATACTAAATATATATATATATATCATATTGAATAATGTACACATACTAAATATATGTACATACTATACCAATTGAACAATACTCATATACCAAATATAGATTAATTGAGTATATATACTATATTTATATATGTATATATATACCAATGATATACCTATTAAACATATACTAATGGAATATATATACGATATAAATACTAAATATATACTATACACATACATACAAAATCCTGAAGGAGGGCAGGAACGAACCTGCGCACGGGCACGACGATGATGACGATGGTGTTGATGACGACGAGGGAGATGGTGTTGATGACGACGAGGGCGATGGTGTTGATGCCGACGATGATAATGGTAATGGTAATGGTAATGGAGGTGATCACGGTGAAGATATTGATGACAAAGGCGAGGCTGTCGAGTCCAGTCGAGGGGAGAACGGGATCCTGTCTAGTCAGGGAAGAGGGAGGTTGTCGTCGAGATCCGGCAGCTTGGAGATGGCTACTGGACGGTGGTGGTGTAGAGTGGTGGTGGTTAAAAGAGGAGGAGGCAGGGAAGAGGGGAGGAGATTAAGGTAATCATGGTGGTGGTGGTGAGATCCGGCATGATGGTGAGGATGATAATGTCGATGAGTCGAGGAGAAGGAAACAAGGAGGAGCAGAGGGAGGTCCGACTGCTTTTGGTGGTCGTCCAGGTGATGGACAGCGGTGCTTGGCGGAGGAGATGAGAGTTGTACACGGGTCGAGTGTCTGACAGCAGGCGGTCTGCTCGAGCGCGGGATAAGCGGCTGTGCAGGCAGTCGTGGTGGGCTTTCGGCGGAAGAAGGTGGAGATGGGTTGAGGGAGGTCGACGTGGTAGTGGATCCGGTCGAGACTGTCGAGTTCACGGCGGGTGCAGCGGCGCTCCGGTGCACGGTTGTCGAGCCTGGCGGCTCGTCGAGTGTGGATCCGACGGGAAGGATCGGTCGAGGAGTGCAGTCGATGGCGGGTCAGCGGCTTGGGTCGACGAGGTGGCTACTCCGGTAAGTCTCCGGCGAGATGGGAGGAAGAAAATGAACAGGAAGGGGAGAGAGTCGGCTGAAACTTTTGGGTGATTGGGATAGAAAAAGAAAAAAAAATAAAAAAAAGGGAAAAGAATATATATATATATATGTGTAGGTCTTGGTTTGACCTAAAAATTGACTTGGTCAAAGCCCTCTTGGGATTGGGCCTTCTCATGTAGGATTTCAAGGGACAGGATTTGGTTGGGTTCAAAACGAATGGCTAGGATTCAATTGGTTCAAGGTTTGAGGGCTATGGTCTTAAGGAGGTTGGTGTTGAATTACACACTCCCAAAAATTATGGAAGAATATATACGAAGGGGAAATGAGTTTATTTACATGTCGTATCCAACGGGGTGGATACCTTAATGCACTTTTACACAAAAGTGCCCAAAAATTGGAAAATTGCACAAAGTTGGGTTTATGGTTTAATTAAATTAAAATAAATGCAATTGGTGTTCTAAAATAAATTAGAAGTACAAGGGACTAAAATTAAGTGGGACACAAGTGTCATGAATAAAGTAGACTCAGAATAGAATATTACCCTAATTTGGGTTGCTCAAAATAGGTCGAGATTGTGTCTCCAATTTCGATTGGAACGCACAAGGATCCAAGGTTAGATTTATTCGGAATTTAATAATAACGTCTGCGACAAAAATTGTACGGCTAAAATAAAGCACAAGAGAACATAATCATGAGTTACACAAAGGTCAAAAAAGAAGGCGGATATGTCTAGGACAAGGTTGTGAAATTTGTTGAAAGGCAAAGGCTAGTGTAGCGCTCGAAATATCGAAGCAACGGTAATGTGCAATAATCAAATAAAATTACGATAATTAATTATAATTAAATATCATCCAATATTTTCATACATTAATTATAAAAAGACAAAAATACCCCAAATCTGAAATGTGGGGGTGACACTGTGTCGGGATCAAGTATACAATTCTAGAACATGCATATATACAATATTATGAATTAAAAACTATCAGAGAAATGTACTCGCCTGAAGTACTGAGTAAGGTGTGTCTATTGATGCCCAAGCTGGTGTCACATAGCCTATATATGGTACGTTGCATCAATACAAGGTTGAAGAATAAAAATCAGTTAAGTTGATGCGATTCTAGGTCGATACGCTATTTCTAAGTCAATCCAATAAAATCTAGGTTGCAAGAGTCTAACACTAAGTCACTAAGTCGATGCACTATAAAACTAAACTATACAAGCTAATCTAAGATACTACAAGACACTCAAAAAGTCGTATCCTAAGATATACAAGTTTTCGAATATGAAAATAGTGTTTTAGATATATATATATTCAAGTCAATAATTATAATATTGTATCAATACAAAGAATTTAGGATACATTGGCCTTGTACCAATGCGTATCGCACCTATCTCGATATCCAAACTCAATACCTTGGGTATCGGTCCAATACCTTGGTAATACCTAGGTATCCCGAGGTAACCCAAACACTTAATATAATAGCACATAAATAACTAACTACTATAATATATCTAACTACTAACAATAACAACTAAAACAAGTATATATATATATATATATATATATATATATATATATATATATATATATATATATATATATATATATATATCGCTAAATATATACTAGTATACTAACATATATATATATGTCTACACTAATATATGTAGATACTAACTGTTTACATTCTAACTACTTAACTTATTCATATACTATTAACCATATCTAAAACATATCATCTATATAGATACTTATATAGCTAAATATTTACTAACATTCTAAACAAAGTAACTAACAATTAAACAACTAATTACTATACAATACCTCAAAACTAAAACTACTAAACTGACTGAAAGAATCCAACTGAAAACTAATTGAAACCAATATACCCGAACCAAGTTAATATTATGCTGAAACCTACTGATAGCTAACTATAACCCAACCCAGCTGAACACTAAAACTAAACTAAATTGCATCAAAACCTGCACAGTGGGCTATCTGAGACTGAAACTTGCTGAACACAGTGCTCACTGTGTGCTGTGGTTGCTGCTCTCTTCTCTGTGAAGACTGCTACTGCTCTCTTCATTTGCCCAATCCTGCTGTGCAGTCCTACTTCCTGGTTGCTACTGCTACACCTCTCTCACTGTGCTTAATGCACAATAAACTGATACTGTGATGTCTGATACCGCTACTGCCTCTTCAAGGCAGTGTTGTACTGTATAGCTGCAGGGTGTTGGAGCTGCTGCTGCTCAGTTTGTACTGAGTTATTGATGTTGAACTATATGCCACTGTACCCTTCTGTACACTGGTTGCACACTGCTGCAGTGCAGTGGCTCTTAGCTGCTGCAGCATGTTGCTGCCTTGCTTAAATTACACTACCACAGTACATGCTAGCTGTTGCTCAGTTCAACTAGTTGTTTGTTGGCTTGCAGCACAAAACTAACTGACACTCTCATAACTGTATATACACATAAACCAAACTATCTATATATATACAAACACATATATATATAAACACATATATATAAACTAACACATATATACATATACATATAGATCTATATATAACTATATACAGTAGTATATATACATATAGGCACACACATATACACTAATCATAAATACACTAATATATACATATGTATATCATTTAATTATCATATATATATATATAATTACCCATGTACGTATAGCAAGGAAGACAAAACATAAAACACGTAGAGTGTACCACACCCGTATCACATTTCCTCTATGATACGCTTGTGATACGGCTCCATCACACAACCAAACACATATCGGAGGACACAAATAAGTCTAATACACTAATTATAAATAATATGTATAATAATTAGAGTAACGATGTGTCTATGTCGTAATGTGATATGCACAAGGCCCCGTGTCGGAGGAAAACCCCCAAAATTAATTTGTTTCATCAAAGTGACGAGATACGGCCTACACGTACTCAATAGTAGATATGATACTAGTTACAAACAAGTAATTATATTTCATTTAGACCTATTAGACCCAATGACAATCACTACATGTGCCAATCTCGGAATTTTCCTAAAATTGACACCAAATTGGACATTACTTCCACCGTAGGTCTCTGATGAACCTAAAACTAATTTCTATGGGTAGCCTATGCATGTGGGTTAGTTTATCATGATTAAATCTTAGATCTAAAGTCTATTTGAAAGGGAAAAATTAAAATGTACCTATTGGGAGATGGATTTCCAATAAAAAGTTCCCAAATGCAAAGTAGCTCATCTCCTTGTAGATCTTGGCCTCCTCCTCCTTGCTTCTCGCTTCCTTCTTGTAGATCCTTGATGTAGAAGTCTCAATAAAGAATTTGAAAAGGTATTGGTGAAGAATTGGTGGAGAATTGATGAGGGAATTGAGGGAATTGGAAGAACAAAATTATAGATCTAAAGAATTTGGGAATTATTGAAATGAATTGGTTTCTCTCTCCTCCAAGCATGGCCTGCCATATAACCCCCCTCCAAGCAATGTAAAATATCTTAATTACCCCTTGGGGTCTCTCATGAAGAAATTAATTAGGGAGAGAAGGTTTTAGTCTAATGGTTTCACTAATTAATCTAACCTCCTAATCCATGGGCCTAATTCATGGGCTCAATCTAACTCAATCTAAAATGTTGGTTCATGCATTCTAATTAAATGGGTTAGGTCCACTACACAAGTCTAAATAAATCTGCAACTAGCAACAATAAATAATACAATAATTAAATAATCATGCATGCACAATATTTAAATATAAATAATCCTAAAATAAATATTATCCATTGTCAATTACCAAACTACCCTTGAATAAAAATATGAGGGTGATACCTCTATTGGTAGTCCCTCCTGTGGTCCGTAGAATGTGGGAAACTGATCTATGGGCAATCATCTGGAAAAATATATCCAGTTAGGATTGGAGCAAAGTACATACCTCTGAAAGCAGTTTCAATAACATAATCGAGCATATAAAACAGATAATAAAAAAGAAATACAAGATAACTAAATATCTGAATGAATGAACAAGAGAAAACAGGTAATATACAAGAATGAAGAACAAACAATATAAATATTTGCAATATGAAGAAATAACTGAAATCTAACTAATGTGCCTCAGAATACAAGTTTATTATGTGATCGGTTTGGGTTGAACATGATCAATAAGGTAAGTTGATTACAAGTGTGGTATATAATCGGTATGTACATGAATAACAATGAGCTTTGATCACATAATCAACTTCTTCTCCCCTATCCCCAACTAATACCAATGGATCCAATCACGATATATTACGAACACGAATATGAATATTGAATACGAGCAGTGGGTGTATATGAATATAATTACACTAAACACGAGCAGTATGTGTATACACAAATAAGCACACTGAATACGAGCAGTGTGTGAACACAAAATATAATAATCAATATCCAATACACCCGATAAAATACATGTACAGGAGTACCCGCTGAACATGGAAGGGGATAACATCTCCTGACGGGATCCATGTAGTATCAGTCCATGAAACCACTGTATCGGAATCAAGTATACAGTTCTAGAATATGAATATATACACTATTATGAAATAAAAACTAACAGAAAAATATATTCGCCTGAAGTCTTGAGCAAGGTGTGTCTCTCGATGTCCAAGTTGGTGTCACACGGACCTAAATATGGTATATGCATCAATACAAGGTTCTGGAATGAAAATAAGTTAAACTATTTCAATTCTTGGTCATAAAGCCATTTCTAAGTCAAAATATTCAAACTAGGTCAAACCGGCTATTTCTAGGTTGTATGAGTCCAACTCTATGATACTAGGTCTACACACTATGAAACTAAGCCACACTAGCAAAGCTAAGATACTAGGAGACACACAAAAGTACCGTATCATAGGATACGTAAGTTTTTAATATGAAAATAGTAATTCATATATATATACAAGAAAATACATATTAGTATCTAAGCTAACTAATGCAAACTGGATACCTTGGCTCTGAACCCAAACGTATCTCACTACCTACACACCCATATCGAAACTCAAACTCAATACCTTGAGTATCGACCAAATACCTTGACATTACCTTGGTATCCCAAGGTAATTCAAATCCCCATACATATAGCTAATATATAGCTATCTTCCCATACTAAACTATATGCTAACCATAACTAATTATTAAATACTATAATTACTAACATATATTATATACTAATACATACTTACTAACTTAACATATAATACCCATAATATACATATATGCATATAGTACAATTGTTACTAGACTAACTATTATCCATATCTAACTAACTATTTAAACTAACAACTGCATTTAACTAACCTTAACACTAAACACTACTAGTTATATATACTAACCACTAACCAACTGAACTATTAACCATCTTAACTCATTCCTTAACCCCTGAACCTAATCTTACTGATGAACAACCGAACCCACTAGCTAACTGATACCTGAAACTCCATGTGTCTTGATGCAACTATTGAACCCTTGCTTACCTTGTACCTATGCTGAACTGTACTGCAACATGCTTCATGTGCTGTGCAGTTGCTCTCGATGATGCATACTGCCTGCTGTATGCTCCCCCTTGCTGTGATAACTCTGTTGCTCAGTGCATTGGTGGGAAACTGCTGAATGCAGTTTGTTGTTGCAGTACTGGAGCTCCCCTTATTATGCCTTTGCTGCAACTATATTGTAGGGCCTCAGTTTGCACACTACCTGCTGCTATGTCTCGAGCTGCTCACTGCAGCTGAAGCTCCTTACTATTCTGCGGTTGGATCTAGCTGCACATTGCCATGGTTTGTAGTGCCAGCAGTCACTGTACTTGCTCGATTTGAAACTGTCATTGCTCCTCAATGCTCCTGGCTGCAGAACTGTGTATGAGCTGCACACATTGCTCTCCATCTATTTGCTGCATTTGATGAAGTTGTGCACGACTCCCTGCTGCAAGTTGATGCATTAAATCCATACTTGCTGATACTGCACAGGGAGGTCGATGAATTAAACTGCACGAGTTGCTCTCCCTCTGCTAAAACATGTTGAAGTTGGCCACTACCCGATCACTCACTCACACTGCTCACTCACTACCACAAACACATAACTCACAATACTACACACACACGTACACACTTATAGATATATCACTCACTTACATATATACATATATACATATATATATATATATATATATATATATATATATATATATATATATATATATATATATATATATATAAATATACACACTCATACATATATATACTCAACATACATATATATACATATAGATATATATACACTCATACATATAGATATAGTATCTCATATATACTATACACATAGGCACATAGCTATATACACTTATGTATACTATATACTATAGGTACATAAATAATACATATATATCATACACAATATCTTATATATATATATATATAGACAAGTCACAAGGAATTGAGGGGCAATAGAACAAACACGTGGAGTGCACCACATCCGTATCACACTCATTCTATGATACGCTTGCGATACGGCTCCACCACACAACCAAACGCATCCTGAAGGATACGAGCAAGTCTAGAATACTAATTATTAATAATATGAATAATTATCAACTACGTGTCTGCGTCAAGATTTGACATGCACAAATTCCGGTGTCGAAGAAAAACCCCCAAAAGTAATCAGTATCGCCAAATTGACGGGATACAGCCTACACGTATCCAATTATGGATACGACACTAGTCACAAACAATCAAACACATGCTAATTTGATCTAATTGACCAATTAACAAACACAACATGTGCCAATCTCAGAATTCTCCCAAAATTAACACAAAAATACCCATAACATCCTCCATCGGCCTCCTATGAACATAATTCCAATTCCTATGGGTAGCCTATTCATGTGGGGTTATTTCTTTTGGTTAAATCTCAGATTTAGAACCTAATAAAAGAGAAAAAATTGAAATGTACCAATTGGGAGATGGATTCCCAATAAAAAATCCCCAAATAATGAATGTAGCATCCTCCTTATAGATCTTGGCTCCTCCTTGTAGATCATTACTTTTTTCTTGTAGATCCTTGTTGTAGTAGCCTCCAATGATGAATAGGGAAAGAATTTGAGAAAAAAAATGATGAGAGAATGGTGAGGGAATAAAGAAATTGGATAGGGGAAAATTTCTGCATCTATTTGGAAATAGAAAATGAGAAGAGAGACACTCTCCCTCCTCCTAAAGGTGGCCGGCCCTAGCCCCTCTCCCAAGCAAGTATGAAATATCCAATTTACCCCTTGGGGCCTCTCATGAAGAAATTAATTAAGGATAAAAGGTTCTAGTCTAATGGTTTCACTAATTAATTAACCCTCCTAATGAATGGACCTAATTAATAGGCTCAATCTAAACTAAAATAAATTGTTGGGTTCATGCATCTAACTCACTAGTTAGGTCCACTACACAAGTCCAATATAATCTAGCATTTAACAGTCAATAATAATACAACAAATAAATAATCACACATGCACAATATTTAATATAATACTCCTAAAATAAAAATACCTATGCTAAATTACCAAACTACCCTTGGTTGAAAATATGAGGGTGACACTTACTAGAGGAGGGATAGTGCATGTTAGTGACACTTGTAGATCATGCCCTGTAGTTGTTTGTGGTAGAGAGTTGAGAGCTCAACTTTTGGTTTTTCCTATGCCAAATTTTGGTGTGGTTCTTGGTATGGACTGGTTGAGCCAGTATCATGCTACTCTGGATGGCCATAGAGGTAGTGTCAAATTCAGACCACTAGGGCAACAAGAGTTTGAGTTCTGTAGAGAGCCTTCATTTAGGGATGGCCAATCAACTAATGGAACTCAAATGGCGATATAGGAGGTATCGTATCCATCGATCATACCAAGATGTGTTTCCGGAGGAGCTGCCAGGATTACCACCGACAGGGAGAGAGTTTACTATAGAGCTGATCTTGGGAACCGAACCAATCTTTTCCTATGTGTATCGGCTAGCACCGAAGGAGTTAAATGAACTGAAGACCTAGATAGATGAGATTTTGGACAAGGGGATGCTCCAAGTTAGTGCTTCACCATGGGGATCCCCAGTATTATTTGTGCCAAAGAAGAATGGATCGGTATGTTTGTGTATTGACTACAGGAGGTTGAATGCAGCGACGATGAAAAATAAGTATCCTCTACCATGTATTGACGACTTATTTGATTATCTATATGGCGCACGGGTGTTCTCAAAGATTTATCTCAGGTCCGGCTACCACCAGATAAAGGTTCAGAAGAAGGATATTCTGAAGACAACCTTCCGGATGAGATATGGACACTACGAGTTTCGTGTGATGCCGTTTGGTTTAACCAACGTGCCAACTGTGTTCATGAACCTTATGAATAAGGTTTTCCACCAATGCTTGGATAAGTTCGTGGGGGTACTTATTGATGATATATTGGTGTACTCTAAGAGTCACGAAGAGCATGAGGAACATCTCAGGACCGTACTGGAGACATTGAGGAGAGAGAGGCTTTATGCCAAACTCAGCAAGTGTGAGTTTTATTTGGGCAATGTATCTTTTCTTGCTCACATAATTTTTGGATATCGACTATCAGTTGTCCCGGAGAAGATTGTCGCAGTTGAGACGTGGCATGCCCCTACGTCTATTATGGAGGTGAGGAGTTTCCTCGGACTTGCCGAATACTATCGGAGGTTCGAAAAAAACTTTTTGAGGATTGCTGAGCCTATGACGTGGTTGGCGCGTAAGGATAGCTGAGCCTACGATGCGGTTGACGCATAAGGATCAGGAGTTTATTTGGACTGAGGAGTGTCAGACTGCATTTGATAAGCTGAAGAAGAGTCTACCGACTGCACCTATCTTTACTCTTCCCACTGGATCTGGAGTCTTTGTGATTTACAGTGATGTATTAGGGAGAGGATTAGGATGTGTTCTGATGCAGCATGGCAAGGTTGTAGCATACGCATCAAGGCAGCTGAGGAATCATGAGAAGAACTATCCGACGCACGACCTGGAGTTAGCTGCAGTGATATTTGCACTGAAGCTTTGGAGGCACTACTTATATGGGGAGTGATTCAAGATATTTACTGATCACAAGAGACTGAAATACGTCTTTACCTAGAAGAAGCTGAACATGAGGCAAAGACGTTGGCTTGAGCTGATGAAGGACTTCAAGATTGAGTTACAGTACCATCCAGGCAAGGCTAACGTAATGGCTGATGCGTTGAGTCAGAAGCCTATGACATATTTCTTGACTACTCAAAGGGAGATATTAGAGAATTTGCATGAGCTTGGTATTGAGGTTATCTTTCCCGGAGAAGACGGACAGTTGTCTAGTCTTCAGATGCAGTCATCATTGGTTGAGAGGATTAAGACAACCTTACCTACAGATGCTCGAATTTGGAGACTTCGGGAGAGGACAGAGGCTAGAGAGCAAACATGATTTAGGATTCATGCTGATGGAACATTGAGATATGGATATCGTCTATATGTTCCAAACGGAGAGCTGCGATATGAGTTGATGGAGGAAGCTCATAACTCAATATATTATATTCATCCTGGAGGAACCAAAATGTATCGAGACTTGCGACAGTATTATTGGTGGCATGGGATGAAGAGGGAGATAGTCCGCTTTGTTGCTAAGTTCTTGGTGTGTCCGCAAGTTAAGGCTAAGCATCACAGGACCGCAGGGTTGTTGCAGCCACTTCCGATTTCCGACTGGAAATGAGAGCACATTATCATAGACTTTGTTATGGAATTCCTGAGGAGTCCTAGTGGCCGAGATACAATGTGAGTGATTGTGGATAGACTCACCAAATCAGCACATTTTATACCATTTTGAGTTGGCCAGTCTACAAAGGTATTAACCGACTTTTATATGAGGCAGATCATAAAATTGCACGATGTACCATTAAGCATTGTGTCCGATTGAAACTCGAGATTCATATCACATTTTTGGAGGAGTATGTAGGAGAGCTTAGGACTCGTCTGAAGTTCAGTATGGCTTATCACCCACAGATCGAAGGACAGTCAGAGCGTACTATTCAGACATGGAGGATATGTTACGGGCATGTATGTTAGATTTTAGAGGGTCATGGGATGATCACTTGCATCTTGTAGAGTTTTCTTACAATAATAGCTATCAAGCGAGCATTTAGATGGCTCTGTTTGAATCATTGTATGGTAGGAAGTGCAGGTCCCTTGTTTGTTGGAGTGACAGGGAGAGCATCAGATATTGGGACCAGAGTTGGTAGTTAGCACAGTGAAGAAGGTGAAGATGATTCAGAGTCACCTTCGTGCAGCTCAGGACAGACAAAAGCAGTGGACAGATCTTCATCGCCGACCTTTGGAGTTTAAGGAAGGTAACCATGTTTTCTTGAAGTCACACCGACTAGAGGCACATTCCTCTTTGGAGGGCGAGACAAGTTGAGTCCAAGGTATATTGGACGATTTGATGTATTGGAGCAGATTGGAGAGGTTGCATACAGATTATCCTTGCCACCATCACTTGAGGGAGTGCATGACGTATTCCATATATTGTAGCTGAGAAGATATATGGCAGATAGCAGTCATATTTTGGATCACTCTGAGATTGCAGTTGGACCCAGCTTGTCATATCAGGAGCAGCTTATAGAGATTCTAGACCGCAGAGTGAAGGTCTTAAGGAACCAGTCGATTCCCTTAGTTTGTGTGTCGTGGAAGCATCACTCACTGTAGAAGCATAGAAATGATGCAGCCATGCGACCAACGTCCATTGACCCCCAAATAAAAAATAGATGGATCGCACGGACACCATACGACCCAGAAAAGGAACACCCATGCGGTTCAAACAAGCGGCCTAATAACTGGCCGTAGGATGACCTGACATAATGTCCTGACAACTAATATGGGGTCTAACACAGAATCCTGACAAAAAGAATTTTTCTGATCGCCTCGAAGGACGAGAACACACTAAGAGATAGAAGTCCCAAGGATGGTGCAGAGCCACGTAGACAACCCAACAAAAATATCCTATACATCTCTGGCCTATGCGTTCCAAACTCCATGTATCCCAAGCGACTCTGGCACATGCAGTCCATGCATCTCTGGCCCCGTGCGTGCCAAACTTCGCGTACCCCGTGCGTCTTTGGCCACGTGTCCCAGATTCCACGCCGAACAAGTCTTGTTGTTGCAACTGAGTGGTCCTCTCCAACCAAATAGCGGCCACGTGTCCATTTGACCAATTCGTGCCTACACGGTTGAGAACTGCCCAGATACTCAATAAACAATAAAATCTTAACAAATGTTCACATGGCAGCGCAGCCTGGATTCTCGTGCACAACTGTAGCACCCTTCCGTTGAGGGAGAACACGTGGCAAATCCCACTATCCATGTAGCCCAAAAATCCATGCAACCACAAATATAACTATAAATAGTAGGGTACCATACCCATGCAAGAGGCTGGCTATCTGGGAATCAACACTCAAGGGAGAGAGAAGAGCTTATGCACCGGATCATCCTCGGAGTATAGAGAGTTGCTACACACCTAACCCTCTATCGTCACCCCCTAGAAACCAAATTTGTACTTAGATTGTCTTCTAGGACTCTTCTTTGTACTTTTTTAATTTGTTAAATCAAATCCAGTTATCTCAGTTTTTGTTTTGAAATAAAATGCAAAAACGGTGGTGACTCCGCTGTGGACTTCCTTCTCCTCTGTTGAGAAGTCGGTGACGCAATCTGATGCGGCCAAGTTTGACTCAACACAAAAGATGCTGGTAGTCCGCTTTGACCAGCAAGTGTTTGAGTACATGCTCTCCAAGGATAGCGCGAGTCCTTCTCTGAGGCAAACAAAGTCCAAGAAGACCCGCGGGACGTGGGTAGCCAAGGTAATTGTGCCTCACCCAACTGCGGAGCATGCACTCCCCGTCTCTCTCCCAACCGCAGAAACTGCATATCATGCGGCCACTGTCTATATGGCATCCTCTTCTAGCCGAAATGGTGCTTCCCACTCGATGACCCATAGAATATGGGTGGCCAAGGCCGCTGTGCCCCACCCAACTGCGGAGCAGACGCTTTCAACCTCTCACTCTGTTGCCAAGGAGCATTAGAACCGTTAATACCGTATTTTTAGCGCAATGGCCCTACGGGGGACTGGTGCATCTTGTAAGTGCCTGTATATTTCTTATTTGGCTCGGTTAGATCATGTTCAGCACTAGCGTGATATGAGGATACTTATTATGCATTATTTCAGAGATAACCTTAAACTCCACAAAATAGCAAGCCGTACAAGTGATTGGCCGATATAAAAAAATGGACTTGGTTGTGATTGTATTATTCTATTAGTAGCCTAAAAAATGGACTATCATAGTGTGATGGTTAAACCTTTGTCCTTATTTGGTTGTAGGGTTAGGCCTTTGGCTAGGGTATGCCAAGGACCTAAGTTACGACACTGAACCTATGTATTTTTATATAATTATTTCTTGGATTTTTGTTTCTCTATTTCTTGCTTTCTTTGTGGTACTTGCTATTTGGGGTCTAACCCTACTGGTTTTGCTTGAACAGGTTTTGAGCTGGCACCCGAGGATCCAGCATACTATCTTCCAACTTATGGCGCGTACAAGGAACATGGTCGCAGAGGATAACGAGGGGGTCTTCTTCTTCCCTGCTTGTCGTTGTACATTTTCTTCTTCTAGCATTTATCCACCGTCACCTGTTAGTCGGCACATCTGAACATTAGCCTCCTTACATGATTGTATTAAATCTGACTGCAACTGATCATTGTCATATACTTTTGATACTCTGTCAGCTTCTTATTTTGCATAGCTGGTCTCTAGAATATTTTAAGAAAGCGTTTGGGATACCTTATTGCTTTATCATATATGCTCTATGTTTACTGTTTCTTGTTTGAATGATTGAGACATAGGAGTTCTTGACCATAGGAGACTTTATTATAGCATGCACCCCCTTTATCTTATTACAACCGTGATCGTCGTACGACGTATAGTACCTTGTACGGGGTAGCTAGCCATGACAGTCTTCGTATTTCGATACTAGGGCATGACAAGGTTTTAGTGATGGCCTATGCAGGTATGTTCTTTAGACTTGTGGGGTGTCATAGTCAATGGAGTCTTAATCAAATATGATCCTTCTTGAAATTTTGAATTCATCATCTTCGATACTCAGCTTAAAACTTTCCAGATTGATTGCTTTCTTGTTCCTTCTGGTCCTGTACTTGAGTGTTTCTTGTGCTATTCTTTACGGTTTCTCCTTCCCTCGATGCTGCAGCAACAAGAGAGGCAGAATTTTTAGTAGAACGAGATCCTGTAGAACCCCAACCAAAGATTCGAGTTGAGCCCACGATAAATAGGACAGAACAGCAGGCTCCCGGTATTCCCAAACCTCCCGTAGTGCCGGCAATACTGGATACCCCGACCTTGCTAGAGATTATTCGTGGATCTTTGGCTGCCCAACAATACCAGATGGTGGTTCAATAATAACAACAACAACAACAATATCAGCAACAACAGCTTCAGCAGTAGGAACAGAATGTCTTGTTGAACCAAGGGTTGCATACGGCCCTAGAACAAGACGAAAAACAGATTCTGGGGCATCTGTTAGATTTTGCAGACTGAACCCATATAATTTGATGGCACAGAGGATGTAATCACAGCAGATTATTGGCTCCAGGATATTGAGAATATTCTGGCAGAAGCTAAAGTTTTGGTCGAGGAACAGGTTGACCTGGTTCGCCTATAACTCCAAGATCTAGCAAGGGATTGGTGGGCCACGATAGAGGTATGATTGAGGTATCCTATTTTGTAGGATAATTTCAGGACCCGGTTTAGGGAAAAGTAATTTGGTATTGTGGCTCAGTGTGAGTTGCATCAAAGGTTCATTAACCTCAAGCAGGCTGGAAGGACAATAGACGGCTACGCGGTGGAGTTTTGCCGACTAAGCAGGTTTTCTCCAACCATGGTGGGAATATAGTTAGAGAGAACAATAAGGTTTCAGCAGGGCATTCACCTAAAAATCTTACACATGGTAAAGGTGCATGACTACCAGCCTTTTGAGGCAGTATTTATAACAGTCAAAAGGTTGAGCTTACTTCTAAAAGGATGGTATCAAGAACAAAGCAATGAGGGAGGACCAGTACCACGAACGTCAGCACCATCCCTTGGCATTCGTATCCATAACGTGACAAAGAGAAGGCCAATGACCTCGACAGTAATGGCACCAACTCGACAGCAGCAACCGAGGCAGCAGCAGCAACAGTAACAGCGACGGAAAGAACCGACAGGTTGTACCTATTGTGGAAAAGGAGGTCATACCCAGGATGTTTATCGGGCAGCTAACAGACTATGCTTGAGATATAGGAGCCCTGATCATATGCCTATTAATATAAAGGCTAGGAGGGCCAGTATAACAGTTTTTTGTATTACCAGCTCCAAGGACAATGCATCAAGGAGGACCAGCAGCAACAGTACGGCCCTTCACTCAGCGTCCGTTGCCGACACAGGCCCATCTTTATAGACAGCAATAATAATAGATTCAGCAGGGATAGCAATAATAACAGCAAGGAAGACAGCGACAGGGAGCTCAACAAGGCCAAGGGAAGGCACTCACCTTGTCTTTGGAGGAAGCTATGGCATCAGGCGACGTAGTGGTAGGTAATATTTCTGTTATAACCTTTTTTGTCATTGCTTTAATTGATTCTGGAGCTTCACACTCATTTATATCTTCACAATATACGATAAATATTGGATTGAAGTTTGAGACATTGCCAGAGAGGCTGAATATACTCACTGGCAATGGGATCGTAGAAGTTAGTAGGGTGTGCCTAGCATGTCCAGTAGTAGTATATGAGCATTTATTAGCTGCAAAGTTTATCGAGTTCCCTATGGGTAACTTTGACGTTATCTTAGATATGGACTGGTTGAGAGACAATCATGTAACGATAGACTCTCATGAGGGTAGAGTGTTGTTTAGAATTTTCGGTCTAGAAGAATTCGTCCTTATAAGAATAGCAAAAGACCAGCATTAGGGAGGAGTCGCAACAGTAGCAAAGGTAGAAGACCCGATACCCAAGATAGTTGAAGAATTTATGGATATCTTTCCCGACGAGCTTCCAGGATTATCCCCAATTAGAGAAGTAAAGTTTTGTATAGAGATGATTCCAGGAGAAGAACCAGTATCCCAGAAGGTATACCCATTGTCACCATCAGAACTTGATCAGTTATATCGACACGTATAAGAACTAAAGGCGAAGAAGTTTATTCGGACGAGTGGGTCATCGTAGAGAGCACCAGCTGTATTAGTGAAGAAGAATGATGGATCGACGTAGTTGTGTATGGATTGCAGGTGGTTTAATGTAGTGATCGTGAAGAATAAGTACCCATTACCCAGGATTGATGATTTGTTGGATTAATTAAGTGGAGCAAGAGTCTTCTCCAAGATAGATTTACGATCAGGATGTCATCTGGTGCTAGTTCAGGAGAAAGATATACCGAAGACAGCATTTAGGTCACGATATGGGCATTACGAATTCCTAGTTATGCCATTCGGACTGACTAATTCTCCAGCGGTATTAATGGATTTGATGAACCGTATCCTCATGCCATACTTGGACCAATTTATGGTAGTATTCATCGATGACATTCTTGTGTATTCTCGTAATGAGGAGGAGCATGAAGAATATCTCAAGATAGTACTACAAACTTTGAGGGAGCACCAGCTATATGCAAAACTTAATAAGTATAATTTTTGGCTGGATCACGTATCTTTTCTTGGACACATTATTTCTGGAGCAGGAGTGTCAGTTAATCCCAAGAAGGTAGATGTAGTAGAGAACTGACAAGTTCCAAAGACAGTTAGCAGAAGTGCGTAGTTTTCGAGGCTTGGCAGGATACTACAGAAGATTTGTGTCCGACTTTGCTAAGATCTCGGAACCTTTGACTCGGTTGACGCGCAAGAAAGTTAAATTTATGTGGTCAGCGAAATGTCATATAGCCTTTGAAGAGTTGAAGAAGAAGTTAATTTTTGCACCAATCATTACTCTTCCAGCAGGCTCTGAGGATTCATAGTGTATTATGATACATTTAGCAAAGGACTTGGATGTGTTTTGATGCAACAAGGGAAAGTGATAACATATGCTTCTCGGCAGCTCAGGAATCACGAGAAGAATTATCTAACTCATAATTTGGAGTTAGCAGCAGTAGTGTTCGCACTTAAGTTGTGGAGGCACTGCTTATATGGAGATCAAGTAAAAATATTCAGTAATCATAAGAGTTTAAAGTATGTATTCACGCAGAAGGACCTGAACATGTGGCAGAGAAGGTGGATAGAGTTGTTGAAAGACTATGACGTGGAACTTCAGTACCATACAGGCAAGGCTAATGTAGTAGCTGATGTACTTAGAAGAAGAGACGGCAAATTTATGTTAACTACTCAGAAGCATATTCTAGAGGACTTACGAGAGATGGGTATCGAGATAGTACTTCCACAGAGTATAGGAGTTCAGGCTAGCCTACAGATTTAGTCAACTTTGGTAGATAGAATCAAACTAGCTCAGGCAGGGGACCCGAAGATTCAAAATCTACGAGAAGAATGTGAGTCAGGTCTTCAGAATAAGTTGACAATATATGCGGATGGAATGCTAAGGTTTGGAAATCGTTTATGCATACCAAGCGGGGATATTCGGCAAGAAGTTATGACTGAAGCACACAGTTCCCAATATTTCATTCATCCAGGAGGCACAAAGATGTATCAAGATATCAAGCAATACTTTGATGGAACAGAATAAAGAGAAAAATAGCATACTATGTATCACGATGTCTGATATGTCAGCAAGTGAAGGCAGAATAACAGAGACTGGCAAAATTATTGCAGCCGCTTCCTATTCCAGAGTGAAAGTGGAAACACATCACGATGGACTTTGTGACCGGTTTACCGAGATCACCGACTGGTCGAGATGCAGTTTGGGTGATAGTGGATTGGCTCACAAAAGTGGCATATTTTCTCTCCTTGGGAGTGGAACAATCTACAAAGCAGTAGGCAAATTTGTATATGCGATAGGTTATGAGATAACATGGAGTGCCAGTAATCATAGTATTAGACCGAGATACAAGTTTTACTTCTTATTTATAGAGAATCTTGCACAAGAGATTGGGTACCAAGTTAAGATTCAGCACAACTTACCACCCCCAGACAGACGGACAATCAGAGAGAACTATCCAGACCTTGGAGGATATGCTACGAGCCTGTACCTTAGACATTTGTGGATCTTGGGAAAATTACCTTTACTTCGTGGAATTTTCGTATAACAATAGTTATCAGGACAGTATTCAGATCGCACCTTTTGAAGCACTGTATGGCAGGAAGTGTATATCACTGTTGGCTTGGGACGACATTAGTGAGCGGAAGATGTTTGTAAACCCCCTCACCCAAAATTAGGCCTACTTGGCTTAGATAGTGAAACTAGGGCTAGTTGAATCCAATTATAAATAGAACACGACACTTTATTTAATTATATAATATTTATATTACTTAGTGCGCCTTACCGTTGCTTCGATAATTGGAGCACTACGCTAGCCACTGCCTTCCTATAAACTTCACATCCTTGTCCTAAATATGCCCGCCTTCTATTCTTACCTTTGTGTAACTTATAATTATGCTCTCTTGTCCTACATTTTAGTCGCACGATATTCGTCACGGATGTTTATATTTAATTTTAAATAAATATGACTTTGTATCCTTGTGCGTTCCAATCGAAATTGGAGACACAATCTTGACCCGTTTCGTGCAACCCAATTTATGATAATATTCTATTCTGAGTCCTCTATGTCCATGACCCTTGTGTCCCACCTAATTTTATCTCCATGTACTTCTAATTAATTATAGAACACCCTGCGCATTAATTTTAATTAAATTAATCCAATTTCTATCTTTGTGCAATTTTCTAATTTTTGGGCACTTGTATGCAAAAAGGTATTAAGGTGCCCACACCATTGGACAATACATGAAGAAATCCATTTTTCCCTTTATATGAATTTTTTCATAATTTTTGGAATGTGCAACGTGCAACATCGTCCCCTTATTTAATCCTAGCCATTGCATTTAACCTATGTAAATTATAGTCTCCAACATCTCCATGTAAAGCCAAGGCCCAATTCCAAGAGGTGTTGACCAAGCCAAATTTTCTAGGTCAACACCAACCCAAATTTCCACATGTATAAATACAAACTTACCCTTTTCTTTATTCAATAAAACCCAAAACCAACCTATACCTAGCCGAATCACCCCTACCTCCTGTGCATCCCTACCCCGCCGGAGCAACGTCGGCCGCTGCCCTTGACTCGCCGGAGTACGACCCCGAGTCCACCCGCCTCTCCTTTACCTCCTCGTTCCGGAGCAACTCTCCTCGACCTCGACTTCCTCCTCCCCTTTCTCGGTCGGGTCCCCGACTCGCTGAACCGAGCAGCCGTTTATCGCCATCACCCACCGTGCTCCCATCGACTGGACCGGACCGAGCACCACCGCTCGTCCCTATCCCCGGCCACCCGACTACACCGAGCCTCGCTGCCCATCTCCTCCTCCTCGTCGACCGGATCTACTATCGACCCTCTCTTCTCCGGCCAACACCACCACACCACCGTACTCCGTTCTCCCTCAGCCTCCCTCGACATCTCCTCATCTTCCCCGGACGACCACAGAGCCCCTCTTCTCCGGCAATTCCCTGTCTAACCCGACGACATCCCCCGCTGTCATCTGCCACTACCGCCTCCCCTTCCTCCAGTCACCTCCCCGCCGAGCCGCTGAACCCGAGCAGCACAGCCGACGACCCTGGCTCGACTCTTCCTGCTTGAGCTCTTCCGGCAGCCTCGCCTTCATCATCACCATCACCTTCACCATCATCTTCACCATGATCACCACCACCACCATTATCACCACCACCACCACCACTCTACATCACCACCACCAGCCCTATCGACGAATAGCAGCCCGATGAACTTCCCCTCCACTTGAACTCAACCATGCACCACCACCGTTCACCTCCTTCCGAGGGTCGATCTCCATTCTGACCCTGCTGCCTCCTCCTTGTTCATCATCATAAACACCAATCATCATCATCGCCATCATCGTCATTATCATTATCATCGTCGTCGTAGTCGTAATCATCGCCATCATCGTAGTTATCATCATCGTCACCATCGTCATCGTCGTCATCATCGTCAACGTCAATCCCGTACACGCCCGCGCAGGTTCGTTCCTGCCCCTCCTCCTTCATTTATGTGATTGTATGTAAGTACGTATTAGTATTAGTATATGTATAGGTTTAATATGAATATTGGTATATATACATATATAAATATAGTATATATACTCAATTAATCTATATTTGGTATATGAGTATTGTTCAATTGACACATGTATATATTTAGTTATATATTTAGTATGTATATAATTGATATGTATATAATTATTAGTGGTTATATACGTATATTAATATTGGTGTACATATATATTATAAGTATTAATGATATATGCTAGATAATAATATGTAGATTTATATATATGAACGAGGTGACCCGAGTGTAAATACGGATACCCCGTAGTTGCATTGACCTAGGACGATGTGAAGTGTTAGAAGACTGCCATTATGTACACTGACGTACTGGCGAGCCGTATCATTTTGACTATCTATTTTGTACAGCAATTACAGACGCGACATCCGTACAACTAGACGCACACTTGACCCTAGTTGACCAGTGTCATACCTAGCGCACCCTCTGAGTTCAGTGTAATTAAGGTTGTGTATGTGCTAGTATAATGGCTGATGTTGTGTTGTATTATATATATGTATATAGGATATTGGATCGTTCTGCGCGACTTCGGGAGCAGGCTATTGGCACTACGCAGCTTTCTTGCCAGGCAAGTATACCTTGCCTTGTTGTACTGTTTAAATTCAGTTATTACTTTAGTTGCATGTTTATTGTTTTTATCTTATATAACTGTACACGTCCGAGAAAGACTCGGGTGCAGTCAACGAAGGCGTTGACGTTAGGGCTTGTGTCTGACCTAGTATCTAGTGGACCCACCTAAAGTCGTGGAGTTATCAGTATGACTCCCCTGGCCTTGACATATTTCTTATACGTGTTGTGAGTCTTATGTAGGGCACAAACTTGCATGTGCGGTTGACCACCTGTACATGTAGGTCTTGCGGTAGATAGGGAATAACTGCTATTAGTGATGCATGTTAGAAGACTTAGCAGTTATTAGTAGTCGGAGCATAGACTATTGTAGTACGGTGGTCCAATCCTTGTCCTTGTTTGGTTGTAAGGTTGGGCTATTGTTCTAACGATAGACTATGATCCAGAGTTACGACGTCGATACTTGCACTCCGTCTCGGTGTAGTAGCTAAAGCGTGTTATGGATACAACATGCATAGATTATTGGGCGGAGAGGACGACTAGTAGGCGTATGGGACACCCACCTCCTTTATACAGATATTGCGTTCTTCGGAGCGATACGAACGTATATATTTATGCAGATACCACGTTCTTCAGAGTATTGGACGTTACTTGGTGATTTTGCAGATATCACACTCTAGAGAACATTGGACATTATACAGATGCCATGCTCCTCGGAGCTGGACGTTATTATATTACAGAATGCCCTTGTTATGGGGGCATATGTGGCATATACTAGCCAGTCATCACTAGTGGTGAATTACGTCAGCATATGTCCAGCCTACACTTTCCCATACGCACAAAGTTGTCCTCAAATTGCATTCACTTAGATGGTTAGCACACCCCCTTTATTTATTCAGTATTTACTTTATTGGCATGCTTCTATGTATCTTGTTATGTCCCTCTGAGGACATGGTCCCTTTCCAGTTGTAGATGTTCATGAGTATTCGCAAGAGCACAGATCCAGACTTGCTACTTATATTTCGAGAAGGTCTTCTCTTTGAGCCTCGTAATTGTTAGTTGTTGTACTTATATTGTGTTTTCTTTTATATTCTAGTTCGGTAGTTGATTTGTTTTCATCCGACTATCATCTTTAGATACTTTATATTGAGATCTAGTTTCATAGATATTGGTTATTTATTTATATTTTATTTCTGTGGATGAGATTTTAGTTATGCCCGGTGACTTGTGACATATTTACCACTTGTGAATTATTGTTCATAATACAGCGTACACATGTGTTATGGATTCCATATATTGGAGTTGCCATACACACGCGACTGACATGCTTACGTGTCCTAGTCCTACGTATTTTGGGACTGGGGCATGACAATGTTAGGTCCTGAAATGATCACACAGACAGTAGAAGTTGTCAGGCATATCAGAGAGCAACTTCGGGTTGCGCAAGATCGGCATCATCTTCGGGCAGATCAGCATCGTAGACCTTTAGTATTTTGTGTCGACGATCACGTATTTTTTTGTATTTTGCCTACCTATAGAGTCATTAGATTCGGGGTTCGCGGAAAGCTTAGTCCGCGATATGTTGGGCCATTCGACATTCTCGATCGGGTAGGCGATGTGGCATATCTATCATGCCCCAGTCCTAAAATACGTAGGACCAGGTATACGTATACATGTCAGTTGTACGAACTAGTATAGAAACCCAATTTAATGGACTTAACCAGTCGTAATATGCTGTAAAATATAACTTCTCAATATCACAGGAAGGTAAAATCTAGTCTCATCCACAAAATATCACAGAATAGGAAACTGAATTAAATTAGTAAGTGTAATACCCCATATTTTCAAATATTATTTAATTAATTAGTTATTGAATTTATTTATATTATATCGTAGTTAATTAGAAATATGTTATTATCAATTTTTAATAATTAATCATTTAGAATTATTGTATAAAACTACTATTTTATTATAGGAGTATTTGCAAAAGAGGGATAGATTTATAGAAATTAATTTCAGGATACAAATATATTTTTCTGGATTTTTATACCTTAAATATATGCGTAATAATAAATAGTTATTGTTTATGATAATAATAATAATGTAAGTAATAATAATAATTATAGAAATAGTAATAATAATAAGTAATTGTTATAATAATAATAATAATAATAATAATAAATCCTAAATCTCTACCCTAACTAAACCTACCCGCTAAGCAAAATTAGCAGCAGCATGCCTAATCCCCCTTCACCCGCGCGTTCTTCCCCCCCCCCTCCCTCTAATCTCCTATATATATATATATATATATATATATATATATATATATATATATATATATATATACCATTGTTAAACCCTAACTTGTCGCTCACCTCCTCGACTCCGCTGCCGCCGCCGGAGGAGCCCAGGGCCGCCGCCGGCCATCGCCGCATCCCCACGTCCGCGTCACCGCGAGATTCTCGCGCAGATCTAGACAGCGACGAACCCCTGTTCCCGCGTTGATTCCTGCCTCCTCGCTCAACCAAATTCTGATTCGTCTTCGCCGGTATGATCCTAGGTAAAAATTGACGCCAAGTCTATGTATTAGTTTCCATCGTTCAGCGCTAAACCATAGGTAAAATCGACGCCAGGTCGAGGAAAAACTACGTCATTTAACTTCAGAAAAACTATTGTAACCACCCATGTTTAAGGACTCGTATCTCCCACCACAGAGATCCGAATTTAGTTTTTCTTCTTGTTATGCGAAGACCACCTAACCAAGATTAATTCCTGTAAATTATAATATTTTAAATATTGCTGTATGCTGAATTAAATCAGACTAAAAATCTCAAAAACCTACTTTTTCCAACTTCCAAAATTTGCGATACGGAGCGCGTCTCGCCAAACGGGACCCCCCATCGTGTACCAATTGCACCGAAAGGTGCACACGGTATACCCAGACGTGTGGGCTTTCGCAAAAACTGATACGGACGCGTGTGCGCGTCGGAATCACCCCGTATCCGTAAAAAGTCCATGTATCGCGACTTTTACAAAATATCGTACCAATTAGTGTACGCTCGTCAGAACACGACAAAATTTATGCCATTGGATTCGTGGTATCACTTTGGTCCTGTGGCCCAAGTTTTACGCGATTCTGAGTAGTTGACCAAGTCACCTATTTGCGGGCCCCACGGTTGACATTTTGGGCAAATTTATGTTCGACTTACCGGAATTCAAAATTGAACGTACCATTGAGTTTGTATTGACGTTTAAAATTGGTTTGACCTATAATTTGTCCCATTTAGAGACCTTTATCCTGGCACACTTTTCGGTGCAAGGTGGCCCACATGTAGAGCCCGCTTTGACCCAAAATTACTGTTTTGTCCCTGTGTCCAAATTGGACAAAAGGATAGTGTTTTCTAGCTATCTCGCTTATTCTAGGAACGTTGGTGATGTTTATTTCAGCATCCGAAGACGTTCGTTCTGAGGCCGTAGTTTCTGATCCTGTGTGCTTAATTCTTGGACGTTACACTTTGCAGCTTTCTTACCAGGCAAGATACCTTGCCAAATTATTTACAGTACTTTTGTATGCTATTTATATTTCTGTATATTCATTGCATTTCCGTATATTTATTGCTTGTGTAGTTTCTTTCAGTCATTACTATATATTAGATATGTTGACACACACTTGACACCTAGTATCATGAGAGGACAATCATTAGGCCTATGGGCTTTAACAACTCTGGTAAACCGTAGTATCTAGCGCTCACTACGGGAGTGTATCGTGTTGGTCGCTACCCCCGAGGTATGTCGATTTATGTAGAGTCGTGTTGGTTGCTACCCCTGAGGTATGTCAATTTTTGATGTTCTAGACGGGTGTGTGAGTTGTGAGGCTTAGATCGAGTAGCCTACCCTTGCCCATACGTCAAAAAATTGTCCTCATTTGCATTCATATAGATTGTATTGTATAGCATACTTATATATTTTCAAATATTATGCATGTTTATTGTATTCAAATTGGCATGCTTCTATGTATCTTATTACGTCCCTCTGAGGACCTGGTCCCTTTCCATGTATAGATGTTCATGACTATTCGCAGGAGCACGGATCAGGACTTACTATTTATCTCTTTCGATGAGTTCTTACCTTCTGAGCATCAGTGATTATCTCTAGCAATGGATCGCTTCGCTGATACACTTCTATCATCATCTTATTTATATTGGTGATTTATCCCTCTCCCTCATTTTAGTATTGATATAGTCATTGGTAGTGGATTTATCTCCACCCGACTATTAGTTTTGGATTATTTTGACTCATTATTCTAGTTTAGTTATTTTCTTTTTTTGACTTGTTGTGTGGATGAGATTTAGTATATCTGTGACTTGTGACCATTTATATATCACATGTGAGTTTATATTCATATTACAGCGTACGTATGTATTATGGTATCCATATATTGGAGTTGCCATATACAAACGGCTGGCATGCTTACGTATTCCTAGTCCTACGTATTTTGGGACTGGGTGTGACATATTTTTGTGGTGGCCCATGCAGGTCGAGAGCATATTATCTCGGTTACGTTACTGTACCGAGCAAGCCTGCACATAGGATTAGAATATAGGATCTCATCCACTTATTTAATCATCGTCCTTAATTTTATTTCGTATTCTCATTTGATTGCTTGCATTGCATCTTTCTTGATCCCTTCTCAATGTTAATCTTCTTTCGTGCTTGATAGGGGTTAGGAAGGTACCTTGTACCAGGTATATACACTATATTATTTAATTATACTATTATTTAAATCCTTGTAAGTTGGATAGTATGTCTCATAACCTAGTAACACATAGTCCTGTTGACTCATTAACGAAGTATAATGACACCAACTATAGGCTTGCATAAAAAGATAGTGTTTACCCAGACTGTAGAACTTAGAGGCCCATACATCCATTTGGTCGACTAGAGACCTTGACAAGGAGTTATTATGAAAACTGTAGAGGCACAACACCGATCTTCTTGGTGAACTTAGATTATTCTATACCTTCCTCCATCATAATCAAGCGTACTTATATTTTTACTACCTCGACTTATGCTGCTATTATAGCCTAGTTTTGCAAGCTTATTCTTTTATTGAGCTTGTTCATGACATATGTATTATTGGGGGCCCATACTAATACATTGTCTAAATCAGAATCGGTGTATTATGGTCTGATCAACCGTAGTGCACTTGGTTCGCTCTTTGTATCACTACTTTATGTGGATTGAGATATAGGAGACTCAACTTGTTAGACGAATATACTTGCCCTCTAGACTGGTCATAGCATATCATGTCAGGTACATAACTGTTCTGATGTGAACATGCGAATAGGAATTTACCAAAATAAGATTTCAATCCACAACTGCCTTGGCAACTCTCTCTCGAATTCTCTAATCCCTTTTGTCACGCCCCAGTCCCAAAAATACGTCAGACTAGGACACGTAAGCATCCCAGCCGCATGTATATGGTAACTCCAATATATGGAAACCATAACACATGTGTACGCTGTATAATGAACAATAAATTCACCAGTGGTATAATATCACAAGCCATAGGGTGCAATCTAAATATCATCTACGAAAATCAATATAAATAAATAACCAATATCTATGAAACTAGATCACAACATAAAGTATCTAATGCTAGTAGTCGGATGGAAACAAATCCACTACCGAACTAGAATATAAAATAAGCCAGGTAAATACAATATAAGTACAACATCTAACAATCACGAGGCTCGAAGAGAGGACTCCTCGGAACGTACGCAACCAGTCTGGATCTGTGTTCCTGCAAATACACATGAACAATACACCTAGAAAGGGACCAGGTCCTCAGAGGGACATAACAAGATACATAAAAGTATGCCATAAAGTAAATACTGTGAAAACTCTAAGGTGAACTAACCATCTAAGTGAAATGCAACTTGAGGACAACTTGAGTGTATGGGAAAGTGTAGGCTAGACATATGCTGACGTAATTTACCAATCGTGTCAACTGGCTAGTATATGCCACATATGCCCCCATACCAGGACACTGTAATATAATAACGTCCATACCGCTCCGAAGAACGGGGAATCTGCATAATATAATGTCCATACCGCTCAGAAGAACGGGGAATCTGAATAATATAACGTATATACCGCTCCGAAGAATGGGGAATCTGCATAGTATAGGGAATCTGAATAAAGGAAGTGGGTGTCCTATACGCCTACTAGTAGTCCTCTCCGCCCAATGATCTATGCGTGTTGTATCCACAACACGCTTCAGCCACCACGCCAAGGCGTCGTAACTCTGGCTCATAGTCTATCGTTAGAACAATAGCCCAACCTTACAACCAAACAAGGACAAGGATTAAACCATCGTACCACGATAGTCTATGCTCCAACTACTAATAACTGCTAAGTCTTCTAATATGCATTGCTAATAGCAGTTATTCCCTATCCGTCGCACGCCTACACGTACAGGTAGCCAACCGCATACGCAAGTCTGTGTCCTATATGAGACTCACAACACGTGTAAGAAATGTGTTAAGGCCTGGAGAGTCATACCGATAACTCCACAACTTTAGGTGGGTCTACTAGACACTAGGTCAGACACAAGTCCTAACGTCAACACATTCGTTGACTGCACCTGAGTCTCTCTCGGACGTGCATAATTTACAAATAAATAAATATGAAACTAAATAATAACTGAATTTAAACAGTACAACAAAGGCAAGGTATACTTGCCTGGCAAGAGAGCTGCGTAGCACCAATAACCTGCTCCAGAAGTCGCGTAGAACAATCCGATGGGTCCTATGTACATATAATATAATATAATACAATATCAGTCATTACACTATCACATGCACAACTATAAATACACTGGACTCAGAGGGTACGCTAGGGGTGACACGGGTCAACTAACACGGTGAGTTTGCGCGTTGAATTACGCGGGTGTCGCGTCTTCAAATACTGAGCATAATTAGACAGTCACATTAACACATTTATTGCCAGTACATCAATGTGCGCAAGGCAGTCAAGTCACAAGTTTTTAGGGTCAACATGGTCAAGGTAAACACGGAATGGTCCACAGTATCCTAGGGTCGCACAATACAATTACATGTCTAGTCATAACTATTACTTAGCATTTAATTGCATATATCCATATAATTATATAATAATAATACCAGTAAATTATATACATACCCATTTGACTATATACACTAAATATTTATATATATGCCAAGCTGAATAATATACGCGTACGGTACGTATACGTACACAAGTGGGGTTTACCGACTAAGGGTCCGATATCAGCTAACAGTCATAGAGCAATACTAATGTCCTACTGACCTGTACACAAGCACACACATAACAATATGATAGGTAGGGAATAAGTTCGTACCTCGGGGTACGTGCACAAAGATGACGGTGAGGTTGACGATGATGACGACGATGGTGACGGCTACGATGACGCCGACTATGATGTTGATAACGACGATGATGACAACGATGCCGATGATGGCGATGGTGATGATGACGATGTTGACGACGGTAACGATGATGATAACGTCGGTGATGACGATGATGATGGTGAAGGTGATGACGTTGGTGAAGGCGATAAAGTCGTGATGGTGGTGGTGGTGCATGGACTCGGCGAGGAGGATGGGGATGGAGGAGGGTGGTGGTGCACAGCGGCTGCTCGGCAGGGTGGCCAGAGATTGGCTTTGGACGGTGGTGGAGAGACTGGGGTGGTCGAGGCCAGTCGTCGAAAGGAGGTTGGCCGAGGGGTGAAAGTACATTGGTGGTTGTGGTGGAAAGGTATTGGTAGTGGCGGTCACGGTGGCGCTGGCCGTGGTTCAGGTGGTCACAGCTCAGGCGAGGCAGACGAGATGGAGGTGGGGGTTCAACGGAGAAGGAGGAGAGACTCGGAGGAGGCGTCGAGAGTTTAGGGTTCCTGAGGACGGCGGAGGAGGAAGAAGGAACAGGGAGGAGACGGGTTTTACGACGGTTTGGCGAGGCCGGCGGAGTCGAGGCAGGCGAGCGGCGGGTTCAGGCGGGTTCGAGGGAGAAGATGGCCGGACGGGGTGTCAAGGTAGGGATGAACAGGAAGTCAGAGATGAACAGGAAGTCGGTGGCCGGACTTGGCTGCTCCGGTGGGGGTCGGGGAAGAGGGTGATGTGAGGGAGAAGATGAATAGTAAAGTTGAGTTAGGGTTCTTGATGTAGGTGGAGGTGATGATGTTTAATGGGGATGGTGGGTTTTTACATGTGGGGAAGAGGTTGAAGTTGACCTCCTAGGGATTAGGGCCGGCCAAGTACACATGGGGATTGGGTTTGCCTTGGGAAAAGGGTTATGAGGGATTATATATATATATATATATATATATATATATAGGGGTGTGTGGTGATGATTGCTTTATTTAAAATGGGTGGCCATGATTCAACATGGAGAAAATACAAACAAAAAGGAGGAGAGAGAGAGAGAGGGTTGAACGGTCAAAGGGGAGAGGGTTAATTTCTTCATGGGTCTTGACCAATGGGATGGTGACACATCATTGCATTTTTGCAAATAAGTCTCCAACAATTGGAAAATTGTACAGAAAGTAGGTTTTTTGGATTTAATGAGAGAAAACACCATGTTTGGTGGGATGTATTGGATGAAAAGGATGTTTGGTGTTTAGGATGAAGCTTGAGGGTGTGAATGAGGGTTTGGTTTGGTGTTAGGTCTAATTTTGGGTCAAGTTGGTCCTTACATCAATTGAATTAAAATTAATGTAAGTGGTATTCTAAAATTTATTGGAAGTACATGAGATTAAAATAGGTGGGACAGAAGTATCATGGACATAGAAGACTCAGAGT
The DNA here is from genome assembly GCA_036927795.1 of Iris macrosiphon. NCBI lineage: Eukaryota > Viridiplantae > Streptophyta > Magnoliopsida > Asparagales > Iridaceae > Iris > Iris macrosiphon. The sequence goes on from JAYESA010000013.1 coordinate 124,162,593, forward strand.
AGAATATTATCATAAATTGGGTTGCACGAAACGGGTCAAGATTGTGTCTCCAATTTCGATTGGAACGCACAAGGATACAAAGTTAGAATTATCTAGAATTAAATAATAACGTTCGCGACGATTATTGTGCAACTAAAATGTAGCACAAGAGAGTATAATTATAAGTTACACCAAGGTCAGAATAGATGGCTGGCACGTCTAGGGCAAGAGTGTGAAATTTGTAGGTAGACAGTGGCTAGTGTAGTGCTCCAATTATCGAAGCAACGGTAAGGCACGCTAAGTAATATCAATATTGTATAATTAAATAAAATATCATATTCTATTTCTAATTGGATTCAAACTAACCCTAGTCTCATTAGCTAAGCCAAAATTAGACCTAATTTTTTGTGAGGGTGTTTACAATCTACCCAACTAAAAAAATAATTTCATCCTCGAAAATAGAATAAGGCATGGTCTGTTATACCTTCACGTACATAAGGCAAGCCAATCGCAATCTCTTTGTGATAATTAGATTTTTAATCAAACCTATCGCAATTTCTTCAAAAAAAATTAGATAATCACTGTTCAATTCAAAATTCAACCTGTTGTAATCTTCTTTCTCTTTTTCAAATCATCAACATCCAAATTTAAATTGGATCCATATAACATCTTCAAGAATTAAATAACGTACATCAATTATATACCATGAGCTCCAGCTATCACAATCTCTTTTAGAAAGCACTTCAAATCGAACATTACTCCTATCTTCAACTTAGGAATTTTTGTACTCCTCAACTCTTAAATTCAATTTACATCCTCGCTATTTCAAATAGGTAATTCCGCAATCAGCATTTAACTTTTAATTTAAGGCCTCAATTTATGAAATTTGAAATCTAATTCACCAATCTATATTTCTATATTTATCCTCAAAGTTTACATCGGTGATTCACTCTTCAAAATTTAAATCATATGCTCAAGTATAAATATTTGGTTCGCCATATCACAGTCTTTTAAAAATTCATTAATCCTCAGCATATTAATCATTCTTCTAAAATTCTCAAATTTAAATTGACTTGAACCTCTAAGTCTAATTTTTTTTTTATCACAATCTAAAAGAAGTTCCTCTCAAGTTGACAATGCAACTGCTACCCAACTTAGAGTTTACCCATCTATCACATAAGACTCTTTCATTTTAAGAAAACTTATTCCTCAAATTTACTTAATCATGTTACTCAATCCTCAAAATTTAAACACCAAATATATTATATATAATATACCCTTAATCAGTTATAAAAGGCAGTCATCTAGTAATGTGATTGGTCTATGGTGTATATCTAGTACTCTCTATATATCAACTTATACTAGGCACGAGGTTTCGTCTTTCCGAAATAAGGGAAGACGGAAAACATTAATGATGAGTTCAAGGGGGAGGTAATAGATTAGAAGTATGGGGATCAAGGCGTTTAAAGAATTCAAATGGAAATTGTCAAGGCAGTTGTGGATTGAAATCCTATTTTGGTAATTCCTATTCTCATGCTCGTATCAGTACAGTTATGTAACGGTTACGATATGCTCAGACATATCTAGAGGGCAAGTACATTCGTCTACTCTGTGTATTAGTTTCCATCGTTCAGCGCTAAACACTAGGTAAAAATTGACGCCAAGTCGAGAAAAAACCACGTCATTTAACTTCAGAAAAACTGTTGTAACCACCCCTGTTTAAGGACTCGTATCTCCCACAACAGAGATCCGAATTTAGTTTTTCTTCTTGCTATGCAAAGACCACCTAACCAATATTAATTTCTGCTAATTACACTATTTTAATTATTGTTGTATGCTGAATTCAATCAGACTAAAAATCCTAAAAACCTACTTTTTCCAACTTATAAAATTTGCGATACGGAGCACGCCCCGGCAAACCCGACCACCCCGTCGTGTACCAATTGCACCGAAAGGTGCGCACGGTATACCCAGACATGTGGGCTTTCGCGAAAACTGATTCGGACGCGTGTGCGCGTCGGAATCACCCTGTATCCGTAAAAAGTCCCCATATCACGACTTTTGCAAAATACTGCACCAATTAGTGTACGCTCGTCAGAACTTGACGAAATATGTGACATTGGATTTGTGGTATCACGTTGGTCCTGTGACCCAAGTTTTATGCAATTTTGTGATAATTTACCAAGTCGCCTATTTACGGACCCCACGGTTGACTTTTTGGGCAAATTTGTATACGACTCACCGGAATCCAAAATTGGACGTACCATTGAGTTCGTATTGACATTTAGAATTGGTTTGACCTATAATTTATCCCATTTAGAGACCTTTACTCTGGCACACTTTTCGGTGCAAGGTGGCCCACATGTGGAGCCCGCTTTGACCCAAAATTACCGTTTTGCCCCTGTGTCCAAATTGGAAGGAAGGGTAGTATTTTCTAGCTATCTTGCTTATTCAGGGAATGTTGATGATGTTTATTTCAGCATCCAGAGACATTAGTTCTGAGACCGTAGTTTCTGATCCTGTGTGCTTGACTCCTGGACGTTACACTTTGCAGTTTTCTTACCATGCAAGATACCTTGTCAAATTATTTACAGTATTTTTGCATGCTATTTATATTTTTGTATATTCATTGAATTTCCGTATATTTATTGCATGTGTAGTTTCTTTCAGTCATTACTATATATTAGATATGTTGACACACACTTGACACCTAGTATCATGAGAGGACAATCATTAGGCGTATGGGCTTTAACCACTCTGCTAAACCGTAGTATCTAGTTCGCACTACGGGAGTGTGTCGCGCTGGTCGCTACCCCCGAGGTATGTCGATTTCTGATGTTTTAGACGGGTGTGTGAGTTGTGAGGCTTAGATCGAGTAGCCTACCCTTACCGATACGTCGAAAAATTATTCTCATTTGCATTCATATAGATTGTCTTGTACAGCGTACTTATATATTTTCAAATATTATGCTTGTTTACTGTATTCAAATTGGCATGCTTCTATGTATCTTGTTCCGTCCCTCTGAGGACCTGGTCCCTTTTCAGGTGTAGATGTTCATGACTATTCGCAGGAGCACGGATCAGGACTTACTATTTATCTCTTCCGATGAGGTCTTACCTTCTGAGCATCAGTGATTATCTCTAGCGATGGATCGCTTCGCTGATACACTTCTATCATCATCTTATTTATATTGGTGATTTATCCCTCTCCCTCAATTTAGTATTGATATAGTCATTGGTAGTGGATTTGTCTCCACTCGACTATTAGTTTTGGATTATTTAGACTCATTATTCTAGTTTAGTTATTTCCTTTTTGTAACTTGTTGTGTGGATGAGATTTAGTATATTTGTGACTTGTGACCATTTATATACCACATGTGAGTTTATATTCATATTACAGCGTACGTGTATATTATGGTATCCATATATTGGAGTTGCCATATACATACGGCTGGCATGCTTACGTGTTTCTAGTTCTACGTATTTTGGGACTGGGGCGTGACAGTAAGTCTCAAAATCTACTACAAAAGAATATCTAGGGGAGAACAATCCACAAAAATGAGTACAAAAAAATACTGAAAGAATATAACTAACTGGGTGTCAACTAACTAGATAACGACACCCAAGACACTAAGCAACTGCCATCCATGAATAAATGCTCAAAGAAACTCATGTGGCTCCACCTCGAAGTCCTCATCTGCAAAATCTCTAACTCCGTAATTCATCGGGTATAAGTGTTCGTCGGGATCTGGAAAATGTACCAGGTCCTCAGAGGGACATAACAAGTACACAAGAAATTGACATGCATGAAAGTAAAACAGTAAACAATAAATAGGGTAACTAAACCATCTATGTGATATGCACTCAAGACATCTCTAATGGCGCATGAGGGGGGAGAAATAGAAGAACATTCGTCCCACCAGGCGCACCGAAGAACTCGTGAGTTACACAGTTGTACCATTTTCACAATACAATAAGAAATAAAAATTCCATATGCTCACTAGCAGATTCTCCCCTCCCAATAAACTATCTGAACCATATATGTAGTGCAGACAGAATGCAACGACATCAATAAAAATCTAGAACTCAAACTAATACCAATTACTAACACAAGACGCGAACTCACGTACCGATGGCCAATCAACATGCTAGTCCATGCACCCACTCACTTAGTGAACGTATTTGAAATAGTGTCAGGTCAGAAGATATCACGTATCTTCACAACATAATGGGTACGTCTGCTACTCTAAGCCGCATGCACACAGCTAACAAAATAAAAAGAGTTAGGCCTATGTAAACTGCATAATACAAACAAGCAAGGTGTATTTGCCTTTCAAGCCAAGCTGCGAGCACAATAATTCTGGTCTGGAGCCGTCCACAGGAATGTCTCGAACACCAACCAATTAATTATTACACTAATTAGACTCTTACTACAAAGTTATAATCAGGTTATTAACTAGTTCTTACTTCTACGTTGATTGCACATGTAAGTAACTACACGCCAAAATATTACTAACCATTAACATTGCCAAAAACTATTTTTAAATCATTAATTATTGAAACTATTAATTCAAGGTTTTATTAGAAAATAAAATTTTTAGTGATAGTGTCATCTCCTATAAATTCTATGAGTCCAAAACTAAGTAGAAATCAAAACTAGGTCATAACAGATTACCAACAAGTCAATAAAACCAAATTTAATAAATGGATAATTCTAAAATAATACTTAAAAATTAGAATTAAAATAATATAATATAATTTTAGATATAGAAAATATAGATTTTTAGTCGGGGTTTAAGTCTGAAATTATTGGGGTCAAGTTTTGTCAAAACTAGGTCAACTTGATACATAAAACACCTAGAATTCTAATTTTCTAAATAGAAATAAAAGTCTGAATAAATATAATAAAATCAGTAATAATTACAATAAATACTATTTATTTTATCTATACAAAAATAATTAGGTTTTAATATCTACAAGTTGATCCTATTAGGGTTGGCAACCAAACTTGTTAGTATGCATACAAAAGGGATGGTACATGGTTGTTGTGACATCATAGACATAAATTTTATATTTATTCAATAAAATTCAGAATACATATATTCTGGAAAAATAGTAATCCATCTTGAAAAATTAGGTTTTTCATCTACTATTAAGTCCTAACAAAGTCCAAGGGTCTCCAACATGCATACATCAAAACTAGGTCAACTAGGTGACTTTTTATGCATAAAAATTATTTAAATCAAAAAATAATATTTTCCCAAAAAATATATTAAAAACTAAATTTAATATAGGTTAATAATATCATATATTAATTATCTACAAAGTTTTAGAAGTGTTCGATGCGGGGTTTAGGAGAAAACATAAAACTATGTCACCATTTCCATTGTACATGTAATTTATTCCAAAATAATAATATTTTAATAATCTGGAATAAACAGTAAAAAAATGGAAAAAAATAATTTAAACATCATATTTCTATATTAATAACAAGGTTTAATCAAGGTTTCTACCTATGGGTGCATACATGCATTCATGGGTTCAATTCTTTACATACAAACCCTAAAATAAAACCCTACAATGAAGAACATAGCAATGGATTAAAAATACATATAAAATTATTTATTTATATATATACAAATATTTATTCATGCATTCATACACATTAAAGGGGTTGGAGCAAGAAGGAGACTTACTAGAGAGATAAGGATGAAGAACTACGGTTCTTAGATGGATGAGATGGCATCGTGTCCACGTGAAGTGGGAGGTCGGCCTTGGTGTTGAAGGTGGTGGCTATGGTGAGAAACTTAGGGTTTTGGATGAGAAGGAGATTAAGTTAGGGTTTTGGATGATAAGGAGAGACGAAGTATATATATATATATATATATATATATATATATATATATATATATATATATATATATATATATATATATATAGAGAGAGAGAGAGAGAGAGAGAGAGGAGGTCGCGGGTTTGGAGAGGAAAAGATGTACAAGCGGGTTTGGGGGGGTCGGTCAAGGGTTTGGGTAGGAGTATGATTAGTTTAAATTGTTTGATAATTAGGTTGTTAGTTATTTAAAAGTCAACAACTAATCAATTAATTAATTTGACAAAGATTTAATTTGATTTCATGAGATTAAAATAATAATAAATAAATAAATCCTTCAAAAGATGAGAGTGGCCTAAATTGGCATGGAGGAATTATAGATTGCTCTTTGAAAAATGTTGGAATGGAAAATAATCACAAATAAATTATTTATATAAAAATATCTAAATTTTAAACACAATAAATTACGGTTGTTACGCTAGTGACATTAATGCTGAATGGTCGAATTTTGTGTCACAAAAAGATCCTACGTGTAATGTCTCTCGTGTAGGCTACTTTCTACGAAGGACGATGTAGATTTTGGGATCGTCCAATGTCATTAATGTTCAAACTACGGTGAAGTATCCTAATACGACAACTATATTTAAATTAATTTTAAAATATTCTAAATAAACACAATAAATATAAAATACACACAAAATACCTATTTTTGGGTGAGGGATTTTACAACCTATCCACCTTAGAAAATTTTGTCCTCAAAATTAAGAATATGGCACGATCTAGAAAAACAATAATGTGATATGTAAAGTCCATACCTGAAGACTCGTGTAAGTGAGAAAAATGCTCTAAGATCGAATCCTCTCGCTCCAAAGTCGTTTCGTCCGGTGAATGATGCTTCCAAGAAACATGGACTAGTCGAATGGTCTTCCCCTTTAGCACCTTCGTTCTGCGGTCAAGAATCTCAACTAGTTGTTCCTCATAAGACAAACTCGGTCCTACAGTGATCTCTGAATAATCCAATACATGACTAAGGTCCCCCACATACCTTCTTAATTATGAGATATGGAACACGTCGTGGACACCCTCCAAGGTCTGCAGTAATGCTAGTCTGTAAGCAACCCCTCCAACACGCTCCAATGCGTCAAACGGTCCGATGTACCTCGGATTAAGCTTCCCTCAACCTCCAAATCTGATGGTTCCTCTATTAGGAGAGATCCTTAAGAACACATGATCTCCCGACTTGAACTCTAGGGGTCGACGGTGAGTATCTTTCCATTGCTTCTGTCTATCTTGTGCTACTCAAAGGTGACCTTAAATCTGTTTGACCTTCTCCACTGTGCGAGTCACCAACTCCGGTCTAAGTATATGTCTCTCAACCACATCACTCCAACATACTGGCGAACAATACTTTATTCCGTATAATGCTTCAAAAAGAGCCATTTGAATGCTTGCTTGGTAGCTATTATTATAAAAGAACCCTACCAAATGTAAGTGATCCTCCCTAGATTATCCAAAGTAAAGCATGCACGCTCTCAATATGTCCTCCAATGTCTGAATAGTACAATATGACTATCCATTTATCTGCGGGTGATAAGAAGTTCTAAACTTCAATCTAGTTCCTAGGCTCTCATGCATACTCCTCCAAAAGTGTGATGTGAACCTCGAATCTCTGTTAAAAACTATGCTGACTATTACTCCATGTTGTAGGCATATAATCTCCTTCATGTACATCTCTGCCAAAACATGTATAGATTTCCTAACTCTAAAGGGTAAGAAGTGTGATGCCTTAGTCAATATGTCCATAATCACCCAAACTGCATCTCGGCCAGCTGTACTCCTCGGAAAACCCGTAATGAAGTCCATGGTGATGTGCTCTCATTTCCATTCTGGGATTAGAAGTGGTTGGAGTAGTCCTGCTGATCTCTGATGTTCAGCCTTAACTTGCTGACACACTAAGAACTTTGCCACAAACCGTGCAATCTCTCTCTTTATCTCGTGCCACCAGTAATGCTGTCTCAAGTCTCTGTACATCTTTGTACCTCCCGGATGAATAGAGTATGCTAAACTGTGGGCCTCCGACATTAGATCCTTCCTAAGCTCTCCATTAGGAACATAGCGGCGATCCCCATACCTCAAAGTCCTATCTTCATGTATCCTCAGCCAAGTCTGTAACCTAGCCTCAGTCCCTTGTCTAAGCCTCTAAATATCGTATCAGTCGGCATAGCTGCCATAATACGCTCCACCAATGATGATTGTACTTGAAGGTTCATCAACTTTATGACTTCTCCTGGCATAACTACCTCTATGCCCGGATTCTCCAAATCATATAACAATTCTTTCTGTGTAGTCAAGAAGTACGCCATCGGCCTCCTAGTCAACACATCCGCTACTGCATTAGCCTTGCATGGATGGTACTGGAACTCAATATCAAAATATGCCATCAACTCGAGCCATCGTCTCTGTCTCTGATTCATATCCTTCTGAGTATAGCCATACTTTAAACTCTTATGATCTGTATAGATCTCCACAGTCTCTCTGTATAAATAGTGCCTCCAAAGCTTCAGAGCAAAGATTACTGCTGCAAGCTCCAAGTCATGAGTGGGGTAGTTCTTCTCATGGATCCTCAACTATCGAGAACCATATGCTACCACATTCCTGTGCTGCATCAAGACACAACCTAATCCTTTTCCAGAAGCATCGCTATAAATAACAAATCCTCCTGGTCCAGTAGGTATGGTCAAGATCGGTGTTGTAGTCAGGCATTTCTTTAACTCATCAAATGCCATCTGACACTCCTCTATCCAAATAAACTTTTGGTCATTGCGGGTAAACCTTATCATAGGCTCTGCAATCCTCGCAAAATTCTCCATAAACCTTCGGTAATATCCGACAAGTCCTAGAAAACTCCGCACCTCTGAGATGTCAGTTGGGGTCTGCCACATCTCTATTGCTGATATCTTAGCTGGATCCACTGATATACCTTCTCCTGAGATAACATGCCCAAGAAAAGAGACATAATCTAGGAGGAACTCACACTTGCTCAGCTTAGCATATAACTTCTGATGTCTCAATATTTCTAGCACTTTCCTCTGATGTTCCTCGTGATCCTTATGGATCTTCGAGTACACCAAGATGTCGTCGATGAATACGACCATAAACTGGTCCAAGTACTGATGAAATACTCTGTTCATTAAGTTTATAAACATAGTTGGTGCATTTGTCAATCCAAAGGGTATTACTAAGAACTCGTAGTGGCCATAGCGAGTCCTAAAAGTTGTCTTCTGAATATCATCGTGCCTCACCTTCACTTGATGGTATCCTAATCTCAGATCAATCTTAGAAAACATATGTACTTCTGTTAGTTGGTCGAACAAGTCGTCAATCCACGGCAGAGGATAATTATTCTTCATGGTCACTGCATTAAGGGATCTGTAGTCGATGCACATATGGACTGTTCCATCTTTCTTTGGCACGAACAACACTGGGGCTCCCCAAGGTGATGCACTTGGCCTGATGAATCCCTTGTCCTGCAACTCTTGCAACTATACCTTCAGCTCATTTAGCTCCCTCTTTGCTAGCCGATACACATTAGAAGATATCGACACTGATTTCGGTACTAACTCAATAGTGAACTCGACTTCTCTGTCCGATGGCAAACCCGGCAACTCGTTTGGAAAGACATCTGTAAACTCCTTAATAATCGGTGGCGGCGCAACTTCCATCGCCATCAAGATCCACCTAATTGGCCTACTCCCTTCTCTGTAGTTTCTCTTATAAACTCAAACTCTGGCTGACCTAGCGGCTTAAAGATTGCACAACCTTTATGGCAATCTAATACTGCATGATATTGGCTAAGCCAATCCATTTCCAACACTACGTCAAAATTTGGCATTGAAAAACCAAAAGTCGAGCTCTCATCTCCCGACCACAAACAATAACTGAACAAGTCCTACAGGTACTAGTTACAGGCACTATTCCTCCCCCGGTAAGAATCCTCCAACTCTTAGGCAAGGGTGAAGTAGCTATTCTATGCATTGCTACAAATCTAGATGATATGAATGAAAGAGTGGCCCCGGAATCAAATAAAACAGTGGCAGGTACTGATCCGACTAGAATAATACCTGTAATAGCCTCTCCTTCAGTATCTTCTCCTCCCTGATTCAGAGAAAACATATCTCCTTGCCTTTGAGCTCCTGTCTGCTATCTGGCTCTCTCAAACTGCACTGCCTGCGATGCCAATGGAGGTCCTCTCTGCTGACCTCCTAGTGTTGGTAAACGAGATAATCCTCCTCCTTGGTTGCTTTCTTCCGGTGCCGGTACTGTTGGCTTCTGCCCTCCCAATGGAACTATGGCTCTACGTTGCGGACAATCTTGAGCCTTATACTGTCCCACTCCTCAGATCAAGCAAGTCCCCAATTTTTTCCTGCACTCCTTTTGTAGGTGCCCCTTCTTGCCACAGAAATGGCAAGTCAAAGACTCTCTAAACTGGTAGGGTCTCATCCTTTGTTGTTACTGCTGTCCTATTGGTCGTCTGATAGGCCCTCCTTGTTGCATCTTTGTTGTTCCTTGCTGATTCCTCTGTTGATTTCCTTTTCCCCTGCTGATGGCCTCCTGAATTCTGGCCTCCGTTAATAATTCAGCGTAAGAGATCTGGGACTGTGAGCTGGTATAGTGTTGAAGCTCCTTAGCCATCCTGTGATAAAATCTCTTAGCTTTCTCCAAGTTATTGGGTATCAGAACGGTGCCATATCTACTGAGGCGGCTAAACTCTGAGTCATACTCATCGATCATCTTATTTTCCTGCTCTAGATGGAGAAACTGGTTGTATAATGCATCATTCACAGTGGCCGAAAAGTATTTCTTCTCAAAGTACTCCACAAATTGCTCCCAAGTCTGGTGTGTACCTAATTGGCGCTCCATCAATTCCCACTAGTGATGAGCGCTCCCTTCTAACTGAGTCCTAATGCCTGTCATTCATAAGTTCATAGGCAGTTGTGACGCCTCCAAAAGCTACCTGGTGCTGGTTATCCAAGTTGTGGTCTCCTCTAGACTTTTATTGCCTTTATATGGCTTGGGGTTCATTTGCATAAAATCCTTAACTGAACCAACACGCGCTTGTGAGACTGGAGCTAGTATCTGGGCTGGTGCGGGTGCTGGTACAACCATCCTCTCAAGTGCTACCAGGAATCCCTGCCTCATCTTGGCGGGTTCCTGCCTTTGCTCTGCCTCTTGCTGCCTCTGCTCGCAGCCAGTGCGGTAGCCTGTTGTCTCTGTTCCTGTATCACATCTGGAAGAATTGGAACATATGCGTCTGACCGTCCTGTGGTGCTGTTGGAGCTGGGGGATCTCCATTAGGCACTACAAGAGGAGCTGGTGGAACCGGATTGTCAATATGTCCGTCCGGTCCTGGAAGTCGAGGAGTCATCGATGCCTCTCCTGGTGATTGGCCATTGACCCCTGGAGACGTGTTGCCCCCGGTAGCGGCACGTCTGTTACGCAAATTTATCTCTCTGCGAGAGATGAACGAAAGATTAGGAAGAGTACATGAATCAAGCAGGATGCAAGCATTTATTCAAATAGAATGGATTGGAAGGAAGGTGAGTTATAGTCAAATGTGGATGAGACCTAAAACTCTAATCCTAAGTGTAGGCCCACTCGGTACAGTTACATAACCGAAACGGCTAACTAGACCTGCATGGGCCACAACTAAAAATATGTCACGTCCTAGTCCCAAAATACGTAGGACCAGGTATATGTACACATGCCAGTTGTACAAACAAGTATAGGAACCCAATTTAATTGACCTAACCAGTCGTAGTACGCTGTAAAATATAACTAAGTCTCAATATCACAGGCAGGTAAAATCTAGTCTCATCCACAAAATATCACAGAATAGAAAACTGAATGAAATAGGTAAGTCTCAGAATCCACTACAAAAGAATATCTAGTTGAGAACAATCCACAAAAATGAGTACAAAAGAATACTGAAAGAATACAACTAAGCGATAAAGAAATAGTATGGGTGTCAACTAACTAGATAACGACACTCAAGACACTAAGCAACTGCCATCCATGAATGAATGCTCAAAGAAACTCCTGTGGGTCTACCTCGAAGTCCTCGTCTGCAAAATCTCTAACTCTGTAATCCGTCGGGTATAAGTGCTCGTCGGGATCTGAAAAATATGACAGGTCCTCAGAGGGACATAACAAGTACACAAGAAATTGACATGCATGAAAGTAAAGCAGTAAACAATAAATAGGGTAACTAAACCATCTATGTGATATGCACTCGAGACATCTCTAATGGCGCATGAGGGGGAAGAAATATAAGAACAGTCATCCCACCAGGAGTTTCGAAGAACTCGGAGGTTACACAGTTGTACCATTTTTATAGTACAGTAAGAAACAGAAATCTCATACGCTCACTAACAGATTCTCTCCTCCCAATGAACTATCCGAATCTTATACGCAGTGTAGACAGAATAGAAAGATGTCAATAAAAATCTAGAAATCAAACTAACACCAACTACTAACACAAGAAGCAAACTCACGTACCGATGGCCAGTCAACAAGCCAGTCCACGCACCCACTCACTCAGTGAACGTGTTTAAAACAGTGTCAGGTCAGAAGATACCACGTATCTTCACAATCTAACGGGTACGTATGCTACTCTAAGATGCGTGCACACATCTAACAAAATAAAAAGAGCTAGGCATATATAAACTACACAATACAAACAAGCAAGGTGCGAGCACAACAATTCTGGTCCGGAGCTCTCCACAGGAACGTCTCGAACACCTACCAATTAATTATTACACTAATTAGACTCTTACTATAAAGTTATAATCAGGTTATTAACTAGTTCTTACTTCTAGGTTGATTGCATATGCAAGTAACTACACGCCAAAATATTACTAACCATTAACATTGCCAAAAACTATTTTTAAATTATTAATTATTAAAAAAATTAATTTAGGGATTTTATTAGAAAATAGAATTTTTAGTGATAGGGTCATCTCCTATAAATTCTATGATTCCAAAACTAAGTAGAAACCAAAACTAGGTCATAACAGGTTACCGACAAGTCAATAAAATCAATTTTTAATAAATGGATAATTCTGGAATAAAACTTAAAAATCAGAATTAAAATAACATAATATAATTTTAGATGTAGAAAATATAGATTTTTGGTTGGGGTTTACGTCTGAAATTGCTGGGGTCAATTTTTTTCAAAACTAGGTCAACTTGTTACATAAAACACCTACAATTCTAATTTTCTAAATAGAAATAAAAGTCTAAATAAATATGATAAAATCAATAATAATTAAATAAATACTATTTCTTTTATCTATACAAAAATAATTAGAATTTTATTATCTACAAGTTGATCCTATTGGGGTTGGCAACCAAACTTGCTAGTATGCATGCAAAAGGGGTGGTACATGGCTGTTGTGACATCATAGACATAAATTTTATATTTATTCAATAAATTTCAGAATATATATATTCTGAAAAAATAGTAATCTATCTAGAAAAGTTAGGTTTTCATCTACTATTAAGTCCTAACAAAGTCCAAGGGTCTCCAATATACATACATCAAAACTAGTCAAGTAGGTGACTTTTTATACATAAAAATCATTTAAATCAAAAAATAATATTTTCAGAAAAATATATTAAAAGCTAAATTTAATATAGGTTAATAACATCATATATTAATTATCTACAAAATTTTAGAAGGGTTCAATGCGGGGTTTAGGAGAAAACATAAAACTAGGTCACCTTTCCCATTATACATGCAATTTATTCCAAAAATAATAATAATTTAATAATCTAGAATAAACAGTAAAAATATAGAAAAAATAATAATTTAAACATCATATTTATATATTAATAACAAGGTTTAATCAAGGTTCCTACCTATGGGTGCATACATGCATTCATGGGTTCAATTTTTTACATGCAAACCCTAAAATAAAATCCTACAATGAAGAACATGGCAATGGATTGAAAACACATAAAATTATTCATTTAAATATATATAAATATTTATTCATGCATTCGTACACATTATAGAGTTTGGAGGAAGAATGAGACTTACTAGAGAGAGAAGGATGAAGAACTAGGTTCTTGGATGGAGGAGATGATGTTGTGTTCACGTGAAGGGGGGGTCGGCCTTAGTGTTGAAGGTGGCGGCTATGGTGAGAAAGTTAGGGTTTTGGATGAGAAGGAGATTAAGTTAAGGTTTTGGATGATAATGAGAGATGAAGTATATATATATATATATATATATATATATATATATATATATATATATATATATATATATATATATATAGAGAGAGAGAGAGAGAGGTAGAGGAGGTCGCGGGTTTGGAGAGGGGGAGATGTACGCACGGGTATGGGGGGTCGGTCAAGGGTTTGGGTGGAGTAGGATTAGTTTAAATTATTTTTTAATTAGGTTGTTAGTTATTTAAAATTTAACAACTAATCAATTAATTAGTTTAACAAAGATTTGATTTGATTCTATGGGATTAAAATAGTAATAAATAAATAAATAAATAAATCCTTCAAAAGAAGAAAGTGGCCTAAATTGGCATGCAGAAATTATGTGTTGCTATTTGAAAAAGGTTGGATTGAAAAATAATCAAAACTAAATTATTTATATAAAAATATCTAAATTTTGAACACAATAAACTACGGTTGTTACGCTAGTGCCACTAATGTTGAATGATCAAATTTTGTGTCACTTGAAGATCCTACGGGTATTGTCTCCCGTGTAGGCTACTTCCTACGAATGACGATGTAAATTTTGGGGTCGTCCTATGTCATTATTGTTCAAACTACGGTGAAGTATCATAATGCAACAACTGAATTTAAATTTATTTTAAAATATTCTAAATAAACACAATAAATATAGAATACACACAAAATACCTATTTTTGGGTGAGGGGTTTTACAATATCATCTTACCCTTGCACCTTCGTTGCGTGAGGTGCACGATGTATTTCATGTATCTCAGTTGCGTAGGTATGTCCCAAACACGAGTCATATCCTCGATTATTCTGAATTAGTCGTTGGTACCGAATTATCTTACGAGGAGCAACTTGTATCCATTCTGGATCGAAGAGAGAATGTACTCAAGAACCGAACTATTTCTCTTGTCCGAGTTGTCTGGGGACATCAAACTCTTGGCGAATCGACGTGGGAGCGCGAGGACGACATTTGGCCTCAGTACTCGCACATGTTCGATTCAGAAGGTATATTCTACCTTATGCCTTCGTATCTAGATTTCGTGACCAGGTGATCACCTATGTGTTGTGATGATATTGCTTTCATGTGTAGTTTTACTAGTATGATTTTATCGTGCTTGTCCTGACTTCTCTATCTTACTTGGATTCGAATTCCGAGAACATAATTTTTCTAAGGTGGATAGAAATGTCACTCCCCGTTTCCGATATACGTATTTTATTTTTAGCATGGTTGCATGTGCAAGGAGACTAGACCCATTCTTTGGTTTAACCTGGTTCATGGTTCATTTTGTGGGTTAGTTCAAGTCATGAGAACCCTTGGCTCAACCCTCAACCCTACGATATATAAGCCAACCTCTCCTTCTCTCACTTCATTACTTTATTTTCTTTCTCTCTTGTGTTTTCTCTCCCCTTTCCATAGGCAAGTACACCTTGCATGAGAAATGAAAAAACCCTCCATATTAATTGATTATTATGTTCTTTGCATGATTTTAGACACTTTTAGAACTTAGAGTTTTCAGATTTTGTGGATGGATTAGTGCAGATCTACATTTCTAACTTAGGATTTTTTGTGGGCTTCATGAGTTTTTTTTGTTTTGATCTATTTAATATGTATTTTTGAAAACCAGTTTTGCTACATGATAGAGCTTTCAGTTTTAAGTGTTTGACTTTTGGTTCACTTGATTTAAAATAAGAATTTTATGGTCGAAACAAATTTTTGGTTTTTGGAGCTTCCGCCATGGTCGAATTTGTTGTTGGAGAAGATGAAGTGCGCATGCGGCCAACATCATATGCGACATAGAGTGCTATGCGGCCTGAGTACTATGCGGCATGAACTATGTGCCGCGTATACTGACCAGCATGCGTTCATCTTGTTGGACACATGACTGCTTATTTTTACACAAGTGTCCTTGAGATTCTTGTGTTTTAACTCGTTAAACGAATGAGAAATTCGCTAAGTCGATTCATATGCGGCAAGCAAAGCATGCAGCCACCTTTCTTGGACGCATGACTCTGAACCGTTGGCACTTATTTTTATGACTTTATCCTTTCTCTGACACACTTTATTGCATTGTCACATCAGTCACATCAATCACTTTATGTCATATCACTGACACTTCATTTATTGGCCGTCACTTCAACACTTATCCCAAGGAGTAGACTTTAACCCTGAGCATGCGACCCTGACTTCATATGCGGCAAAGTGGTCCATGCGGCCCAGACTTCATATGCGGTCAGGATTTTCAATGCGGCCTAGAGACATATGCGACCCTGACTTCATATGCGGCCTAGAGACCTTTGCGGCCCTGATTGTCTGATTGAATGCTTTTTATTCTTTTATGATTTATCATTGAGTTAATGCTAGTATTACGATTCTAAGAAAGAATGGATTTAGTAACCAGACATCGTGCAAGACATGACCATGAGCTAAAATTGGCTATAAACATGGCACGAGTTTAACTGAGATTTCAATATGAATAGAAGAAAAAAAATTGAAAGTATACGTGGGTTGAGTGAGAAATGAATAGAGAATGAAAGAAATTTATAGATATGAAAAAAAAGGCCGTTGTCATATGAATGTTACAAAAAAAAAAAAAAAAGTTGACAAGTGACCAGAAAAAAACCAACACAAAAAGTAACACAAAAAACTAACACAAAAAACCAAACCCAACTATACCAAAAGAAAAGAAAAATAAACCAAATCAAACCCTAAACATAAAACCCAAAAACAAACCCAAAACATAAAAACCAAAACAAACCGAAACAAACCGAAATCAAAAAATCCCAGAAAAATTTTCGTCAACTCAGTTAGCGAAAACTCAACAAATATATATTTTTTTGCACGCCACGTCAGCCTGCTGAATTTTCGTCAACTCGATTGGCGAAACAAATATATTTTTTCTGCCACGTCAGTCTGCTGAATTTTCGCCAATTGAGTTGACAAAAATATACGCATATGTTGGACAAATTTCAATTTAAAAATAATATGCCAATTTTTCGGATTCAATTTTTTCAAAACTTTTCTCGGTATAATTAATTAATATAAAAATATTATCGGTACAGTAAGTTTTCTGAAACATTTTTTTGTTCCAAATGGCCTTTTGGGGATATTATTATCCCATGAGAGAACACACGTAAATGTTGTAACAATGTTCTCCTGTGTAGAGCTAACATTTTTGTTTCCAAATCGTCTGTTGGAGGATATTACTATCAAATGAGATTAAAAAACATGATGTAAATGATGTAATAATGTTGTCCCAAGTGGTTGCGAAGATTTTTGCCCCATCAAAAGCTGCGGTACTTGAAAAATTATTGCAACATTTGTTTTACCGGTTCCAATATTGAAGAAAACATTTATACATGAAATCAAACACCATGCCCGTAACTGCTACAACAAAGATCCACATCCACAAAAAGGATGGTCACAGCTACAACTGGACAAGCTGACTAATCACACACGATGGGTACAAGTCAAATAACAAGTACCATTTGTCCAAAGCTTAATAACGAGTCGCAGACATTAAGGATACATGTAACCTTTACCTTAGGGTGGAAGTACATTACAAGCAAGCAGTATATGAATCTGATTTTGATCCAGGCAAACCTTAGGCACAAAACACTTGAGAGTAAATAATACTAAGATCAAAGTTGTTTAGCGTACATTTATGTCACCGGACCACTGGTAACCGCCCATTTGCTGAAGAAGTTTGCTCAGCCTTGCTTGCTTCACAGCCCACTGCTCCACTAGCTTTTGTTCATTCACCTCAGCATCCCTCCTCAGTGCTGAAATCTGTTCTTGGTAGACTACACCGATCCTATCAAATGTCATGACCTGTTCCTCTTGGAGTGCCCTTATCTTAGACTCTATCTCTTCAATCTTCTCCCTCCTCTTGCAGGCCTTCTCTGATTCAAGTTGCAACTCTACCCTCCTTAGCCTCCACGAAGTTTCTTTCTTATGTTCAACCAATATGCGATGTCCTTCCTCCAAATCTCTGCAACACTCCATAAGCTCGACAACCAACCTGTTGTCATCAGCAGGCGCACCAGAGATCATCCTAGAGCCAGTATCTGATCCTCCTCTATTTTGTAAAAGAGAAGGGGCCGCAGGTGCAACAGAAGGGGAGAGGGTGAGCGTGACAGAAGGAGAGGGCAGTCGAACTGACCTTGGGCTACAGGAATTTGAAATCCATAAGGGAAACAATGGCGTCGCCATGAGATATTTTGTATTGTGCTCTTCTCTAAGTAGTTTCTCTGCAAAACTCTCAAGGATATGGTCGTACTTCCTTGGCTCAATGGGTTCAATGTTGCCGCCACCCTTCTGTTCTTGTCTCCGTTTCTTCTCCTTGAGGACTTCCCACCACTTGCCAAGCCTTTTAGCAGTGCGGCCTGGGACCTCAGCAGCAATTTTCTTCCACTTGTTCCCGTGCTTGGCTTGAAGCTGGATCACAAGTGACTTCTCCTCGTCAGTAAGTGATCCCTTCTTAATGCTAGGGTTGAGGTAGTTCTTCCACCTTTCCAAGCAAGATTTTGGATCTCTGTGAAGAGGCACATTCATTCGCTGGGAGACAAGGTTCCATTCTCGAGGACCATAATGTTTTACATATGCATGTAGAAGGGCATCTTCTTCAGAACTCCAGCGTTGTCTCTCCTTCATTTGCAAAAAGCTTCGTCCATTTTACAAGGCTCTTCATAATGGGGCCTGAAAGTGTCAAAAGACACGACCAACAAGAAAATAATAAACACTTATAAATCAATGTGAAGCAACATGCTCATGCTGAAATGGAAATACGATATAGAGGATTTCAATTTTAGTGCCTTTTTTTAAAAAAAAAAGAAGAAAAGAGAATAAGTATTAATAATAATTGATCAAGGTTTGCATGTTCAAACTCGGCTCATTTAGATTGATCAAGGTTGTAAGAAGATGTTCAAGCTCGGCTCCTTTTTGCACACTAGTCGAGCTCGATATGAGCTTGAGTCCTGGTATTCTTTTTTGTAGCAAGTTTTATTAAAAATACACAAAATGAAGGTAAAGAAAAATAATGGGACAAAAACAAAAAATTGAAATGACCAATAAGAAGTAGAACTCTCACCGAGAAGAAATTGGGAGAAAGTTTAGACCTTTGGTGTTTTGTTTATGCATTTGGAAGAGATGAAGGATGAAAATAATAGAGAAAAATTAGGATGCCGACTTGTAACCTATCAAGCCTTATCAACTCATAACCGAGTTGACCCGAGTACTCTTCAAGCTTATCAAGTTGAGCTTGTTCACGAGCTCTCGAGCCGAGCTTCTCATGTTCAAGCTCGTCTCGTTTAGGAAATCAAGCTCAATACTTTGAGCAAGCTCGGTCGTTAAGGAAACCGAGTCTGCGAAGCTGCTCTATTCATTTGCAGCCATAATGATAAGTGAAAAAACATATACCAAAAATAAAATAAAAATATGAAGAAAATCCGATGGTTGAAGTTAAAAAAAACGAGATAGTTTTGCAAAGAATATTCCTTACAAAATGCTAGAATATAGATGTATTGAAGTAAAACAAAAATGGGGGATCCCAACTTTACTCTCCCACTCCCTTAATCAGTTCATTTTCACATGTATTTTGCTTTAATACATCCAAGTACATATGCTTTTCACAGAAAATTTCTTGCAAAATCGTCTCAATTTTCTTTTTCAAATTTCAACCAGTTTTAGTTGACAATTTCAAATATTAAAGAATGATAAATGATTATTAAGTGATCATCATTTCCTCAATCATGATCATCATTTCCTCAATCATGAGTCCCATCCTCGAGTTCAGCGAGCCGCAACATGGGACTTAACTAACCACACAATTCTCTCACTCAAGGAAAACTGGAAAAAAAATTATTATTTCCGAAATTTTGTGATTTCAATTTTATTCCAGATTACCATAATGTCAGAAATGTCTCGGAATTCCCGCAATTTCAAAACAGCCATGAAAGAAAGAAGGATACAAAATTGTATTCGAATAATAAAAATATCTAATATTTTTTTAATGAGAAACTATCTTTTTTTCTAAAACCATTGAGGATTCAACTCACATTCCTACTCATCGTGATTTTGTCACTCTCAATAATAAGCTTTTGAAGTTGTCTTCGAAATAAATGATAAAATATGAAAATCATCATTGGCAAGTACTTTATTAATTTTTGGCAATACACGATTATGATGATTCAAAACATGGATGACAATAGAAGGATTTTTAGTATATTATGTAATTTTTTGACATGATTCTTCCAAAGTTTTAGAAATCTACAACAAATTATGCATTTAAGTCTCAACTATGAGATTTTTAAAATGACCCACTATCAAATTGGGGAATCATTGTTGTGTGCTAAATAATCATTTGAGTGTCTTATCCCACTCATCCCTCCCTAGTCCCTACACATGGCCCTTCATCATCTTCGGAGAACCTTGTTATAATCATTTGGATGTCTTATCCCATCCATCCATCCCTACATGATCCTTCACCATCTTCGGAGAACCTTGGTTCAAATCTGAGTCACATTTTTCTTCCTCGTCTTGTTTTTTTTTTACTTTGGTACAAACTTAACTTCATATTTAGCTATTTGCTGATGTTCGGTCTTCTGACAGGAACAAACACTTCTAATATATTATGCTTAGCTTGATACCATGAATATAGTGAGTGATATCAATCTAGACTTTGAGTACATCTGATCTTCATCCAAAACAAGTATCATGCAAGCTTTAAAATGTAGATATAGGCTTAATAACTCACCTAAATGCATGCTAATGTCTTCTCACATGATTAATGTTTTAACATATTCTTTATTTATTTATATATTCATTATGATAAATGTCACCAGAATACAAAGTAGCATATTCTTGCTCTCTTTCTTGGATAAGATGACACAATCACATGATACACACACTTAGCTCTATGCTTGTAATATGTTTAAATAATAATGCCATGCTTTGAAGTGTGTAAAAAAAGGGATTGAAATCGCATCGGAGAAAATGACAAAGTAGTTCCTGCATAAAAACAACTGAACAGATTTCTAAACAAGCCCACTGCTCGGATTTCCATTTTGCTCTCAAGAATCAGCTTCTCGTCTTCATTGAATTATATAAGAACCTTGTGTAATTCACTTGAAACTTGTTCTCTAGCTCCTATTTAACATATATAACATGTTAGAATAATCACAGTTAAGGTTTCATTATGTTTTACCATATATCTTGACACTCTTGAAGTTGACACTTGACATCGACAAGGGTATGTATTGATTCTTACATTGCACCTTACCTAGACTTGTTCCTGTGTTGAAATCTTGATTTGTTTGGTTCGAGTGTAATGCAGTGAACAGAGAAAACATGAGGGTTTAGGACATTGGGATTGGTCATAAGACCACAAACAGCAGCTTGTTGTCTGGATCGGCTAGCCAACATTTTCGATTATCTCGTGTTTGTGTGCTTGGATGTCTTTCTTGCTTGCACTGTAGCATCTAGTGGTTCTTGATGTGTATGGTCTTGTGACTGGATGGGTCAATAGTGAATATCACAGTGACCAGTTACGAACAATTAACAGTTATGGAAACAGTCAACTATTAACAGAACAATTTGAACAGTGAACAACTTGCTTGATTCGTGGAACCGTTTGTGCTTGGTCACGTGGTAGTGAGTCTTGCATGCATGGGAGAACAAGTCACTTGTCAACACTATTAGAATAATTGAAGTTGGGCCTACAGGCCATGAAGAGTGAACAAATACGTACATGCAGCACACTATATATCTTGTGACCGTGAGTACACGTGAACGATATAATATTTATTTAGCACAGTGATGTGGCAAGACTACGTCTGTGTCCTATATCTAGCCTATGCAGCCCGACTATATGCACAGGTCCTATATATACAGATGGCAAGGGAGAGTCTATGTTGCTAGTAGTCTCAAAATAATCGCATTTCATTCTAGCTAGAACATAGCACAGTTACTTGATGTTTACTTCATGTCCATACAAATTACCTTGGTATTGTCTTCCTGTAAATTTACTTTGTCTCATATTAACTGCTTAGTGTATACTTCATCTATGTTTTTAATATCCCTTAGTTCATACGCTCAGTTCTAAGTCCCTTGATCAGACTGTCTGCTATTTGATTCTTGGTTGGAACGTGACCTAACTCCAGTAGTCCACTGTCCAACTTCTCCTTGATGAAGAACCTATAGATCTCGATGTGTTTGGTCATGTCATGCTGCACTGGATTGTTGACGATACTGATGGTTGACTGGTTGTTACACCACAGCTTCATCTTGGCTCCTTGCTCCAGCTTTAGCTCCACCAACATACTCTTCAGCCATAGCAGCTCTGCAACTCCCAAGGCCATAGCTCTGTACTCCGCTTCAGCTGTCGATCTGGCCACCACTGACTGCTTCTTACTCCTCCAAGAGACCAAGTTGCCTCCTACAAATATGCAATAGCCCGAGGTAGACCTCCTGTCATCAGCACGGCTAGCCCAGTCAGAGTCACAGTAGCCCTCGATACTCACGTGATCATTCTTCCTGAATATCAGCCCCTTTCCGGGAGCACCCTTCAAGTATCTCAGAATCTAATACACTGCGTCCATATGACCCTTCCTTGGGTCATGCATGTAGCAGCTCACCACACTCACTGCAAAGCAGATATCAGGACGTGTGTAGCTCAAATAAATTAACTTGCCCACCAGTCTCTGGTATCTGTCCCGGTCAATTGGTTCTCCAGTCTTAACACCCAGCTTGAACCTCTGATTGATCGGCTTTGCTGCAGGTTTGCATCCCAACATCCCTTGTTTCTGTGAGAAAGTTCAGCGCATACTTTCTTTGAGAAAGAACAATCTCCTCTGCTTTTCGAGCAATCTCGATCCCAAGGAAGTACCGAAGAAAGCCAAGGTGCTTCACCTCGAACTCCTTGCCCAGCTTCCCCTTGAGTCGGACAATATCCTGCTCATCATCTCCCCACATACACCGCAAGCATGGTGATGTGGCCTCTACTACGACGAAAAAATACAGTGTGGTCAGCGTTGATCTGCCGATATCCCATCTCTATCATCGCCCTCCTGAATCTGTCAAACCACGCTCGAGGAGATTGCTTCAGTCCATAAAGGGACTTCTTCAACCTGCAGACATTGCCTACTGTCTTATCAGTACAGAATCCTAGTGGTATCTCCATGTACACCTCCACTAGATCTCCATGAAAAAACACATTCTTCACATCCAGTTAGTGTACCTTACATCCACTATTCGCTGCCAAAGAAATCAAG
This sequence comes from Iris macrosiphon, assembly GCA_036927795.1. Taxonomy (NCBI): domain Eukaryota; kingdom Viridiplantae; phylum Streptophyta; class Magnoliopsida; order Asparagales; family Iridaceae; genus Iris; species Iris macrosiphon. The sequence goes on from JAYESA010000013.1 coordinate 124,185,921, forward strand.
GTTCTGACGGTGCTCACCTTCGCCACTGGTGCAAAAGTCTCGTCGTAGTCAATATTGTACGCCTGAATGTATCCTTTTGCCACCAGTCGAGCCTTGTAGCGTTCAACCTGTCCATATGGGTTCTGCTTCACAGTAAAGACCTACTTGCATCCGACTGCCCTCCTGGCAGTTTTACCAGTTCCCAAGTGTGGTTCTTCTCAAGAGCCCCTAACTTCTCGTACATTGCCGCTTTCCACTTTGGATCGTTCTTGGCAATCTGTTAATTGTTAGGTACAGTAATACTATCCAAAGACGCAATGAATGTTCCATTAGAAGAAGAGATGTTATCATATGAAACAAAGTGAGCAAGGTCCCAACCATATCTATCAAGAGGATTTTTCGCATTGCTGCGAGTGGTGAGTGGTCCTCCGTACTGATAATAGTGTGGATAGGGATAGGAAGAATGATATCACCTGAAGGAAAATCTGGTGGTGGTGGTGGTGGTATGGGTCTCCGGAGTCGAGACGGACGCAGACAAGGGACTTGGTACTAGTAGGTAAGTAACTCTCCCTGAGCCATGGGGCTAACACCTCTCATCTCCTCCCCATGTTCCTCTTCACTCTCCTCATCAACCGTTCCTCCATGCCATACTCCTAAATCGATCACCACACTCTCACCAATCTCCCTCTCTCGCCTAATACTCTCAGTGTCAGGTGAGTTGCCCATGGATGAGGTTCCCTCCTGACGGTAGTATAGCTCAAGCTCCCTGAAGTTAACATCCATGCCCACAAACCTCTTCTTCTCTACTGGGCTCCAGCACACGTACCCCTTCTGAGTCGCCGAATAGCCCACGAAGACACTTGATTGCTCTAGGGTCAAGTTTTCCAACAGACGGCTTGTTGTCCTTCACAAAACATACGCAGCCAAACACCTACAGCAGGAGTATCCTACTATTATTTCCTTGCAATATCTCGCATGGGGACTTCCATCCCAGTACTTTCGAGGGTATCATGTTGATCAGTTAAACTGCTGTCAACACTATATGTCCCCACAGACTGTGGGACATTCATGGCAATCATCATGCTCCTTGCCACCTCCAGAAGGTGTATGTTCTTCCTTTCTGCCACTCCATTCTGTGTTGGTGTGTATGCACAGGTGGTCTGATGATGTATCCCTTGGGCTGACAGGTATTCTTCCAGTGTTTTGTTGGTATACATTGTCCCATTGTCAGACCTCAGTACCTTCACCACTGCTGACATGTTTATGAAAGTCCCGAAAACAGGCAAAAACATCTCTTATTCATCATCAAATACAGCCAGGTGACACGAGAGGAACAATCAGTAAAAAAATTGAAATACTTGTAACTATTCATAGTAGTTGTGGCACACGGCCCCAAACATCAGAATGTATAATATCAAAAACAGAAAAGCTCATATGGCCCGTATAAAAATATGAGCTCCTAGTAAGTTTGCCTAAATCACATGCATCACATACTAGTTTCTCCTTATTTGCTATCTCATAAATAGATGGATACAACCTACTCAAAATAACAAAAGAGGAGTGTCCCAACCGCTTGTGGTAGAGTATCAGTGTATCATCGGCACTCATCTTCGGTCCTCCCACTCCTGCCCTCTCTGCAACAGAAACCAATGTCGAATCTAGCCCTTCCTGATCCAGGTACCATAGTCCATCATACCAAGTGTCAGTCCCAAGTCTTCGTCCCGTCTTCTTCTCCTGGAGGATTATAGATATCAAAAGAGACAATGCATTTTAGTTGGAGGATTATAGAACTAATGGACAAAAGACTGACTGAAAAAAGAGCATGCAAAACATTGGATAATTTTACTGAACTTGTACAATCGACAGTACCCTTACCGACCACTGGCTGGAAAGTACCATCGACTGTTTGAATGATGTCCGTCGATGCTAGGTGAGTGTAGGAAGAGAACACACTAGCATTCCCTGTCACGTGTCGAGACACCCGAATCGACAATCCAGTCCGACGATCTAAGGGAAGACATAGATGCAAGGGCGAGTGAGTCGTCGGTGCCTTCCGATGGTTGGACATACATGGCAGTGTTGCCTCTGACGAAGAAAGAGGTGGACGCCTCCTCAGTCCCACTCCTCGTCTCCATCGCTTGACGCTCTATTTTTTCTCCTGAGTATCTCCAGCATGTCCAACAGTGCTTGATCCTCCTCAGTATAGGTGCCATCAGTTCCCTCCCTGCCTTCTGCTACCAGCAAGTTTGCCCGATAACCTCCTCGACCACCCCGTCGACCCCCTAGACCACGGCCACGTCCTCCAAACTGTTCACGTCCACCACCTGAATCTCCCTCCTTGGGTGGTTTAGTGAAAGCATACCTCAGATGGCCCACCTCCCCACAGTTGTAACACTGTCAGAGGTCTCCCTTAGGTCCTGTGCTGCCTGAATTGGCAACCGCCAGTGCTGACTTCACTTCAGGAGAACCACATGTCCCTGCCTGCAGCTTGATGCAAGTCTCCTGCTGGATCATGGCCGAGATAGCCTCCTCAAGTATAGGGATCTTTGGTGGGGCTAGTAGTAGTGCTGTCCTCTGAGCAAACACTGCGGCCAGCCTCTTAAAAAACTTCATCATCCTCTCCTACAGACATACATGTCTCTCCTTACACTTCGGACCCTCGCAGCTCGTCCGATCTGAGGAGTGATCGTAATCCAACCACAGACGCTCCAACTCCGTGGCATACTACTACACCGTCTTCTCTCCCTGTACAGAGTCGTCGATCTCCCCCTTGATCTGGACAACCCTCAAGTTATTTCCCACACCATCGTAGGTCCTCCTCAACTTCTCCCACACGTCATTTACCATCTCAAGGACACTGTGGCGGCGATCGACTGGACTAAAGAATTGAGGAGCCAAATGTATATCACCATATGAGTGGACTTCCACTCGTCGCGTCCTGCCGAGCTCTCATCCGGCTGTGTTTTCTCTCCTGACAAGAAACCCTCCAGGTTCTTCCCTGCGAGGGTTCTACTCACCCATCGTGACCAACTCAAATAGGTGGCCGGTCCATCAAGCTTCTGATCGATGGAGGAAAGCCTCCAACTTCGCCGGTGTTCGTGCCGCGCTCTCCCCAGCCGACAGTTTCATCAGCTTCATCAACGTTGCGACCTCCACAGGGTCCAACTTCTTGATGATCTTCTCCATCGATCATCCTCTTCTTCGATTACCTCACACCCGCCCCTCGATTCACGTTCGTCCTCTTTGTCCTCTCCTAGACCCGATTATACCTCTCCCCCATCGGATCTAGGCCTTCGATGTCAACGTCCGGAACGACCCGCGTAGAGGCCAAAAACTGCGACAAAAGGCTCATGCGGGCTCCGCAGGAGTCGCGGCTTCGCGGTGGTGTGACGGAGGTGTGACGGCGGCGACGACGGTGGTGGTAGGCGAGCGGTGCGATAGCGGTGGTGGCGGCTAGGGTTTGGCGGCTAGGATTTGTGGCGGTTAGGGTTAGGCGGCTAGGATTTGTGGCGGCTAGGATTTGTGCTCTGATACCATATATGCTCTGATACCATATAGAATATTTGGAGTTATATTATCATTATAATCTCTTGGCTATATATATATATATATATATATATATATACAACCCTCTGTCTTACATAAAACCACCTAATACATTCTAATATACCAACATCAATCCTATTCACTTTCCACAAAGAGGCATTAGTACGGATGGACCCGGGACGACCTAACGACATGTGCCTTGGTCCCCTTTGTCGCAATCATCTAGTCTGCACAATTCTAGGCCCCATAGATATTGCTTGGCAATATGATGCATCTGCCAATTCTACTGGTTGACTACAACATTTTTTATTACATCTATATGTTACATTTTAGTCACCAAAGCATGTCCATCTAGTTGTTTTCTCTTGGAAGGATTGGGGATATATATGTGAAAAAGAGAAAGAAGGTTTAATGGTGGTAAATAAATGGTACCTAGCTTAGAATAAGAGCTATTATGTAGGGGAATGTGGGATTCAAAAGGGGTTGTAAATGTGAAGTTGTGTTCTGGAGTAGGAGCTAGCTAGTTAGGGTTGTTTTAAGTACTCAGTACAGAAAATGTAGTAATGAAGTTGTATTTCGGAAAAGGAGTTAGCTATTGGTAGAAAAGTGTGATTGCAAAAAGTGTTGCAAATGTGAATTTATGTTCGGGAGTAGGAGCTAACTAGGTATAAAAGTGTGATTCAGAAAGTAAGTACAGAAAATGTTGTAAATGTGTTAGGGGAGATTGACTGTGTGAGTACAGAAAATGTTATAAATGTGAAGTTGTATTCGGAGTAGGAGCTAGCTAGGTACTAAAGAGTGATTCAGGAAGTGTTGTAAATGTGAAGTTGTCTTCAGGAGTAGGAGCTAGCTAGATATGGAAGTGTATGAATGCAGGTGACATGATGCTCAATCTCTAAACTAATAGAAACCAAATATGAACCATCTAAATGGAGATGGCTATGCAGAAAGATTGACCCACAAAATTTTAAGATTGCCAATTGGACCTTATATCAGAACATCCAAGTCCCATCGGATCAGGAAACCCAAGACGAAATGAATGTTCATGCTTTGAGATGATGTAGGTCTATCAATGTAGATTGCAAATGACTTGCTTTGTGATTCATGACTAGCAGGATATTGTTTTGCAGTTTCTTGATGCTGTTGTAGGCATGTGAGAGTGATGCCTACATGGTTTCTGACATCGTTTGCGAATCTGGCTTAACCTAGGGGAGACAATCTCGACACTGCAGTTTTAGCAGTTTTTCTTTCCAAATTCTAACTCTATCGGATGTACTGAAAAGACAGTTAACTTTGTCTGAATACCATATGCGGGGTTTATCATGAAATACAATAAATAGATAAACATCAATACATCCACAAAGGTCCATGAAATTAAAGAAGTACAAATGTCGAGTTTAGGAAACAAATCCATCACTAGATGTTCAAATAAATACAAACTATAAATGACGACAACTTAACCATTTCTAAATGAAGGATTAAAGTAAATTGGTTAAACTTGATTAATGTAAAAAATTGGTACATACTTATGTAGAACTTAAACAACCTCCAACCTCAAGAAAATACCCAGTTAAAATATACACATTCACAGGGTTATTAGAAGGATAAAATAAAGCAGAAGAAAAATGTATGAGCAAGAATCTGAAATACAGAAAACGAAACAAAAGATCAGTTACCTGTATCATGAAAGTAATAAGCATATAGCTTGCTTGTGTCTTCAATCTATCGGCATCAGTCATGCAGATGCTGCAGCCTGCAGGGGTTGAATTGTGAATAAGATTGAGCTAAAGGAAGATGTTCTGACATTTAGATTAGATGAATCATAACAATAATTTCCATTTGAAATTCTTTCATAAGCAAGAACCTAGGACCAAAACATTGTAGAAATAGATAGTTAACAATAAAGATTTTTTTTACCCATTCCTTGATTGGTTGGCTTCATAGGCACAAGAGGTTGACTGCAAAGAAAAGGGAAGTTGATAGCTAGAGGATACAATGAACATATTAGCTATTTGTGCAAAATTAAACCCCATGCAAGACGGGGCATATGGAGATTCCATTTGACGTCCAGCAAGATAGCTCTTTTAGATGTTGATCACTCGATAATACCAATTATTACTCAAAAAGATTTCATCACTAACAGAGTCAACAATTAACTAATGACATAAACGTACGAAGTAAAGATTGTGCTTGGACTTGCCCCGTGGTTTTTCAACTGTTTGTGCAACTGTTTTCCATGTACATCCTTACGTTTACATTTATAATTTATTTTGTTTCTGCTGCTAGGTATTTCAAACCCATCATGTGTTACATCATGTCGGACACATACCGATACAGGCATCTAGTCAGGGGAGACCAACAATAAACCCAGTGAGGACTCGAGCCCCCACTGAATTCTGGAAATAAATGTTTATGTAATTATTTTCACCATTTTTTATACAATAAAGTTAACCCTCCACTATTTAACTCATTATTAAATAGTGGCTCATTTGCTAACTAAGTTTTTACCTAGGAGGTCTTGGGTTTGAAGCTAGGTCCACCCACATTATAGTTATTTTACAAAAGAATTCCTATATTGCATGACCCCACTAAATAGTACTACTATTAGATCCACCCCTGCATGTCTATATTGTCTGTGGAATATAACTTGCAACAAATAAGTCAGATCAATTTGGATCAAAAGGAAAGAGAACAGCAAAAAGAGGAGCAACTAACAAACACAAACTTGATTAATTTTGAAACTTAAATATAAATTGTATATTACATTTGAATATTCATCCTTAAAACCTGTTCCAAATAAGCTTTGAAGCAAACTAACCCCAATAAACAACATACAGAGACCCCTGGTGTACCACATTCTTGTTCTGGTCTGCATTTCAAATGTTATGTCTGGGGTGACCATGGGTACAAAAACAAAAAATACCCCGCAAACCCTAGAAAGTATTGATCAAAATCAATGGACCTAACCTAAAAACATGACCAAACAGCACACAAACGGTTTTACCGAATCTAACATAACTTGCAACAAATAAGTCAGATCAATTTGGATCAGAAAAAGGAGGGGAAAAAATAAAAAAAAGAGAGAGAACAACAAAAAGAGAAGCATCCTAACAAACACAAACTTGATTAATTTTAAATCTTGAATACAAATTGTATATTAAATTTATTAATTCATCCTTTCCAAATGTTCCAAACAAGCTATGAAGCAAACTACCCCCAATAAACAACAGACCCCTGGTGTACCGCATTCTTGTTCTGGTCTGCATTTCAAATGTTACGTATGGGGTCACCATGGGTACAAAAAGACGAGAATACCCCGCAAACCCTAGAAAGTATGGATCAAATTCGTCCGACCTAACCTAAACATGACCAAACAGCACATAACCAGATTGACCGAATCCTCCAGACCAGGATTCAGGTAGTACCAACATAATTCATTAACGTGATCATTTATCATTAGGCACAAAACTTTACCTTAGAAACATGTCAAATAAGCTCTTTTCTCGCATCGAGCACATATTTTGCAATCTAAGTTCATAACTATGATTTTTAATGTGCATAATTCTAAAGTGTAACCAACCATCATCAACAAACAAGTACCCAAGCAAAACTTTACCTTAGAAACATGTCGAATAAGCCCTTTTCTCGCATTGTGCACATATTTTGCAATCTAAGTTCATAACTATGATTTTTAATGTGCATAATTCTAAAGTTTAACCAACCATCATCAACAAACAAGTACCCAAGCAAATTGGTCGTGTTATTTATATGATCTCTCATTTACAGTGAGCATCAGTGCGACAATAACAATACCAATGGCAGAAACCTCAAGTATTAGACAGTATCAGGCATCACAAGTTCAGTATCAAAGTATCGGATGCTTTGCAAGCTCGAGTATCAGACAAATGCCAACTTAATCAGACAATGCCAGCTCAGTAACCAAGTAACAGTCAGAGCTCAAAGCTCAACTGACTAGACAGTTACTGCAGTTAGTTAGGCAGTTAGGAGGCAGTTAGGAATATTCTTGCAACTCTTGCATATAAACTATGTTGTATTAAGAGTGAGGCGAGGCGAGGCGACGAGGCTGTCGCCTCACTTAAGGATTGCAGTTACAACATATCGTAACCAAGACCACGTAGCAGCCTGTCCGCGACATGCGACTGCAGTTACAACTGCATTCTGTTGGAGTCCTATGAGGCCACCATACCCTACAACCCCCCGACCAGCTATGTACGTGAACACAAACGAGAAAAACAGGAGAGAGCATCCCCATTCCCTCATCAGACCGTTAACGGAGTAAAGGAGACGTTGTCGCGCCGAAGCTCCATCGTCACTACCACCCATGTCAAAATATTGTACTTAGATTTTCTGCTTAAGATCTCTTTGTACTTCTTTGTTTGTTATTTCAACGTTCAAAACTTGCAATGGCGGCAGTGTCAACAAATAAACTTATTGTAATCACTAAGGTAGTCAAAGACGCAAGGTGCACTCAAGACGCAAAGGGTCCATGTAGCCCGAGACGCAAGGCTCACGTAAGGCGTGCACCTGACCAAAGTGATACGCAAAAATAAAAAATATTATAAATATACATACATAATAAATAAATAAATTAGTAATATAAGAAACAAACCCAAATAGCATATTAAAACCAACAAAAATATGTTAAAACATAACCAAGTGAACTAGCAGAGCAGCAATAACAGTCAACATAACTAACAAGAATGTGTATTCTCCCTATCACCCTTTTCGTAAATTTTAGATTTTCCAGCTCAACCCTAACCAACTTTGGCAGCCGTGGCTACCTACTGTGAAAATGGTAACCTCCCTCCTACTTGTATGAGGTAAGGGTCATCTCTCTCCCTCAAAGTTTTTTTTATAAAATAAAATAAAACCTAAGGTGCGTCTAGACGCGTCTTTTCTTGGTTACGCCTTGCTAAAAGACGCACCTAAGACGCGCCTTGAGTGCGCCCAGAGAAATGTGCCTCACCTAGTGAGGTGCGAGGTGCAGATGTTGTGCCTTTCTATTTGGCACGCCTTTGACACATCAGCTAGAGAAAGTTCTCCAGAAGTTGGAAAAATATCTATTCAAAATAAAGAATAGTACATGTTATTTTGCTAAGCAGCAGGTTGGCTACCTAAGACATGTTATTTCTAATAAAGGGGTAGAAGTGGATACATACAAAATTCAAGTTGTGGTTTAATGGCCAGTTGCCTAAGACAATCATTTGAGAGGATTTCTTGGGTTAAGAAGCTACTATAGAAGGTTTACAAAAGATCATGGGACCAAAGCAGGGCCCATGACTGTACTCTTAGAGAAAAATGCTTTTGTTTGGGGTCCTAAAGCTCAGGATACTTTTGAGCAGTTGAAGATGTCTTTATCCAATCCTCATGTGCTCAGAATGCCTAATTTTCAGGAAGAGCAGTGTTCTAAAAATCGGGTTAGGCGGCCGCCCGCCGCACCGAAAACCCCCAATTCAGCCTCCTAGACGTCTGTTCGGGCCTAGGCGGGCCAGTTCGGCCAGTTCGGTCAAGGCAAAAATTTAAAAATTCAAATTTTCAAATTTCAAAATTTTGAAATTTGAAATTTCAGATTTGAAATTGCAAAAAAAATTCAAAAAAAGTTCAAATTCCAAAAAAATTTCAAATTTCAAAAAAATTTAAAAGAAATGCAATAAAAATTCAAAATATCAGGAAAAAAATCTATATATTAAAAAAAATCAAATTTTTTTTAAAAAAATTAAAACTAAAAATTCAAATTTTCAAAAAAAAAAACATTTCCTGTGCTGCCGCCTAGGCGGCCCTTTGGCGCACTGAATCCGCCTAGCGCAATTTATAACATTGAGGAAGAGTATATATTGGAAAAGGAATTAGGGTAGTACTCATATGCAACAAGGAAAACACATTGCATTCTTGAGTCAGGGACTCAAGGGTAGAACCAAAACCCAATCAACATATGAAGGCTATAATGGCAATACTCATAGCAGTTAAGAAGCAGATTCAATACTTAAGGGCACTCAATTTGCTATAAAGATTGATCATAAATCCCTAAATTATATGTTAGAACATAAGGTGTATACTGATGCATAGTATAAATGGGTTGTTAAACTCCGTGGCTACAATGTATAATAAGGATGCTGACAGTCTATCAAGAAAAGAAGGGACTGAGTTGACTCCTATTATAGTTCTACAAGCAGGTTGGTGTGCTTAGTTCAGAGCTCAAATGGATGAATCTATGTACTACCAAGAATTATTATATAAGTGGGAGCTTGGCCAGTTGGATGCTAACAAATACACTAACAGAGATGGACTTTTGTATTATAAAAACGGATTGTTACTATATCCCCAGTCTTCCTTTGTTACTAAAATGTTGTAGAAGCATCATCTTCTAGGGTTCATTCAGGCACACAAAAGACCCTACAAAGGCTGAGGAGAGCTTGGTATTGGAAGGGAATGAAGAAGAGTGTGAGAGAATATGTAACATCTTGTAACACTTGCCAAAGGAAGAAAGTTGAAAATACTACACTTGTTAGGTTACTGCAACCTTTGGCCATACCGGAGAGGGGATTTGGAAAGATATTTCAATGGATTTCATTGAAGAGTTACCACCTAGTCAGGGAAAACAAATATCTTTGTTGTAGTTGACAGATTGACTAACTATGTGCACCTCTTCCCTTTGAAACACCCTTATACAGCAGCCACAGTTGTACAAGTATTCATGAATGGAGTTTGTAAATTGCATGAGTTGTCTAAAACCATTGTTTTTTATAGGGACCCAAATTTTCACTAGTCACTTCTGGAAAGAATTCCTTCAAATACAGGAAACCTAACTCAAATTCAGTACTGCCTATCACCCTTAAACTAATGGGCATACTGAGGTCACTAATAGGTGTATAAAGGGATATTTGAGATGGTTTTGTAGCCATCGACCTAAAGAGTAGAGTAGGTTTTTGTCATGGTCAGAATATTGGTTCAACACCAATTGGCCTTCACCTACCCTACTCACTTGTGTGCATGATACTGTTTAGAATTCTAATGCTGCTGAAACTACTGCTTCAAGGGAAAATGCCCGACACTTGCTCAAATAGAACTTGATGTTAGCCCGTGTTTTAAAAATCGGCCTAGGCGCTACACAGACACCTAGGCGCTAGGCGGCCCTAGGCCGAACCGAAATCTCCATGTTCGGCAAATTTGTGCATCTGTTCGGCCATGTTCAACGTCTAGGCAACCCTGTTTGGCTATTCAGATTTTAAGTTTTTTTTTTTTAATACTTAGTTGTATTATTAATATGTTATTTCGATTTTAAGATTGGATTTTGATTTAGAACATTGAAATTTCAAATTTGTATTATGGATATGATTTTTTTATTGTGTTTCATTATGAAATAATGTTGATGATATCTTCATGAATCATGATAACGATAGAATACATGTTGATAATTTTTTTATTAAGTGTGTTCTATTATGATATAACGCTATATAAGCTGTTACAAGGGAGTAGGAGGGGGAAAAACACCAAGACAACTCTCCTCCGTACCGAATCCGTCTAGCAAATTTTAGAAGACTGATATTAGCTCAGGATAGGATGAAGAATTTACAGATTCACACACGAGTGCTCGAGTCTTCAATGTGGTGATTAGGTTTATTTGAAATTACGACCTTATAGGCAGATTTACGTAGCTCAAAGAAGGCCACAGAAGTTGGCATGGGCCTTACAAGGTCTTGGCACGAGTGGGGGCAGTTGCTTATAGGTTGGACCTACCAGATGATGCTCAGATACACCATGTGTTCCATGTTTTCATAGTTGAAGCAAATTGTGGTTTCTAGAGTTGTAGTCCAAGGTGGTAATCCTAGCTACGAGGCATTGTAGTCAAAGGTGTGCCCTAGGTGTGCCTTGCATATAGACACAAGCTGCGCCTCATTCTTCAGGCAGAGCACAATCCTTCAGGCACACCTTTCCCGAGGCGAGATATGGAACAACAAAGCCACACCAAGGCACGTCTTGGGAACTCTGTGGAAAAAAAAATATGATCGGCCAATTTATACAGGTCCTTAGCTCACATGTACAGCAGGTTTAAAGGAAAAAAAAATGAGCAATAGCGAAAACTCGAGGAAAAAAACTCCCGAGTAATTACCTGGCGGTAGCGGCTCCTGCACTAGAACATCCAGATTCTAGCCAATGGTGACTCCTTCCGTTAAGTCGCTCTCGTTTTTTGGATGTTATTTTGAGTCTTACTGATTTTTTATATAACTCTCTCTCGATGGAGTTGGGTGTTTTGAATCTGATTTTTACTGATTTTTTTTGTATTATTGTTTTTTATATGACTACTTTATTTTGTATAATACTGATTTTTCTTTGAATTTTTTTTGTTTGATATTTTTGGCTGAATATTGATCACTCTTGTGATTGGAGTTTGAGTTCCATTTTTTAGACTTACTATTTGGGATCGAATGCTTTTTTCTTTTTCTTTTTGGAAATTGGGACTGAATTATTACCATTTTTTAGACTGAAAACTGTTTTTTTTTCTAATGATTAGGTCCAACATAAATGAACCATCCATACGTAATTGATAATTCAGTCATGTATAATTTAACTTTCAAACTAGTTTGATTAGTTTATGTTCTACCATTTATTCTTTTTCATCAAAAAAAAATACAAACTTATAAAATTGTTAGAGATCGTAATCATTGTTGATATTTAACTCCTTTTGCTTGTGTATAAGTTGTCCAAAATGCAAAAACTAATAATTAGCAAACAGAACCCCGTTTGCTTGTGTATAAGTTGTTGGCAAATCTTGACATTTGAGCTCAGTCACTCCTAGTTTACAAGGATGAAGTGCATTTGATTCAAAAAGCTAGATAATGTTCGTACGTAAATTAAGCTAGAAAATGTGAGTATGAAATTGCTAATTTAAATAAAAGAAAACTAAACAGAATGGAAGAAATATATTAGAATGTTGCCTACTAAGAAAATTCTCACTATCTGTTTCACTTATTTTCACATAAAATGACAACCCAATAAAATCAAGGAATAGGATCATCAAGCTCTTCAAACTCCAATCGAAAAAACCCAAGTTTGAAGTACAATATTTTGACGGATCCTAAACATCTCAGTTTAGCAACTTGCTTATTTTGTAACTAGGTTGCAAAATATGGTATACATCGAACAAAGCAACATCAAATTGGGGAGTTTAGGAATGCCAAGGCATGTAATAAATGTTCTCTGGATGTTAAGGGAGAGTTGGAGAACAACATAACCCAAAAGAAAACACAAATGGCTCCAACTTTTGAGCCAATTTATGACTTAGGTGATGATGATTTTGATGAAGAGGTTGAAGTTCAAGAGTTATGTGGATGTGGTAGAGACAAAAGAGGACGGTCAAGCAAGGTAGTCAAAGGCGCAAGGCGCACTCAAGGCGCGAAGGGTCCAAATCGCCCGAGCGACACGAGGCGCAAAAATTTTATTTATATATATATATATATATATATATATATATATATATATATATATATTCACATCGGATTTCTACATTGAAAAACATGTGCTTCAAATTCTCCCATGTCTAGGTTGCAATCACTTTGAATTGAGTGAGCGAGAGAGAAAACAATTAAAAAAAAGTACATCAGTTCAAAAAACAGTCTAAAAACAGTACAACAGTCAAAAAAAATAGTCTAAATATGTTATTTTTTCACAAGATTTTCAAGGCGCGCCTTAGCTATTCCAAGACGCTCGAAAAATGCGCACCTAGGCACGCCTTAGGTGCGCCTTAAGAATTGCGTCTCGTCTGGAGTGCCCTGAGGCGTTGCCCCTGCGCCTAGGAGCAAGGCGCGCCTTTGACTACACTGCGGTCAAGTCTAAAATTCGGAAGTGACGTGGGTACTAGCAAGAAGACGGAGGCAAAAGAATCTAATTTGAAGGATCTAATGTATCTTTATACAAGTAGAACCCAAAGTGCTGGAAAGGAAAAAAAAAGCTAGATAAATTAGCATTAATGAAACTTGTGACAATAGTTAAGAGGTAGAACAATTCAACATATAGCTTGTTTCTTTTATCAAGTGGATATAGCTTTCAATGTAGCACGTTTAGAAAGCGCCAAGACTATGATTAATGCAATTGGAAATATGGCCCAAATTTGAAGCATTTAAGTTACATGAGTTGAGAGTAAAACTCCTTAAAAAAGAGCTAAACATACACAGAAGATTTGATGAAGGGTCATAAGAAAGATTAGAAGAAATACAGTTGTTCGATTATGTCCAACACGTGGACAGATAGAAAGCAAAGGTTTTTTGTCAATAGTACGAAATGAACTATGTTTATGGAGTCCGTTGACGGTTCATCTTTTGTGAAGACTGAATAAAATATGTTTGAACTTCTTGACAAGTTTGTGAAAGGCATTGGTAAAAAGAACATCATTAAAGTGATTTCAGATAATGGAAAAAATATGTCTGGGCCGGTAAGTTAGTTTACTTATGAGTTATGACATTTATTTTTTATTTATGTTAGTAACAATCTATCCTAATTGTTTTATGATTTGTTTGATTTTGATATTAATAGGCAAACTTTTGGAGCCAAAAGGGAAAGCATTTGTTCTGGACACCTTGTCGGCACGTTAAATAGATCTTATATTGGAGGATATTGTAAAGATTGCTAAGATCAAGAGGACCATTGGTAGAGCAATCAGTCTTGTTGGGTTTATCTACAATCACACATTTGTGTTGAACATGATGAGCGAGTTCCTCAACAAAAAAAAAGTTAGTAAGATGTGGAGTCATATGCTTTTCGACATCCTTCATTATGTAGCAAAGTGTTTATAAGCAAAATAGTTGTTTGAGAAATATATTCACGTCGGAGAAATGGATGGGAAATAGATGGACAAATAAAACAAAAGGTAAAAAGGCATCATAGGTATTTTTTATTTTTATGCCTTCTTTTTGGAGTGCAGTCTCTTTTACTTTGAAGATAATAGGTCCTCTTGTCAACGTCCATCTTGTTGATAATGAGAAAAAAAAATTGCAATGGAATATATATATATATATATATATATATATATATATATATATATATATATATGGCTAAGGAGACTATTGAAAAATATTTTGATGGTAATGAAAGAGAAGTATAAGATGATATTTGAAATCATTGATAAGAGATGGGAATCGCAGCTTTATCATCTATTGCATGTTGCAGGTCATTTTTTAAACCATTATTTCTTATACAACAATCCTAATATTAAGGCTGATAAAGAAGTTGTTATTTAATTGTATGTATGCACAGAAAGACTAGATCCATGTCAGAAGATGCAAGATCAAATTATGGATGAGTTGTCGTTGTAAAAGAAAGCTATGTCTCTTTGGTTCCAACTTTTCCAAAGGATCAAGAAACAGCAATACTACTAGTTGCAATTTTCATTTCTAATAAAACAATTATGGTGTGATTTATGTAGTGGTAAAGCTCCTGACATGCAAGACTTCGCAATCAAAGTTCTAAGTCTAACATGTAGTGCATTCGGTTAAAAAAAATGGACTATATTTGAGCAAGTATTGCCATTACAATATACACTTCTCTTTTTGATAAATATATTCATTAATTTTCTCTCTTGAAAAATATTCATTCAAAGAGAGAAAACAAATTTGTGCACCAAAAACTACAAGACTTGGTTTACATCAAGTATAATAAAAAACTCGAAGTTTGTTATGATACAAAGGATGAGATTGATCTTATATGTTTAGAAGATATTGATAATACTAACGAGTGGTTGATTGAGAAGATGGAAGATCCAAATGATGAAGATGAGCTAATTTTTTAATATGAACAACTCTCATAGAGGGATGTGGGTCGAGAAAAAGTGGTTGAAAAACCTCTAGTAAACACAAGACAAATGACATCAAGATCAAGATCTTCAAGATCTGTGGTTTCTACAATATCAAATTTGCAAGTTGAAGAGGATGAATTTGATTATAACAAAGATATGAAGGAGACTAAGGGTTTCAAATCAAATGATACGGATGAGAGTAATGATGGTGACAATGATTAGATGGACAAGTTTGATAAAGATGACCATTAATCCTGCTTTTATTTTACTTGTTGTGTTCCTTTCATTTTGTATCTTTTTATTACAGAACATAGATCATTGTTAGTTTTATTGACCGCTACTGCTACTAGTTCACTTCGTTATGTTAAACTTATTTCTTATATATATATATATATATATATATATATATATAGCCTCGCTGAGCATACAATAAGTGTGCCTTATGCCTTGGTTGATATCGACCATTTGCGTCTCGAGTACGTCTTTCACCTTTGACTACCTTTCTGCAAGTTAGAGAATCTGCTGGAGACTGACTATATTCT
This sequence comes from Iris macrosiphon, assembly GCA_036927795.1. Taxonomy (NCBI): domain Eukaryota; kingdom Viridiplantae; phylum Streptophyta; class Magnoliopsida; order Asparagales; family Iridaceae; genus Iris; species Iris macrosiphon. Next base: position 124,201,797 of record JAYESA010000013.1, read on the forward strand.
ACAGAGAAGATTGGTACAAAGGCATGGCAAGACTGCAGTGGATTTGTCGGTTAAGTGGAAAGAGAGTACTTCTGCTGAAGCTACATGGGAGGCATATGAGATTCACGAGGAATTTTCCCTACTTTGACCTTGAGGCAAGGTCAAAAATAAAATAAGGGAAGGATATTGATATGATCTATCCTTTACAATGATCGCCGGTGCAACAATAACAATACCAATGGCAAAAACCTCAAGTATCAGACAATATCAGGAATCACAAGTTCAGTATCAAAGTATTAGAGACTTTGCAAGCTCAAGTATCAGACAAATGCCAACTTAATCAGACAATGCCAGCTCAGTAACCAAGTACCAGCCAGAGCTCAAATGACTAGACAGTTACCACTGACTAGACAGTTACTGCAGTTAGTTGGCGATTAGGAATATTCTTGTAACTCTTGCCTATAAATAAGCAAGAGAGGAATAGTGGAGGAGAGCCTGGTGTTATTTCCTTCCTCTTCAATCCCTTCTACTGAATTACTTTTACAAATGAATAAAACCCTAGAACTTTTCTCAATTTATGTGTGTATTTCTTGATCTCTCGAGTTCTAATTACCAATTCAATGGCAAATTATGCTAGATCTCCTCCAATTCATAATCAATCAGGAAGAGGATATAACAGTTAATCTAAAAGAAGCCCACCAACCAAGGAAGCATAGACACCCCCAAATCGTTGTCATGTACGTGTTCCGTCATGTCGGACATATACATAAACTCACACAGACACTACGAAATAGTTGCCGTGTCACATCGTGCTTATATAGTGTCAGTGAAACATAACTTCTTAGTTCTTACCCGTCCGTAAGTCAGATCAAAACTCAACCAAAAGGAAAGAAAACTGAAAGAAGAGAACAAAAATATTACAACAAACACTTACAGACCACAAAGCTTCCTTAATATTCCTTCAAAAATCAACTAAAATTTCAAACTTTACAAGGCCCAAAAAGCAAAATTATACCATCTAACAAAACAAGTACTCAAGATCTTTCTAGAGTAATAAACTCTAAAAAACACTAGTAACCAAGATTCACTGGTCTTCACAATAAAAAGAATTAATCAATATGGGTGTCCGTGTCACACATTTGCGTCGCCGTGTCTGCATTGTATCGTGTACTTATTCATGCAACATAGAAGAAAGAGAATGGTGACATTGCAATTTAGAAACGAAGAAACAGTTGAGACAAGCGTCAAACCTTCTACTAGCTCGTTGGCTCCTGCTCGGTGCAGACGGAGTTAGTAAAGCCAAAGGAGGAGAAGTGAGGCTTTATAGAGAGAGAGAGAGGGAGAGAGAGACGCCATTGCTGCTGCCATTTCCATTGTGGCAAATCATCGTGCAGTGAGCGAGCGGTCCAGAATAGGCCGGCTACATTCCTGTGTAAATTATTATTATTGGTATGGGGTTATGGCTCTGTTGCGTCTTTTCGTACTGCTCGGAAGGGACGTATCACTGCACGCTGCAATAAGTGATGTTGGAATTTCTTTTCTATTTTTCAGTTTTTTACTTTCTTTATGTTGGAATTTCTTTTGTTATTCACTAAGGCTATAATATTTGATAAATTATGGGTAAATAATGGGGTATGTTACAAGGATGGGGACGCTACACTTCTCAAATTGAGCAAAGTTGTCTTCCCACATCTTATTAATTACATCATGTGACAGTTTATATATTTATCACTAGTAAAATTATCATGTTAATATTATCAACACATAAATTGTTATATCATGTGTTAGCAAAATATGATCAAATTTTGGTGTCCCTTTAATATTATCGTTTCAACTAGTGGGATATTGTTTGTTGTGTCAAACTCGGGTGACTCTTGTAGTTATCGAAAAAAGACATAAGACCCTAGCTGGGAGGTAAAAGATCAGTAGATCGAGTCACGGGGACGTATTATTCCTTTTATTTATAAATGGTGGGAGTTTGGGACAGTGGGCCCAAAAGACATGCAACACAGCATACACAAAGTCTCAAGCGTTACGTCGGGTATCTAAAAAAAAAAGTATTGTCATATTTATACGTGTACTTGTTCTTGTATACAATATTTTCTTATTCATGTATCTTATATTGATATAGTATATTGCATGTTGTGCGAATACACGGTTCCATTAGTGAGTTCATGTATCATGTTATTGGTTTTCTTTAGTAGTTTTGCGAGTTGTGCGGGCATATCGTCCGTAGAGTGGTCTATAAGAATAAACTGATTAACTAACTTATGCAACTATATTTGGGTTACTAGTTTTATAATAAGATTATTATTCATGAGACTGTCCTGAACTTGTAGAATACATATTGACATTGCTAAATTTATGCTAGTAGCCGTTCGTAGATTAGAGTACCCTGAAATACCTAAAATAAAAATTTACCCAACAGACCAGTATACCGTTCGGGGCTAGGTTTTTACTCCCCAGTACCAGAATACAGAGACGGACACGGCCAGCTACCCCGTACAAGGTACTATACGTTGTATGGCGATCCCGGATGTAACTAGACCAGGGGATGCATGCTACAATCAGGTTACTTAGGGTTACACGAACATCTGTCTCAATCAATCAAACAAGAAACAGTAATCATAGAGCATACATGATAAAGAAATAAGGCATCCCAAACGCCTTCTCAAGATGTTCTGAAGATTAGCTGTACAAAATAAGAAACTGGTGGAATAACAAAAATATATGATAGTATTACAGCTGTTGTCTGATTTATATACAATCATGAAAAAAAACTAAATGTCCAAACATGCCGGCTAACAGGTGTCGGTGGCTAAATGTCCAAAAGAGTAAAATGCACAATGACGAACGGGAAATAAGGAAACCCACTAGTTATCCTCGACGACCATGTTCCTGGTACGCGCCATGAGTCGGAGGAAAGTACGTTGGATCCTCGGGTGTTGGCTCAAAACTTGGCCATGCAAAACCAATGGGTTAGACCCCAAATAGCAAGTATCACAAAGGAAGCACGAAATGAAGAAACTATCACTACCATATTTTCTAGGAAAGGATATTTTGGTTATTTCATAATTAATTAAATATTGTGCATGTTGAATATTTATTTATTATATTATTTATTTATTGTTAGATATTAGTATTTGATTTTGGACTTGTGTTAGTGGACCTAACTAGTTTAGATTAGATCTATGGAACAACATTTATTTCTAGTTAGAATTGAGCCCAATAATAAGCCCAATCATTAGGAGAATGATTAATTAGTTAAACCAATTAGACTAGAACCTTCCCTCCTTAATTAATTTCTTCATGACAAGTCCCAAGGGATATTGTGGACATTTTCTAGTGACTTGGAGGAGGGGGTAGTGGCCGGCCCAATAGGGAATGGAGGAAGATTCTCTCTCTCTCTCTCTCTTCATTTTTTTATTTCAAATCTAGACCTAGAATTTTTCTCTTCCAATTTTTTTCATTCCTACATCAAATTCTACCCAATTTTTTTATCAAATTTCTTTCCTAATCATCATTGGAGGCCATTAGAACAAGGATGAAGCAAGGATCTACAAGGAGGAAGCAAGGATCTACAAGTTGAAGGCTCTTGACACTTATATTAGGATTTTTATTAGGAATCCATCTCCCAATAGGTATAATTCAATTTTTTCTCTCTAATTAGACTCTAAATCTGCAATTTAATCATTAGAAACTATTACATGTACTAAGGCCACCCATAGGAATTGGAATTAGGTTCATAGGAGGCCTATGGAGAAAGTTATGTGGTATTTTGTGTCAATTTTGGAGGAATTCCGAGATTGACACATCTTGTGTTTGTCAATAGGTCAATTAGACCAAATCGACATATATTTTATTGTGTGTGGCTAGTGTCGTATCTATAATTGGATACGTGTAGACGTATCACGATAATTTGGAGATACGGGTTAATTTGGGGGATTTTCTCCGACATGGGGGTTTAAGCATGTCACATTTTGATATGGGCACGTAGTTAAGTAGCTAGCTCTTCATATTGTTCATAATTATGATTTTAGACTTGCTCGTGTCCTTCGGAGTATGTTTGGTAGTGTGGTAGAGTTGTATCGCAAGCGTATCATAAATCTAGTGTGATACGGGTGCGGTGCACTCCACGTGTTTGTTTCATTGTATTTCAATTCAATTTATCTTGGTTATAGATATTATAATTTTATAATTATAATTGTTATATGATATATATATATATATGGTAATATGAGAGGGTATGTGCATCATAGTATGGTTATGTGGTGATATATATATGATACGTCCCTTCCGAGCATTATGATACGTCCCTTCCGAGCAGAAAAGAAATTCCAACATCACTGCTATTAGAGATGTACTTTGCTCCTTTCCTGACTAGATATATTTTTCTCAGATGATACTAAGGAGTTGTACCCCACTCACTACGGGCCTCAGGACGTAGTTGGCTTAGAGCCAGAGACTTTGGTTGGCACTCTCACTTTTTCAGCTAGGGGTAGTCTGGTAAATTAGTATGGGTATTTTTATTTTAGAATTATAATATTAAATATTGTGCATGTTGTAAATATTATTTATTGCATTATTTATTTATTTATTAGATGTTAGTATTTAATTTTGGACTTGTGTTAGTGGACCTAACTAGTTTAGATTAGATCAATGGACCAACATTTGATTCTAGTTAGAATTGGGCCCAATAGTAAGCCCATTCATTAGGATGATGAATTAATTAGTGAAACCAATTAGACTAGAACCTTTTCTCCTTAATTATTTCTTAATGACAAGCACCAAGGGATATTTTGGACAATTTATAGTAGTTTGGAGGAGGGGTAAGGGCCGGCCACCTATTGGAGCGGGGAGAGACTCCCTCTCCTCATTTGTCATTCCAAATCTAGATCTAGAATTTTCTTTCTTCCAATTTTTTTTATTCCCACACCAATTTCTTTCCAATTTTTTCCATATTCATCATTGGAGGCTATTAGAATAAGAATCTATAAGGAGGAAGCATGGATCTACAAGGAGGAGCAAGGATCTATAAGTTGGAGGCTCTTGACACTCAATTTGAGAATATTATTGGAAATCCATCTCCCAATAGATACAATTTAGTTTTACCTCTCTAATTAGGTTCTAAATTTATAATTTAATTATTAGGAACCCTCTTATGTACTAAGTCTACCCATAGAAATTAGAATTAGGTTCATAGGAGGCCTATGGAGAAAGTTATGTGATATTTTGTGTCAATTTTGGGAGAATTTCGAGATTGGCACATCTTGTGTTTATCAATAGGTTAATTAGAATAAATTGACATGTGTTTGATTGTGTGTGACTAGTGTCATGTCCATAATTGGATACGTGTAGGCCGTATCCCGACAATTTGGCGATACGGGTTGATTTGGTAGTTTTCTTCCGATACGGGGATTTAAGCATGTCACATTTTGACACGGGCACGTAGTTGAGTAGTTAACTCTTCGTGTTGTTCATAATTATAATTTTAAACTTGCTCGTGTCATTCGCGATACGTTTGATGGTGTGGTGGAGCCGTATTGCAAGTGTATCATAGAATGAGTGTGATACGAGTGCAGTGCACTCCACGTGTTTGTTTCCTTGCATTTCAATTATATATACTTGGTTATAGCTATTAGAGTGATATAATTATATTTGTTATATGATATATATGTATATGTGTAATTATGTATATGTTCTATATTTTATTTTGATGTATGGATGGCCATGAGAGAATGGGGAGTTCATATACATCACTAGCATAGTTATTGTATGTATATACTTAGTGATATGTATATATAGGTATATATATGTGTATGTGGTATATATATATATATATATATATATATATATATGTATGTGGTATATATATATATATGTAGAGGTATATATATATGGGTATATATGTATGTATGTGGATGAGTGTATATATATGTATATTTGGTAATCTGTTTATATATATATATATATATATATATATATATATATCGTGTGTGTGTGTTTCGAGTGTCAGTGTATCAGTGAGAAGGGGTCGAGTTACTGGTATCAGCATGCACAGAGCAGTAGCTAGAGCAGCAAGAACAGCAAGAGCAGCAACTACAGCAGCTATAACAACAAGACCAACAAGAGCAGCAGCAGCTAGAGCAGCAAGAATAACAAGAGCAGCAGCTGCAGCATGTGCAATAGCAATAGCAGCAGCTGCAGCAGTAAGAGCATGTACATCAACAACTTAACATGTTGTGCACTTGAGAAAGGGGAGGTTAGACTTGAACTTATAGCTTAAGTTAGTGAGTTGTATAGGTAATCTAGTTATTTGTCTTGATAAACTAGTTAGCTATATATACATATTGATAAACTAGTTAGTTATATGTATATATATTGATAAGCTAGCTAGTTGTATATATATATTGGTTGTTAGTAAGTTATAAATATATATATGAGAGATGTATATATGGATAAGCACTAGTTATCATTGGTTAGTATTATTTCTAGATTACCTTGTGTGATACCAAGGTAATGAGAGTTGAGGTATCTTGGGTACGGGTATTAAGTATAGAGGTATGTTAGTAGGTAGTATTATATAAGTTTAATGCATGTTAGTATATAGTTAGGTCTATGGGTAGTTAGTTATATGTTAGGCTTTGAATTACTTTGTGATACCAATATAATGTCAAGGTATTGGTTTATACTCAAGGTATTGAGTTTGTATATCAAGATGGGTGTGTAGGTGGTGTGATACCGCATTGGTTCAAAGCCAATGTATCCACTTAGTATTAGTTTGGCTAAGAGTATTATATTTTGTCGTGTATATATATATTATAGTATTTTCATATCTAATAACTTGCGTATCTTATAATACGATATTTTGTTGGTATCCTAGTATCTTATCATAGCTAGTATGGCCTAGTTACATAGTGTATGGACCCATTATTCTAGAGATAGACTCATACAACCTAGAAATAACTAGTTTGACCTAGAGTTGACCTAGTTTGACTATTTTGACTTAGAAATAGCTTTATGACCTAGAATTGAACTAGTTTAACTTATTTTTATTCCAAAACCTTATATTGATGCAATATACCGTATATAGGTCTATGTGACACCAGCTTGGGCATCGAGAGATACACCTTGCTCAGGACCTCAGGCGAGTATATTTCTCTGTTAGTTTTTATTTCATAATAGTGTATATATCTCACGTTCTAGAACTGTATACTTGATTCTGACACAGTGGTTTCACGGACTGGTACTACATGGATCCTATCAGGAGATGTTATCTCCTACCATATTCAGCGGGTACTCCTTCACATGTATTTCATTGTGTGTATCGGGTATTAATTTTTTGTATTTCGTGTTCACACACTACTCCTGATCAGTGTGCTTATATTCATGTATACACACTGCTCATGTTCAGTATGCCATTATTCGTGTTCGTAACGTGTCATGATTGGATCCATTGGTATTAGTTAGGGATGGGGGAGTAGGAGTTGATTATGTGATCAAGCCCCAATGTATTCGTGTACATGTCGATTACATACCATACGTGTAATTGAGTTACCTTATTGTATTCGTATTCACCCTAAACCGATCATATAATGAACTTGTATTCCAAGGCACATTGGTTAGATTTCAATTATTCATTTTTATTGCAGATATTTATATTGCTTGTTCTTCATTCCAGTACATTACCTGTTCACTCTAGTTCATTTTATTCTGTTGTTTAGTTATCTTATATTCTTTTCTATTATCTATTTTATATGCTCGATTATGTATTTGAAACTGCTTTCAGAGGTATATACTTTGCTCCAATCCTTACTGGATATATTTTTCCAAATGATTGACTCATAGATCAGTGTCCTACATTCTACGGACCGTATAACGGTGTTCCATTAGAGGATACTCCTATAGACCAAGAGGACTTAGTACCAGAGCCTGAGGAGGTTTAGTTTATTTCTAGTGGACTTGTATTAGACTATTTTTGAGACTTTGACATGTATATATTATTTCAGTCTCGTGGTTGTATTGTGATTCTTTTTCTTCGTTATTCCATCCATGTTCTATCTTCCTTAGTTACATTATGATTGAGTATAGTTACATTTATGAGATACCATATTTTTTTCTGTTTGGAGTTGAGATGATTGACATGTACCTTATATATATTGTGTGAGATATTTAGATAGTAGTATTGATCCAGACAACGTTCTACCGCCGATGCTACGGCGTAGGCTGGGCGTACCCACGTACTCGTGCCCGAATATCCGAGTGCGGGTCGTGACATATTTTTTGTGGTGGCCAATACAGGTCAGGAGTCGCAATTAGAGCGATATCGTAGTAGTGCTCACCTAGAGTATTGCTACGAGCCTGCTTTAGGAAATAAGATTTAGGCTGAGAGTTTACTCAATTACAACTGGAAAATACTTCCAATATCAGTTTTGCTATCCTTATCTATTGAATGTTGCTTTGAATAAATTTTGTCCTTCATTGATGATATCGTATCATACTAAATATTGATTCTTTTGTTCCATCTATCTTCAAGATGCCATCAAAGACGTGTTCCCAGCGCTCAGGCGTAATGTCAGCGAGGTCGGTCACTTCGTCGCCTATGAGGGCAGCACCATTAGACGCTATTCTAGTAGCTACATTTCAGAGGTCCGTTTCATCAATCCAGGTGGGCGTTTCTGCAGCAGCTTTCGGAGGTGCTCTACCTTCGGTACAGAGGGCAACGCCGACAGTTTCAGGGGATCTTCTACACCCACCAGCCGCAGTCGATCAGACGCCGATGTTTACGCTCTTTCAGTAGATGATGGAGGCACAACAACGTCAGTCAGAGGTTATGAGGCAGGACATTGAGAATGCTCACCAGATTATGCTAGCAGCAGTTGAGAGAGCCGCCTTAGTCCAGCCACAAATGATACCACCTCAGTTCACCCTGCAACAGTCGAGGCTGGAGACCATCATAGACTTCAAGAGGATGGGGGCCAAAGGACTTTAAAGGCACCGAAGAGATCATTTATGCTGATGATTGGATATAAGACATTGAGCGAAACCTACAGCTGACGCAGATTCCAAAGAGGTTGTAGATAGAGGTCGCGGGGAGGATGATGTTCGACATTCCTTTGACTTGGTTCAGGATGGACTCCAGGATCTCAGCACCAGGACTTACTTGGGAAGCTTTCAAAGAGCTCTTCAAAGAAAAATTATTTCTAAATGTGGCTCTGACATCTC